>CM045764.1:78298302-78761949 GCA_025200525.1 Camellia lanceoleosa | reverse complement strand
CCTCAAGACTCACAATATCCCAAGCACCATGGAAAAACTAGCAAAACCCATCAGGTGGGCTTTGTTAGGATTCAGAGATGTGAAAACACTCCTAATTTCTTGGATAGTCACATCCTCAGCCATAGTATCCATTTGGGTTTGGGACAGTCTCTTGTTAATCAGGGAATCAACCCTAGCAAACCCATCATAACTATCCCCATGAGGAGACCCAAGAAGATTAGAAAAGTAGGAAACAAAAGCCTCTTCCACCTCAGGGGGATGGGTGAGTCTAACCCCACTCTCAAGAGTAACCCCACATATCCTACCTCTATTCTGATTTTCTCTAACAGACTTGAAGAAGAAGTTACTGTTTCTATCACCCAGACTCAGCCACTGGATACGAGATTTTTGATGAGCTAGACTTTCTTCAGCCTGACATAAGTCAATATATTTCTTACACAGCTCCCTTTCAACAGTTTGAAACTCAAGATTGAGGGTGTCTCTATTAAGCTTAATTTGGATATTCTCTAAATCATTCCGAGAGTGAAGAACACGAGTAGACAAGTCACTAAAATCACTTTTATTCAACCCTCTCAAAAGAGGTTTCAGGGCTCAAAGTTTGGAGCAAGTTCTAAACATGGGGGAACCCTTCACATATTTACACCAAACACTACCGACCATAGGAAGGAAATCCTTATGATCAGCCCAGAAGTTGAAATACTTGAACGGTTTCTTGTAACTGGGCCCTTGAGGTAACACAGAAAGGATAGCCGGAGAGTGGTCAAAGGGACCAGCGGGGCCGAAACTAACATGAGAAGATGGAAAAGACTTCAGCCAAGTATCATTTCCAAGCACTCTATCAATTTTCGAAGCAATGTAGTTACCATCAGACTGTTTATTTGCCCAGGTGAATTGACAGCCACTATAAGAGAGATCATCTAAAGCAGCTTTGGTAATGGAATAATTAAACAACTCTGTGACCCATCTATTAGTCCCCCAAATTTTCTCATAAGGGAAACGAATGGCATTGAAATCTCCAAGCCACACAGTAGGATAATTGGACATTTGGGAAGTAAGGTCAACAATTGCATGAAAAAGAGGAATCCTTAACAGATGTTGATTCTCAGCATACACAAAACCAGCAACAAAGGATTGATCAAGGTCCAACAGGTTGATTTTACAAAAAATAATTTGGTCAGATTGATGTATAGGGTTCATAGAACAAAAATTGGAGTCCCAACATACCCAAATACGCCCCTTAGAATTTATGTTGGAATTTGACAAAAAATCCCAGTTATTATTAAACACTTTCCCAAAAATATTTTGCTCATTAGCAGAAGTTACTTTAGTTTCCAATATACTCATGATTTTTAACTCCTCTTTTAAAACAAAATTTCTTATTTCTTTTTGTTTAAGAGGGTCAACCCTCTAATATTCCAAGACGAGATTTTAAAATCCATAATACAAAAATATAGAAAGTGACGATTAACCCTTATTCAATCAATACTCCGTATTTTTCCTCCGATTTCCAGAGGGCCTTCCCACCGCCTTCCCACCATTTTTCTTTTTTGCTAATAGGATGATGACGGTGTAATTTGTCCACACTCACGCTTGTTCTCTCTAAGTCCCAAATTAACACCTACTCTTGCCGCCATAGTTGTCCTGCCCAATTCTCAATAATTTGATTAGTTATTTGGGGTCGAGTTTGTGCTAAAGGATTCTTTGGATGCAGAGCCTTCAATGGGCTTCCTCATTTACCCTGGGATAAGACCTACTTTGCAGCAGGAGAGTTGACGGATAGACGCAGAGAAGAATCATCCTCCTAATCCCAATCTTCTTCTTTGCCTTTGGCCTCAAGGCTTCCAACCATCCTCCTTTGCAAGATAAGTTTCTTTTTGCAATTTGACAAGTCATACTGGTCAGGATGCATCTCTCTAGTGTCATGTCCAAACCTTTGGTAAAGACTTGGGCATTTGGCAGTATGCTCTGTATCAATCATTTCAACAACATCCTCCCCTAATATTTAACAAAGAAATGATCTAAGCAATGGCTTCAACATTCACCCTTGCTGGCTGCATTTCAGTAAAAAGATACCTCGCATCAGAAGATGTCGAGTGGTCCATAAAATGTATTTGGTGCCTATTCATTTCAAGTATCCTACCAAGCCATCATAATCCCAAAGATTCATAGGAATGTGAAATAGTTTCTGACCCATATGTAGAATCGCTAAAACATATTCCTTTATGAGTTTCATCATTCTCCTCCATTTCTTCAAGAGAATGGAGTTGGTTGCCCATATACCATGGTCCTCCTTCAAGAATCGCCTTCACACGATCAAGATATCAAAGATGAAAACTCCCGAGTTCTCACCATTCGGTGGAAGAACCTCCTTCAAACCCATGTTCTTCCTTAACAACAGATTGAATACACTATTATGAATATAATTGAAAGGCAATTTCTTATCCAAAATAGCCCACCAAACACGATTCTATTTACCCATACCTCCTCACAAGCCGTAACTCCAATTATGTTTGGATTATCAAAGTGGAGGATGGGAATAAAAATTTTAATTTTAATGGGATCTACTCTCACAGATTTACAATTTCCAAATTTCAAGTTTCTTCGTGGAAACCTGTAGAGTCAGAGACGACAACCATCCCCTCAGCTTGACCCAATTGGAGAGTGTTGCTCCTTCCACGCACTAATCGCGATAGGCACCATAGCCCTCAATTTCACGACATCTTTGTCTATATCGCCTTGATCCTCCCTCATTTACCTTCTTCGAATTTGATATTCTCAATCCCGATGGGGGCATTTTGAGTAGACATTCCCACCGTGATACAACAAGTCCTATACCTTCGCCAGGCTTCTCCGACTATATCACCAACAACAATATATAATCGAGATTTAACGTGTTTTATTCCTTTGATCTTCAAGTAGGGTGAAGTTGCCATCCTTAATGTCATGACCCTAACCCACCCCTATAAGTTGGAGGATATAACCCAACAAGAATCCCAGGATTACCCAGGTCTCAAACTAAAGTCGCATTTAACCCACAGAGGAAAGGGGCCAAACGGAAGCAATAATTAAAAACTTTGTCCATAGAGCCGTGCTTATATGCACTATAAAACAAACCATACGCATATATGTTAATAACCCACAACAAAATACGGTACCATAAATCCTTCTGAGACGGGGATCGTCAAAGCGGAGTCAACCCCATATCAAAAGGCTTATCCTCTGAGATATACACAAAGACCCCTTGCCAACAAGACAAGAAATATAAATACATAACAAAATGGCAGAAATGGGTCTCGTGCTTGTGAGACACAAAGGCGACTTCTCCAAAACCCTTGTTGTTCTGGCGAGACTTCCTTGCAACTGAAATTTGGGTTTGGACTTCTCTTGGCTCACCTACAAACATATGAATGAGCATGGCGATAGCCCGATTGAATAATATCTATCACCGAGAAACTACATAACAATGTAGAGACAACATGTGTTCCAAAAGCGGTGTTGGTGCCCAATCCATATTTCTATTTATATAGATATATATATGACTATAAGAATTCAAATCAAGTGAGCGTAGGTTTCAAACATTACGGCCCTTGGCCCTTGATTTCCATTCATGTCAAAAGCGGCCTTACGGCCCATCCATTTATGTCAAAATGGCCTTGACCCGTTCATTCTTGTCAAAATGGCCATTATTGACCCATTAAGTTTCACGTTTAAATCAAAAAGCAGCCTTGACCCCATATATTCATGTCAAAACGGCCTTAAGTCCACTCATTCATGTCAAAAGCGACCTTCGGTCCACTCATTTTCTATCAAGCGACCTTAGCCCGGTCCATTCATTTATCCAAAAGCGACCTTAGGTCCATTTATTTATACTAGAGCAGAACGACCTTAGGTCCATTTATTTATACTAGAATGACCTTTGGTCCATTTATTTATACTAGAAGCGACCTTTGGTCCCATTCATCCCATTCATGTATGGAGGACTTTTGTCTACAATCCCCAATTTGCAACTCACACTACAAGAAATTGCATTTTTTGCTACTTAGCGCAACAAAATATGTTGCTAAAAGGAGAAGAATTAGATTGGCAAGAAGTTTTGCCGACACACAAAGCCTCGTTGGCAACCCGTAGGCACCAAAAGTGAGTTGGCAAAAGTTTTTACCGGCAAAGAAATTATCATTCGCGTTGGTAAAAAGTAATACATTTTAGCGGCGAACATGCTAGTGCGTTGCTAAAAGCCTCCATCCATCGTTGGCAATTTACCGCTGCGTTGGTAAAATCATTCAAATATGATGATTGTGTGTGGCACTTTTGGCGACCACAAATTTGCATGGGCCAAAAAAATATACTTTAGCAACAACATATCGCGTCGGCAAAAGTAAACTTTTGGCGATATACGTATGCGATCGTCGATAAATATTGCCATTTCTTGAAGCTTGTTGTTTGTCAATAAGCTAAAAAGCTTTACTTTTGGCAGCGACAAAGCGTGGCATTGGCAAAAATACACTTCTACCAACACAATATAGTGGGGAAAAGTAACTTTTAAGCGACTTACATTTACGTCGGTAAATATTACCATTTACCCTTGATTTGGTTGTCGATAAAGCTTTAGTTTTGGTAGCGACAAATTGGCATTGGCAAAATAAACGCTTTTAACTCTAATACAATATGAAATTGGGCAAAAAGGAAATAAACTTTTTTGGCTACTACGTTTTACCAACAAGATTATTTAATAGAAAACTTTACTTTTTTAACAACGACAAATTTGCTTGTTGACAAAAATAATTGAAACTCACATTTATAATTTTTTAAAAATTTACAATTTTACAAGAGGCATCCCTCAGGCACTACTATAACAAACTATGTAACATTGATATGAAATCACACAAAAATACCCCCTCCATACCCTTCCATCAAAACACTGCAGCTGGGTTACTTAGAACTTACACCTAATAACCCCCGTTAATGAAAACTTTGATCATGTGCAGTTGGACAAAAAAGTCCACGCACCGCTTCAAACTTATCAACAACACCGGCAAACATCCAACAACAACACGCAACACTTCATCGTAATGAAACAAATCACCATCGGCATGACATCATCACCACGACATCTACGGCCTTGGCCCCGGCAACATCACAGACACTAGAATAGATACCAACAAGCCTTGCCCAAAAACTTGTGGCCAATCCATGACTGCAGCGAGGTTATACCTAAGGTCCCCGGTGTAGAGTTACCTTCATGAATTTCCACAATTTGCATGGAGTAAATTTAATCAAGTTTACAAGGTTTTAACTTTCAAGTAAGAGATGCTCATAAAATAGATCGAAGGCAAATTTTTTACTTACATTATCCAAGGAGACTTGGTTCACCAACCGGAGGTAGACTTCTGGCGGCATAAACAATGTTTCCAAACCCGTCTTCTCCAATGCGTGGTGTTGAATAATCACCTTTCGCCAATAGTTCTCGATTGTTCTAACACTTTTTCCAAACTGCGACTTGAATTCAAATGGAACACAGGAAACATATACAATCATCATGCGGAAGATATGTTGACCATCTTTGAGAAATCTTGAAATCCCCGATCAATACAAAATTCGATTGAAGAGAAGTAAGCCACATAAAGACCTATCCAGCTTTGAAATAAGTCCCAAACAACGTGATGCGAGGACTTTTTCTTTTTCTTTAATGATCTTGATGAGTACATTTTGGGGAGTTGATTTTGATGTGTTTCTTTTTGTCTTAAGCGGGTTTTCGGGTTTTGTTAGGGAGCTTTAGAGTTGAAGTCAAATAAACAATGCTCTCGCGCATAAAATTTACGGAAAAACCATGATAATAATTTATATAACCGGACTTTGAAAACCATTACATCCACGAAAGTAGGATCAACGATTGGTATTTGATGGCAGCGATGCTACATTACCCGATGCAAAATTTGAGTTACTGCCAGATTTTTGAGGTGACCAATTTGGTACAAATGTTGGGTTTTTTCTTGATGGAAGCATATAATCATTTGTTCTCATTAAGCGGGATTAGATGTTACTTCCAATAGCATGAAAGACGGCAGCCGACAAAAATGCAGAGTGAAAATTTCTTTGTAGACAAATTCACGAGAAAGATAAAGTCTTCTTGACCCCGGTTTTCCATATTTGGAAAAAGGCGGTAATGGAATTAGTAAAGGTCTGACGATTGTATCCCCATGGTAAGGCATGAGGTAGTATCTATTTTTTCATTTGGATGTTGAAGAAGAAGACCTCAAATTTGGAACTTCGGACCATCTTCTAACCTTAAAATAACACGAGAAATACTCGGTTCCATGATTTCCACAGGACCTTGAGTACTTTCTCAAGGGAATCTGAAGGGGTACAAAAGAAACAAGGTGAATCCCTTTCATCAATTTAACCCTTCTTTGCTCGCCGTTTCTCCTCACGGATAATGCATGAATTCATTGTAGAATCCAATATCACCATCACTCCTGGAACAAAAGAACACCACCGGGCACTAGGCTGCTTGATGGTAATGTACTTTATGGCCAAACATGTCCTAAAGCCGATCCTAGCTTACATGTAATCTAAGAATTCGAGAACTGCTTGGCATTTGAATATATTTTATAAATTTCCACTATCCAAGTTCTCTTAATGTACGCGTGAATTTAAGAGTGTCAAAAGATCTCTTTAATTTATTGTCTCTTTGTTTCACGCAGAGACAGACATGAAAGAAAATTGCGATTTGTTTTCTCATGGTATTTGAAAATAGCCAATTTTAGTTTACATAAAGTGAGTTCCACCAGAGACTAAAGGATCTGTCATGATAGCGAGGGGTTCCATTCTCATGGGGCGACTAACATTGATGGGGTACTCTAAAAATGAGAGAAGAATAAAATAAAACTTAGAATTAAGATAATCGACATTGGAGAAAATAGAACCTCTCTCAATTGCTTCTCCTATTTAGCCAGGTCTTTTGCATATGAGTCCTTTGCAGCAGGCTCAGCTCCGCTCTAGGAGATTAAGCATAAGGTAACTTTTAACAAGAAGTTGCCACGGATAAAAATAAAATAAAAATAATTTGAAGAGAGGAAAAAAAAAAATATATATATATATATAATAAAACAAAATTAACTCCAAAAACAATAGAAGAGTTAATAATAAAATATCCACTTCATCACAACTTACCACTTCACCTAAGTCAATTACAAATTACAACATAACCTTGGAATACTAAAAGGGGAATATTAGTCTAGCAAAAATAGTGTCTCTTTCGACGAAATTTTACAAAAAAAAATAGTAAAATATGATTTCCAAAAATTTTAAAAATATGTGAACAACTTCTTTGTGATATCGTTTTTTGCAATAACTACTTAAGAGTGATTTGCTTGTTCCTCAAGACCTTTGGACATGTATATGATCCATCAAGCAAATGGATTTCAATAAGATGTGTTTATACTATACAAATATCTATGAGAATAAACTGTGCCTTTTCTCTATCATGAGATAAATATAGTTGAGAGGTGAAGTACAATATTTATTGAGAATAAACCGTGTATCTTCAATTGAAGGGACTATCATTGATAGTCCAAAAAACAACCACGACATGGGATGGGGAGATATGTGTAGGAAGTCTTAATCACAATAAATGACTATGAGCTCATCTGACCCCATTACTGTTAGTAAGGAAAGCAGATTATTAACACCGCCATGCCTTCTTTGGTGAAAATTTGTAGTATAGATTTAATCCTCCCTCCAGAATAGACTTCCACAGAATCGGGCGGGAGGGCCCAGTCCTGCGTATCCGGAAAACAATACCAAAATACTATAAGTTAAAATAAAAAAAACATGAGAACAAATACAAAGCTATGGCCTTTGGTTTGTCTTTGCCTTATTAATAAGAGAGAATTAAACTAGTAAATAAATATGAAAATAAAGGAAAGCGATGTAGCGAAAAGAGCAGGACACAAAACCCTCTTGTATCTCAAATTACAAAAAGAAAAGAGGTGATATAGCCGATGAAATTAACAACTAAAAGAAAAGAGCTTGTTCTTATGGGCTTGCTTTTCGAGAAGCACCTTTCATCATACTGTTCTCATGAGCTTGTTCTCACTGACCATAGTTAATGTGTTTGCCACTTTACAATTTTTGTTTCTGTTTGAGAATGGCAAGAGACATTTCAAACAAAAAATACCAACTAATAGTGGATTTACGCCTTGGATCTGCGGTCTTGGATGGTGGATCTGTTGAAAGGGTGTGGTGGATCACGGTTGTAGTGTACAGGAGTTGTTTCTTGTTTGTGTTCAATGCTGACTTTTGGTAGTGCTTGGGCATCTTTCTTTGGGTTTGGATCTTTTGCTTTGGTAGTGCTTGATTTCTGCTGCGGTGTGGTGAGAATTGTTTGTGTGTTCGCCTGGGTCAATCGATTTGTTGCAGCCCTCTTCCAAGTTGGTGGATCTCGATCATTTGATCTGAGGATATGTGAAGGATCGGGGGATGCTTGTGGTGGAACATATAGAGATATGAGAAGGATCATCGATTGGGTGTTGTTTCTGATATTTGGAGAAATCTGTTTTAGGTTTTATATATAGAGATGAGGGCTACAATTTGAATCCCATGTTTGGTTTGTGGGTGTTTTCTTGAAGCTGGTAAGATGTTTGGAAGGTGCGGCAGATACAAATCTGGGCTGCTTCTTTACTATGGCCTTAGTTTTGCCAACAAGAGTGAGAATGGAAGGAGCTTAGGCGATGAAGAAATCATAGACATCTAATCATGTATCTAAATCTTTGGTCATGATTCTTACTTGGGCACATCACTGTCATGGGCTACCTTATATTATTCTAAAGGATCCTTTGAATCTGTCAAAATAAATGGTGGATCACTCAATCTTCGCATACTCATTCCCTCCATGATATCTAACACTTTTGGATATCCTTCTTTGTATTTGTTAGTCATTCTTGGTCATCCAAGCGGTGCATAGCCGAGCGAGCAGATGTGAAATTCTCGAGGGTATCGTTCAAAATTCAGTCCTTCACAAAACACAAGATGAATTCCACCAAGACTAAATTAAAAATGAAATTGCAAGTAACAACTTCATGTTCCAAGCATCCATTTGGTTGCTTTCGAGAAAATGGAGCAAAAAGTAACCAAAATTTGAACCTTAGATTCATCTTTTATTTGAAAGCGAGAAAACAATCCCTCACTCAACATTAAAATTAATGACTTTATCATCTTTGAGCAAAATTAAGCAATGCAACATAAAACAATAAGGTTCAAAATTCAGAACTCTTCATCAATTTTCACGGCTACCAAACAAGTAAAAAAGAAACAAATACACTTTCGATAGAATTCTCTACTAATATTGTAAAAAATACACAAATGTTCAAATACTCAATCTAATGACATATATAGAAAGAGAGTGAGAGCTGTATACCTTTCATTATCTAGCTTTTCAAGCTCAATCATGTTAGCAATCTCGGGATCGGCGGCTTCAAGCGGAAGCATTCAATTGCTTTAGCCCGCTGTAACATGAAGTGAGATCAAAACAAGCTATAAAAATCACATCGAGATAGTGAAACACCATATGAGAGCGATTAACGGTCTTACTCGATCAGCGATTTTCCTTCTCGTACAGCTTTGTTCGGCAAAGCGGTTGTAAAACAAAAACCATATGAATGAGTATCAATTCATGGTGAAAGCAGAACATGGATAGGCATTAAAAATGCAACGAAAAGAAGGGTAGTAGAATGAGCCACCATTGAAGACACAATGGATTGGCTGCATGTGTCTTGCGAAGAGAGTACGCAAAGTCGAGTTACCATTGCCATCTCTGTTTCTCTCCTCCTTACGGTGTATTAATCAACAACCATTTTTAATCAACAACCATTTTTTAACATAAGCAACAACCATTTTAACATAAATAAGATACATAACAATCTCCTACCGAGTAGTGCAAATATTGTTGGTGGCCTTGTCCTTCCAGATATGTTGCTCTCTTATGCGCATTCTTTGTACTGATTTCCCCGAACAATTAGTAGAACATAGGCGAAAATTACAAAATACATTTAGAACTGCTTGTATCTTTGTTGACAAAAAGAAAACATCTTCGAAAAAATATGGACTTCAATTTTGATGGCGTATCAATTTGCATCTTAAATTTTGACAAATAATTAATTTCAAAGAATTTATGGTCAAGAAAGTATTGCATACTTGTTAGGAATGTTCTTTATCATAAGTGTTGTCGGTTGTCTTCCCCTCACATTATCTTGTCAATTTCAAGTTCAAACTGTTTCTAAATGCACTTACCGGCATGTCGGAGGGGATTATTTGAATTACTCAAATATAATGATGTCGGTGAAACGACTCCCGTTTCTAGAGGAACCAAAAACCGAGAAACACATAATTAGAATATTAGAAAATCAAAAGCGATGCGCACAACCCACTTGTTACATGAGTCAACGTACAAATCTTTTTCTTCACTTTCTTGTACATAGTATTTCACCAAAAACTTAACATTACTAGTAGGGCATGGCTTGACCGACCACCAAAAATCTGAAAATTTATTTGACATGCATAAAAAGAAAACAATGTCACCTTGTTATCTAAATGGACTTACCATCATTCAATTCAAGTGGATGCCCATTTGAGCTTACTCTACAAAGCTGGCGATTCTCAATTCTTTTCGGATGAATTTGGCACTAATATTTGCGGCCATGCAGAGGAATTACAAGGAGCACCATTAATTAAACCATCTGATACTGAAGTGAATGAGGATGAAAATTGGAGTGTTCCTGGAATTCAATGCTTGGTGGCTTTGGTGAAAAAGCGAGCTCAGGAGGCGGATTGATTGCCAAATAATTCAACTCTCCACTAGAGAGGTGGCTTAGGAATGCTAGATGAGATCCCATGATGGAACACTCTTTCCATGAAGGGACTAATAGGTGATTGTATTGCAGTGTGTACCCACAGAAATAGTTCCATTATCCATGCTGAAGATGTGATTCCCCATGTGAAATTGGTCTGTAGAACAATTATTGTATGGCAAAAGTAACACAAAGCCTTCTTTTAAATCAATTTCTAATGAGCGATTGTATCTCCTTGGCGGTACTCATACCGAGAAAATCCCATTGTTGAGTTATAAGGAGAGCTAATTTGTTGTAGATATGGACTAGATTCATCTTGCTCCATTTAGAAGGAAATGGTGGCATCAAAATGCATAGGAAAAAGGAGGAGAAGACAAACAGGTTTATCCAAGAGGTCAAAACTAAATCAACCCACATTGCATTTGTTACCAAAAAAGGAAAGGAAAATAATTATTCTATGAATGAATGTTGAAAATAAATAAATAAAATAAAACAAAATAAAATGCTCCTCCAGCATATAAAAGCTCTTCTACGAGGTGAAATTCACTTGCCTTAAAATCGATGGGTAGATAAATGAAATCATAAGTTCTCCTATGGTGTTCATCAATTGCTGACTAAAAGCATCTTTGAAGTATACCTACTGTTGAAACCATGTTAAGCAGAACCGATTAGTTCTTCTTAGTAGAGAGAAGGAAAGAAGAAGAAGAAGAAAAAAAAAAAAAAACCATTCAATGTACCATAAATTGTGCTTGGTAATTTAAGAATCGAGCAGTTCAATTACGGATGCACAACAAGCAATGGAGAAATCTCTTTCTTAAGGTTATCTCGAATCATTCTATAAATCTTTTCTACAAATGCTATAAGTTCTTTGCTTGAAAAGCAAAATTTGGTATTTAGCTTCAACAGTGTAAAGCTTACGCTCCACCGTCGAGGCCACCATTTACAAAGGAAAGATTAACAACTTGGAGTTCCTCGGAGACTCTGTAAAAGAAAAATAATAGCAAACACGAACTAACGAAAGGACTAAAACTTCATTTGATGTGAGAACATGGAAATTCAAATGGGAACTTTAAATTACTGTGTCATCCTCTCACCACCTCTCTGCCAATAGATGAAAACATGAAAATTTCATGAAACATCCACAACATTAGTTCATGATTTGAAGAAGATTGATTTCAGGAGAACTGAAGAATTGATGGAGGCGTCTGAGAGGATCTTATTAGGTGCCATGGAGCGACCTGGCGACAAAGGACCTTATTCTCTGATTCTATATTGGTGATTTTCTCTTCTAACTTTGATTTGAATTCCAATAATTAACTAACTACATCCGATTACATGAAAAGCGAAGCATGAATATTTTCATAGATGTAGCTAATGGCTTTGTAAGAAATAAATTTTGTGTTGCACAAGAATACCAATATGTTGATAACTAAGCAAACATGAACTATGTTGTTATTGACACGGAAATTTCAAGTTCAATGCATACATGTACACCATATAAGCGAGAAAATAACTAAAAATCAACAATCAAAAGCACTTGCTTTTTTACGAAATTGTTTAAATCTTAATTGGGTTATGGGCAGCGGCAAAAAGCATGCAAAGCGGGACAAAAAAAATTCAAGTTCAAATAGTATAAAATATGTTAATGAACTACAACATCATAGGAAAATACAAGAAATTCACTTTCTTGACAATAACTAACGATCAAATACAACAATAGGATTAGGTTGTTTGGTGAAGCGTCAATTTAAAATTCTTTGAAGAAGATTGAATTGTTGCTCTTTACATGCTTTCATGAATCTTATGAGAAGGAAGGCATTGGGATGTAAAATAAATTGAGATCCAGCAGAATGAATAGAAATAAATAGTTGTACACAATGATTAATGACATCTTGTTTAGGAACAAACAAAATAAATTAGTGTTCTCAAAGAAACCAACACAGAGATCAATGAGCGGTTTCCTCAAATTTAAAATTCGTGCTCACTTGAGGAAGAGTGCATGACTAACCAGACTTGTGTATGGAGCTAAAACCCACACAATATGAAATGCAAAAGCTAGAGAGGAGAGCATCTTGGGACAATGTTGGAAGCGGAGTTCATGTGAATCAACAATGGAAAGGCTACTTTCGAACAAAGGATTAAGCTACTTAGTTTTGGTTACCAATCCTGAGATGATGGTTGTGCGAGGATACAATAGTAATTATTCCTTTCAAGCAAATGATTTCCATATAATGGCGGTGCCATTTCCCACTTCATACATCATTCTAGTGGCCCCAAAGAAAAAAAAAGCTAGCAGCCATCATTTGTGTGTTTTGTGGATAGTGCACATGAGATAATAATCGAGAAAGTTAAAAGTGGAAAAAATTGATAATAATACTAAAATTTAAGCAGTGGACCATGTACTAACATATAATATAATCACATTGCACAACCAAAAGAACAGGATTGCTTCCATTGACAATGCACAAAGCAAAAACAAAAAAGAAAAGAAAAAGGTAAATAATGCCCTTTATGCATCATGTATATGAGATGTTTTTCATAACTCAAAAGTTTGACATTCACACTATATCTTGTATGACTCAAGGAACCTAAAACCAAAAATAATAATAAAAAAAACCTCACAAAACAATTGAGTTCTATGAACCCAAAAGCTTGACACACTACATAGAAGCACTAAAAACACTAATGGTGGTTAAAACATAGGTCGAGATTGAAAAAAAAAAAAAAAGTAATGACCAATGTACGCTCCCACTCCTACAATAGCATCTTTTTTTTTTTTTTTTCAATTGAAGTAGGCCATGGTTAGCATAACAATGGCGGGGCGATGAGGATAAGGGCAATTTTGTAAGGCAGTGTGAAAAACACATTGATTCAAATAACACGGTGAAAAACACATTGATTTAGATCCTCTTGATTAATTGATCGATTCCCATATGACTATTAACCAATTCAATATTGTAAACAAAAAGAAAACCTAAAGAAACTAACAAGAATTTACGGTAATTTAGGTTTAAAAAAAATATAATTTTCAATCATAGATTTTCTACTAATTCATCATTAAAAAAAAAATTCCTCCGAATTTGAGTTTTTACGGTCTCATGGATTGATGTCGATTCCTCCTACAATTTCTTCACTTCATCTTGTAACTATTCTCGCTATGTAGCGGAGAAACTAACGAATAAAATGGAGTGAATGAGAGAGAGAGAGAGAAAAAAGGCGGGGAATCTGAACATACCTCAAGAACCCTTCCACTTGAGCCGTCGATCGTTCGTTGCCGTCGCCGAACCGATCTCACCGTTGGAGGAGCACACCGTTCGGATCGAAATCGATGCATTGAACAGTCTCCTTCGAACCCTTCTTTCTTCTCCTCTCTTCTATTATCGATTTACATCTTTCTATGTTCCTTAGAACCCACTTAGGAGCCAAGCAGTTTGTATTTTGATATATAAAAAAAATAAAATTTGGCATAATTTTAACAATTTTTGGTGGCGCGGATCCTATTTTATTTTGGTGCTTAATTTTTTTTTTGGGTCATACCATTTACGATATAAATTGTGCGTCGTAAAAAATAAAATATATTTAACGCCTAACGTATATGTGTCATGTATAATTGATATATTTACGGCATGCCATATGTACGTCATAAAAAGTTTTATTATTTACGACTAACATTGTAAGTCGTAAAAAAATCATTGTTATTAGGATTCACGACCTACGCAATAGACACGTCGTGGTTGGAAAATTATTTACGATATGTAAAAAAAATAAGTCGTAAAAATGAGAAATCACGACTTGCATTTCTGTATGTCGTTGATATGAAGCCGTAAAACCCAATTTTGTTATAGTGCTAGTTCAACAAATCGAGAGTGTGTTTGGGCTTAATGAGTTCATTTGTGATCTAATTCAATGATCATTTTAATTTTACAATTAATGATTAGAATATTTAAAACTCTTTGAAAAATTGTAATAAAAATCAAATCACTATATCACATCATTCCACTACCAAAACTTTTACCAACGACTAGTGTTATCATCGCTAAATGGTTAACTCTTTGCCCGCCAACTTGTCGCCAAAAGTATGCACACTAATAACAACTCATTGTGTTGCTAAAACTTAAGCGTCGTAGCTAAAAGTTACGAAGTTTTGGCGCTAACCAAAAATTTTGGCACTAAAAGAATGTTATGCTTTTTTAGCAATGACAAATTGCGTTGGTAAAAGTATACTTTACCAGCGAAATTGATCCTTGTGTCGCCAAAAACATACTTTGGCAATGAAAAATTGGCGTCGTGGCCAAAAGTAGTTGCCAAAAGTGCAATTTCTTGTAGTGTCATATAAGGGAATAAACAAGCTGGACATTGACAAGCTTTCAAATATCGATATTACTCATAGTGATTGGCTTGCGGATTAAGCCTAGAGCTTGACCCCACAAAGGGTCATTATCAATTCATTGGTTCCTTAATCCACATATTCCTCTTTAGGCTTTATTCTTATCTCATTAACTCATTTACAATGCTTAACATATGCCTAAGAGTGATTACAAGTGAAAGAGAAGCGGAAAGAAACCTAAAACAGCATGAACAAAATTTGAGAAAATAGGGTCCCCAGCTCGGCGAACCTAAGAGGCACGCAAAAATCTTGGTTACCTCAAAATTACGCTCGGCGTAAATTAGGGAGCTCGGCGGAAGGCTTTGTCTACAAAGCTCCCGCTCGGCGTGAAATATCGCTCAAGTGAACATCCAACTCTGCAAAAAGTGTTGGGAGCACGAAATTCGCTCGGCGGAGTTTCTCACTCGGCGGACCTCAAAATTGGAAAACCGAATGTGTTCTTGGTGAAATTCGATTTTCAATCAACAAATCATGCATGTTATGGCTCAATTCTCAAATATAAGTATACTAATATGATGTAAACCCCAAATCTCAACCCAATAGAGCTCAATTTACAATTAATTCACATGCATGCCCCAATCTCCCATCACACTCATTCTAACATAACAAATTCATACATTCAAGCTCATATCTTCATAAATTGTACATGCATGTGGTGAATTAGCCACATTCTCAATTTAGACAATACAAATGGTGATCAAAACATGAGTTTCAGCCAAAACTCTACTTGAATCATGTATATCAAGCTTATACATGCTATTTCAACACAATTTCTTACATGCATGCTTAATTCAACAAAACCAACCCAATTTCATTCCAATCTTACTCTTGATCACCCAATTAGCTTGAACACACAAAATTACAAACTATAATCCAAGAATTACTCACCTAGAAGCTTTGATTCTCACAATCTATAACAATTCTTGGATTATCTTCAAGGTTCCCAAGCTTTAAGCTACAATCTGCACAATTCACTCATCTCTCCTCTCTGTGACCAACTCTCCTCCTTTTCTCAAGGTTTGATCAGCCAAAATGAATACATAGGAGAGAATGGGAAGTGTAGTGCCCTTACCCAACAATTCCCACTAACTCATAATAATAATAATAATAATAATAATAATAATAATAATAATAAATAATTGGGCACCAATTTACCAATTTAATCAAGTTAATCTGGTCCGAATCAATTTTTCAATTAAATTTCACCGTAGGCTCTAAAAATTATACCAATCACAATGGCGTGTCGATTTGGGTCTGTGGCGTTAAGTAGTCAATTTAATTTCCAGCGATTATTCAAGCAGGTGTTCCTACGGTGAACAGATAAAATTCAAAACCACATATTTTCACATAATGGCACATAAAATCATGCTAAACACATAAACATACTCAAATTAAGGAGCAATTAGCATACTACGGAACGGGGTATCACAGTCTTCCCCCCTTTAGGAAGTTTGGTCCTCCAAACTTAATTTACCTTCGTCAGGAAACAAATGTGGATAGCGTAGACACATTTCCTCCTCTTTTTCCCATGTAGCATCTGTCCCATAGTGTTCTTTCCATTCCACTTTCACCATTGGGATGGACTTGTTTCTCAATTACTTCACTTCCCGATCAACAATTCGTTCCGGCCATTCAGTATATTCCATATTTTCATCAATAGCAACCCGGTGATAATCAATCACATGTAACGGGTCTCGGAGGTAACCCCTCAACATCGACACATGAAACACATTATGGATTTGCTCGAATACCGGTGGCAAAGAGACTCTGTAGGCAACTGGACCAAGCCTCTCCAAAATCTGAAACGGCCCAATGTAACGGGGCGACAACTTGCCCTTCTTTCCAAATCTAACTTGGCCTTTCATTGGGGACACACGGATGAACATATGGTCACCAACCTCGTACTCAAGAGGTCTTCTCCGAACGTCTGCATAATTCTTTTGCCGGTCTTGAGCTGTTTTGAGCCTTTGCCAAATAACTTTGATTTTTTCAGAAGTGTCTTGCACAATTTCGGGCCCAAGCAAAGCTCTATCCCCGACCTCTGTCCAGCAAATAGGTGATCTACACCTCCTACCAGAGAAAGCCTCGTATGGTGCTATACCGATGCTGGAGTGGAAGTTGTTATTATAGGCAAATTCTGCAAGTGGCAAATAATCTTCCCAACTCCCCTGAAAATCCAAAGCACACATGTGAAGCATATCTTCCAAAGTTTGTATCGTTCGTTCTGATTGCCCATCTGTCTGTGGGTGGAATGCAGTACTGAACCTTAGTTCTGTTCCTATAGCTTCTTGCAAACTCTTCCACAACCTCGATACAAATTTTGGATCTCTATCCAACACAATGAATCTGGAACTCCGTGTAAGCGGACAATTTAATCGACATAAATAGTAGCCAATCTATAAGCAGTAAACGTAGTTTTGATAGGCAGAAAATGTGCAGATTTAGTCAGTCTATCAACTACAACCCAAACAGAATCCATACCTCGAGAAGTCTGAGGTAGGCCAACAACAAAATCCATAGTCACATGTTCCCACTTCCATTAGGGAATAGGGAGATGTTGAAGTAGACCGCTGGTTTACGATGTACCTTAACTGGCGACATTGAAGACACTTGGACACATATTCGCAATCTCTTTCTTCATTTTAGGCCACCAATAGGTTTGTTTCAAATCGATACATTTTATTGTTGCAGAATGCATAGCAAATACGGACTGTGGGCTTCATCTAAAACCCTCTACTTTAGTTTGGATATCTGGGACACATATTCGGTTTGAATTTCAAATAATAGCCACTTTTTCTTTTGTTTATTTATAAAATTTTTACATTTTTTATGGCCCAACTCCTAAATGCATTATTACTTTTCCTAATTATGAAAATGACAACCATGTTTTTGGTGATTCTATTTGCACTTAAAAATAATTCAGTACACCTATTTAAAATTTTGAAATTTTAAACCTATCATCGCATCACTCCTTACAAAATTTTATATAAAAATACAGTATTACCCTTTTGTTTTTTTAGTGTTTTGTTTATGAATACATTTTTTGAAACCAAGTTGCCTTGATTCTAGCTAATATACAAAAATACAAATTAGATTATTAATGACTAGTTGATAATTAAATCTGTAATTTCATGGGAGTCTACAGCATGACTAACTTGTTTGGAGGTGTAAAACATTATTACCCTTCACTTGGATACCTCTAAAAATAACTAATTTATTAGCTAAAAAAAAAACCATATTTTGCTTTTTTAAAAAGATTAAATAATTTGGGCATACAGATTTATGGTCAAAAGGAAACTTTTTAGTCATTATAAAAGTTATTAGAAAAGTAAATAATAAAATATATACATATATATATATATATCAAATAAACTAGTTTTTTGGAGCATTAAATTTTTTTATTAACACATTTTTAACTAATAAATTAATTTTTTTTAGAAGGCTGTCAATGACAGTGGGGAATCCTTCAACTCATTACAAATTCAAAAATGTTAGAGATCTCAAAAATTTTATCAAAATTTCTATCAAATGTCTAATATGGGTGTGGGTTCTAGATTTGGGGTGGCTGCTGTGCGAGGTGTACAACAACCACTGTTGTGCAACCAAATGGGCCCATTTCGGAGTCCATTTTGATAATCCAAGTCGTTTACCCATTCATCCCCTCACATTTGTATCTACAAAAATAAATAACAATTGTGATTTAAAGTATTAAAATCAATACAAATGTGAGTGGATGAAAGGGTAAATGATATCTGATTAACTTGATTTTTTGTAGGTATGTTGTACTTGATGTATTCTAATTTAGCATTCCTGGTTTAGACCCGACCCGTTGATGTTTTGAATTCGAGTTTCATTTGTCTTATTTAGATATTCATACTGTGTTTCTCCTTATTTCTCATTGAGTTTGGTTATTGGTGTGTCTTGATTGTGTTTGGAATAGGTTGGTTGCTAGTTGATCCAAATTGGTGTGGGTTCTAACTTTGTTGTTTTTCACATTGGTGGTTGTGGCTCTTGTTCCCAATTTAAGCTTCAAAGGCTCCATTAATTTGCAAACCCAATTCCATATATATATATATATATATATTTGTGTTGAAGTGATGCCCAATTTTAGGATCTCTCATTTTCACAAACCCAATTTCAATTACTTTTTTTTGCTACTTGTTTCTTTCACTTTTATTGATTTTTTTGGAAGTATAATTATTTTGTCTTGGTGGTCGTGTTCTTTGATTTCTTAGTTGGTAGGTGATTAAGTTACTAGATTGAAAGCATAGTTGGATTAAATTATATATATATATTTAATTGGAAGAAGAATGTATATCGTATATATCTACCTTCTAGCTTTTGGGTTTGTGAAAGGAAAAGAAGAATGGAGAAGAGGAGAAGTAGAATTGAGAAGAAAATGAAGAAGATGAAAATGAGGGTATAACTGTCAATTTACATCTTTTGTTAACAGAAGTTAGTATGCACTTCAATTTAGTAACCACATGGAGGTTATGTGGTGATTTCTAAATGTCAAGAGAATAAACCTTTTGCACCCAAATCACGGAGGGTAAAGTGAAGTTTGCCTTTTTTTTTTTTAATTACATCTTTATTCCTCTATCAAGTTATTCTTTTGTCCCTAAAGCCATTTCTCAATACACCCATTATTCACCATTACCATTACCATCAGTCTCGGCCACCATCGCCGCTAGTGACCCTTCCTAGCCTCTCATTCCCATAACAACCACGCAACCCCCACGGTGAACCTCTTCCATCTGGGTTCCTAGATGCGGAGGGAAAGAAATCGAGAGATCGAGAGAGAAAGAGATCGCTATCTTCATTTTATTTGCAGCAGATGCAAACCTTGTCGTCGGCCTTTCCTTTGCAAAACCTTAGCCTATTCTTTTTCTTCATCTTCTACTTCTTTTGTATCGCCTTAAAACCCGAACCCAACCCCCACCATTATGTACACACCCCATTTTTGACCATCCTCAAGACTTGGACGTCGCCGTTTGAACACTCGGTGATTACCCTTGTTAGTGTTTCGTTTTGGGTTCCGGAGGTCTCGACAGCGCCTTGCCTCAAGATCTCTCAACTCGGCATTACGTGTTCGGTTTTGCACCAAACACTTGTGTTTTTGTTTCGAGGGTGGAGAGTAGCTTGTTAGCTACCTGGCACCCACCGTAGTGGCTTGAGGCCACCGGCCGTGTTTGAGGCTCTTGGCCATTGGTAAAGTATACCATTGGCGGTCGACATTCGATGTGGCCGGCCATCTGTTTAGTGGTGGCCTCCTTTTACGCCTAGCACTTTTTGGACTTTTTCGGCATGGTGCATGCAGTGTGCCAGTGGAATGCACTAACCAGCTTCCATGCATAAGTGTGGTTGTTTTGCCCCTTTGCACCCTTTTGGTCTAGCTTCTTGAGGAAGCTTGGACCTTGTCTTAGCTTCCTCAAGAAGCTTGCCGGCTATCTCGGCCTCCTCGAAGCCTTGACCTCCTTGCCCCTTTGCCCTTTTTTTTGTTTAGCTTCTTTGAGAAGCTTCAAACCTTCTTTGTCTATATATAGAGCCTCTCCTCCTCCATGGTAGGGGTTGAACAAAAAAACCAGAGCTTATACATACATATATCTGTCATATACTCTCTCTCTATATATATCTCCCTCTCTCTCATTCTTTGTGTGTGTTTGGAAGCCTAAAAAGTGTGTTGTGACCTTGGTTTTGCACTAAGACACACACCATTACCTATAATTTGACCTTGAGAGGCTTTGAGGGTTTGTTCTTGAGTTTTTGGACTGGTTTTGATCGAGGAAGGTGGCTGATCTTGCTGTTATCCAAGGGTTCTTCAAGGGTATCATTCTTACTTTTGATTCCCCAATCTTGCACTAGATTTTTGCCTATCTTGCTTGCTGTTTTAGACTTTGTGTATAACTGAAAAAAGTCTTGTATTTGCATGCTTAAGATACTTCATTAAGGTTGTTTTGTGGTTTGGGGTCGACCTCCCCCTCTTAGGCCTTGTTTGGCCCTTTTGGTGCTGTCTTTGTTAAGCTTTGATTACTCTTGTGTATTGGCCTTCTCACCTGAAATCCAGTGGATTTTAGTGGTGAAGAAGGGTCTTGAGTCTTGCATAGGGGAGGACACCCTTCTCCCTTAGTCTCTCATTTTGCATGTTCTTGGCTCATAAGGGTAGCATGCATGATTAGGTGTTTTTGGTCCCATTTCGAGGGTTTTGTATGTTGTTAGGTCATATCGCCTCTTTTTTGGTCAAATTAGTGGTCCCTTTCATGCTTAATACACTTGCTTTGTATTCCCTCATTTTGCCTAGAAGTGCATCATGCCATTAGACCACCATGCTCTCATGTTTTGACCTTGCTTTGTGAAGTTCTTGGTCATATTTTGCCATGCTTGAGGTCTGTTGGTTACTGATTTGGTCATGTTTGACATATTTAATATGGTTGCTAGGCATTTTGGCTTGTGAGCCCTAAGTAAGTGAGTCATAAACATGCCTTAGTTGGTCTATTTCAATGATTTGGAATCATTTGCCATGCCATTTCAGTCCATGTTTTTATGCTTTCATACTTGGAATTGTTCTCCTTTTATTGCTTTGAAGATATGTCCTTTTATACCTTGAAATGAGCATTGTGCATGCTTAAGTGTTTAAACCTTTGGGGCTGCCATATCAGTCGGCTTTGGGACTTATTTTGGTGCCTTAAAACTCTGTTTTGGTTGTCATGCCATGTTTGCTTGGGGCTAGTGGTAGTAGAATGCCCCTTTGTGATGCCTTAATCTTGGGCCTATTGGTGTGCATGCTTACATGAGTGTTTATCCATCATTTTAGGCATCTTTTGTCACTATTTTGGGGTGGGTGCGCCCCTTTGCATTCATGATCATATTGCATTGCTTTGATTTCATGCTTGCCTAGTATCACAATTGCATGCTTGCATATTGTTAGCTAATTGCATTTCATGTCATAGTTTGCATGATGAGTTACATGGCATTACATCTTGTATGTTTGGCATATTGCATTACTCATGTTGCATCTTTGAGCCAAGTTTGTATACATGCATTGCATTGTTTGGATTGGGGTGTCAAGCCAAACTTGAGGGGTGAGGAGTGTTCGTACTTTAAGTGACGAAACACGTCTCAACCCTCGGTCGCCAATCCCCTTGACCCCAACATGATAAGGTGTTGGCATTCATCTCTTTTGGTTGTATGCATTTACATTGATTTGCAAAACTTGGCCTCTTAGGCCATCATGCCTAATTGATGGCCCGAGAGCCAAGGGTCATGCTTCCTTGAGTTCATTGCATGAAAGGGAGTGTGGCCATGCTTACATTTGCTTGAAATTCCATGCCATACACTGCTTGCCCCCCTGCTGCTGTCAAAAACCAATTTCTGCAGGGAGTTTTGGCCGGCCGGCCATCTCTGGTGCCGACCGGCCATCCATCAATGGCCGATAACTTCATTAGTGGCCGGTGGCCATTTCCCATGGCTGGTGGCCATTCCTACTAGCCGGTGGTGTTCCACAGTGTGCAGAGAACCTATCCCAAGACATGCGGTCTTGAGCGACTAGGCAATGTAAGAGGCAGCAATGCTATGGCAGCTAGTTTCCGGGCAGTACGTGTCAAGCATGCATCAATCAAATATTTTGAAGGCGGGGCTGTGGCCATTTTAATTATGCTTTTAATTTGTTAATTAAATAAGGGTTTTGTAATAATTAATTAAGTAGTTAATTATTTATTCGGTTATGTAATATTTATTCGGACCCTCCGAGTGAGGGCAATTGTGTAATAAGTGTGGGTGAGTGTGTGCATGTCTTCCAACCCCCACTTCTTTCTCCCTTTTACTTACCTACTTTCAATGGTTAGTATTAGGGCTTATTTAACTTAGCATACCTTATGCTATGCATGCGTGCATCCATACATTTGTCTTGCATGCACGGGGCTCGGTACATCATGCTAACTGCATTTGTATTTCAATTCCAAGTTGAGTACTTGTTAATTGCAGCATTTCACATGCCATCTTTAGGATAGCCGAGCCTATTGTAGTTGCATCTTGCATGTGTTGCATTAGCCATCTTAACATGAACTAGGATCATACATATGATTACTAACTAGTTTCTGTTTTGGCTTGGAGTACTAGGGAAGCTTTTTATGCTTTAGCATACCGCATGCGAGTGAGTGTTGCCATAATAGCATGATTATCATGAGGCTAATTTGCTTATGTGATATAAGCTTGAATCTTTGTGGATGGAGGTTAAATTACCTAAAATGGAATAATGCATCAAAACTGTGAGTTTTAAGCCCACTGGATAGTGGCAAAATCATCTTTTCTGAAAGCCCACTCGAAGGTGGCAAAACCTATATTTTAGCCTACTTGCGAGTAGCAAACCATTTTCAAAACAAACATGAAATGTTTTGTTCCAATTTAAGCGATTTGGTCTATACTTGTTTCTTTGTCATAACATAGTAACTCTAGGCTAATAATCAGAATAAGAATACGTAATGCTTTCAAAATAAGATATCACGGTTAGTAGAAGCCGATTTTCGGATCGGGCGAAAGGGGGTGCTCATAGCTGACCTTTCCCAATTGTACCCAAGTTCCCGAGCCGAGGCAACTTTGGTGATGACAGACACGTGGCCTTTGGCACCGAGTCAGGGTTTCCTAAATTTCCCCATAAAAAAATATATAGGTGGCGACTCAGATTCCGCAAAGCGATCCATGTTTGGCACTTCTTTACAAAAATCTGTTTTCCAAAATGATTTGCCGGATTTGGACTCTTTGGTTCAGATTAAGAACCGTGACAATTCGAGTTCGAACTGTAGCACGGAGGCCCCCTCGCGGGGCGCGTCTACACATTACCACGACTCCCCTCCCCTGCTATCCCTCTTCTTATCATGAACCCCCTCCTATATCACAAATCCCCTTCTAGCCCTTATTCGCAAACCCCTTTCTTCACCATTGCTGCTCCACCGCAACCCCTAGATCTAGGGTTTTCAGAACTAGAAGAAGAAGAAAAAAAGAAGAAGAAGAAGAATGAGTGATTATTTCAAATCTAGGATTTGGAGAGTAGTTGAAAGGGTGGCGATTGAGTGATGGGGCTGGGAAGGTAGCGACGGTGAGGAGTGGTGGCAATAGAGGTAAATGTGCTGGTAATGGATGGTTATTGAGGGTTAAGGTTATGGTTTGGGATAGAGAATTGAGATGAGGATAATTTTGGATATTTTGAAAGTTGATGGTATGAAATGAGAAGAAATCAAAGAATTGAAAATGTGTGTGGTGTGTATTGAGAAAATGGTGTGTACTAAGAGTATTGGTGGAGTGTAAATAGAATCACCCAAACTTTTAATTCTCTTAAATCCAGTTATCAAAAAGGACAAAACTTGCCCACCTCCGAGAACCATCGTTGCCATATCCGATAGATACCCCAATTCCCTCACAATTCTCTAGCTGCCTTGACTACTCTCTAATCCATTCCCACCCTCCACATCGCCACCAACACGACCTAGCCCCACTACATCTTCTTCTTTTTTTTTTTCTTTCCCTAAACACTAGATCTAAAAACCTAAACCTAAACCTATTTTCTCTCTCTCTATCTCTCTCTCTCTCTTGCAAGGATAGCAGTGGGAAGGTGGTTTACAGTAGAAAGAAGGCCAAAATGGGTATTTGTCATATAGCGATTCTGGTTTTGACCCGTTACCTATTGCATTTTGGACTCGGGTTGGTATGGTTTTGAATAGTTATTCTTATCTCTTCCCCTTGTCTTCCCTTGATTTTGGTTATCAAGTTGTAGTTGTGTGTTTGGCGGGGTTGGGTGCTTGTTTTTCCAACAAATAGGAGGGCCTATCTCCTCAATAATAGCCACTTTTTCTTTTCTTTATATATAAAATTTTTAAATTTTTCTATGGCCCAACTCCCTAAATGCATTATTACTTTTCCTAATTATGAAAATGACAACCATTTTTTTGGTGATTCTATTTGCACTTAAAAAATAATTGAGTACACCTAATTAAAATTTTGAAATTTTAAACCTATCATCGCATCACTCCTTACTAAATTTTATATAAAAATATAGTATTACCATTTTGTTTTTTTAGTGTTTTGTTTATCAATACATTTTTTGAAACCAAGTTGCCTTTATTCTAGCTAATATACAAAAATACAAATTAGATTATTAATGACTAGTTGATAATTAAATCTGTAATTTCATGGAAGTCTATGGCATGACTAACTTGTTTGGAGGTGTAAAACATTATTACCCTTCACTTGGAAACCTCTGAAAAAACTAACTTATTAGCCAAAAAAAAAAAACCATATTTTGCTTTCTTAAAAAGATTAAATAATTTGGTCATCCACATTTATGGTCAAAAGGCAACTTTTTAGTCATTATAAAAGTTATTAGAAAAGTAAATAATAAAATATATCCATATATATATATCAAATAAACTAGTTTTTTGGAGCATTAAATTTTTTTATTAACACATTTTTAACTAATAAATTAATATTTTTTAGAAGGCTGTTAATGACAGTGGGGAATCCTTCAACCCATTACAAATTCAAAAATGTTAGAGATCTCAAAACATTTATCAAAATTTCTATCAAATGTCTAATATGGGTGTGGGTTCTAGAAAAAAGTGGCTATTAACTTTGTTCCATGACTAACTTGCTCTCTTAACTTGTTTTATTCCCATATCGAGATATTACAATAGAGTTTTGTTCCATTTAAAGAGCCACCAAAGAGGTTAATATTGACGGGCTTGGTAATGCGAGCTGTGACTCAAGTGAGGGCATTAATGTGATTGGAAGTTGGTTTGGTCTAGCGAGCTATCCTGATGAGGTTATTTGTTGGCCGCCCATTCCAAGGCATGAGGGGTCTCGGTTGCTAGAGAGGGGGGCACAACTCTAGGTTGGCTTCACAGTGCAGGTGGAAGGATTGCTAAGTAATTTACAGGTGAGTAATTTACAGGTGGAAGGATTCTTTGAGGCTCTTGTTCTTTGGAAGTATTCTTTGAATTTATAGAGAATTCAATGAGTAATTTACAAAGAAGCGAATACCTCCCGCTCTTGTTGGTTGATGGGTTTCGGGCCAGTGCTTCTCAGGTCCATTAATGTCTGCTGGGCCGCTCTCAATATGACAACCACTTTTGTGTGTGTGTGTGTATTTTTTTTTTTTTTAAACACTGGGGCCCAACATTTGATTTACATTTTCCTTTCCTTGGGCCAATAATATCTGGTGGCTTCCTCTTCTTGGTGGCCTGTCTCCCTCAATAATAGCCACCATTTTCTTTTCTTTATTTATAAAATTTTTACATTTTTTTAAGGCCTAACTCCCTAAATGCATTATTACTTTTCCTAATTATGAAAATGATAACCATTTTTTTTGGTGATTCTATTTGCACTTAAAAAATAATTGTGTAAACCTAATTAAAATTTTCAAATTTTAAACCTATCATCGCATCACTCCCTACAAAATTTTATATAAAAATATAGTATTACCATTTTGTTTTTTTAGTGTTTTGTTTATCAAAACCAAGTTGCCTTTATTCAAGCTAATATACAAAAATACAAATTAGATTATTAATGACTAGTTGATAATTAAATCTATAATTTCATTGGCGTCTATGGCATGACTAACTTGTTTGGAGGCGTAAAACATTATTACCCTTCACTTGGAAAGCTCTAAAAAAACTAATTTATTAGCTAAAAAAAAAAAAAAAACCATGTTTTGCTTTTTTAAAAAGATTAAATAATTTGGGCATACACATTTCTGGTCAAAAGGAAACTTTTTAGTCATTATAAAAGTTATTAGAAAAGTAAATAATAAAATATATACATATACATATATATCAAATAAACTAGTTTTTTTGAGCATTAAATTTTTTTATTAACACATTTTTAACTAATAAATTAATTTTTTTTACAAGGCTGTCAATGACAGTGGGGAATCCTTCAACCCATTACAAATTCAAAAATGTTTGAGATCTCAAAACTTTTATCAAAATTTCTATCAAATGTCTAATATGGCTGTGAGTTCTAGAAAAAAGTGGCTATTAACTTTGTTCCGTGGCTAACTTGCTCTCTTAACTTGTTTTATTCCCACATCGAGATATTAGAATAGAGTTTTGTTCCATTTAAAGAGCCACCAAAGAGGTTAATATTGACGGGCTTGGTAATGCGAGCCTGTGACTCAAGTGAGGGCATTAATGTGATTGGAAGTTAGTGCAGTCGGTGAGCTATCACGATGAGGTTATTTGTTGGCCCGCCCATTCCAAGGCATGAGGGGTCTCGGTTGCTAGAGAGGGGGGCACAACTCCAGGTTTGTTTCACAGTGCAGGTGGAAGGATTGCTAAGTAATTTACAGGTGAGTAATTTACAGGTGGAAGGATTGCTGAGGCTCTTGTTGCTGGAAGTATTGCTAAATTTATTGAGAATTCAATGAGTAATTTACAAAGTAGCGAATACCTCCCGCTCTTGTTGGTTGATGGGTTTCGGGCCAGTGCTCCTCAGGTCCATTAATGTCTGCTGGGCCGTTCTCAATATGACAACCACTTTTGTGTGTGTGTATATATATTTTTTTTTAAACACTAGGGCCCAACATTTGATTTACATTTTCCTTTCCTTGGGCCAATAATATCTGGTGGCTTCCCCTTCTTGGTGGCCTATCTCCCTCAATAATAGCCACCATTTTCTTTTCTTTATTTATAAAATTTTTACATTTTTTTATGGCCCAACTCCCTAAATGATTATTACTTTTCCTAATTATGAAAATGACAACCATTTTTTTTGGTGATTCTATTTGCACTTAAAAAATAATTGAGTACACCTAATTAAAATTTTGAAATTTTAGACCTATCATCGGATCAATCCTTACAAAATTTTATATAAATATATAGTATTACCCTTTTGTTTTTTTAGTGTTTTGTTTATCAAAACCAAGTTGCCTTTATTCTAGCTAACATACAAAAATACAAATTAGATTATTAATGACATGTTGATAATTAAATATGTAATTTCATGGGAGTCTATGGCTTGACTAACTTGTTTGGAGGTGTAAAACATTATTACCCTTAAGTTGGAAACCCCTAAAAAAACTAATTTATTAGCTAAAAAAAAAGAACAATATTTTGCTTTTTTAAAAGGATTAAATAATTTGGGCATAGACATTTATGGTCAAAGGGCAACTTTTTAGTCATTATAAAAGTTATTAGAAAAGTAAATAATAAAATATATACATATATATATATATATCAAATAAACTAGTTTTTTGGAGCATTAAATTTTTTTATTAACACATTTTTAACTAATAAATTAATTTTTTTTACAAGGCTGTCAATGACAGTGGGGAATCCTTCAACCCATTACAAATTCAAAAATGTTTGAGATCTCAAAACTTTTATCAAAATTTCTATCAAATGTCTAATATGGGTGAGTTCTAGAAAAAAGTGGCTATTAACTTTGTTCCGTGGCTAACTTGCTCTCTTAACTTGTTTTATTCCCATATCGAGATATTAGAATAGAGTTTTGTTCCATTTAAAGAGCCACCAAAGAGGTTAATATTGACGGGCTTGGTAATGCGAGCCTGTGACTCAAGTGAGGGCATTAATGTGATTGGAAGTTAGTGCGGTCGGAGCTATCCTTGATGAGGTTATTTGTTGGCCGCCCATTCCAAGGCATGAGGGTCTCGGTTGCTAGAGAGGCGCAACTCGGGTTTGTTTCATAGTGCTGGTGGAAGGATTGCTAAGTAATTTACAAGTGAGTAATTTATAAGTGGAAGGATTGCTGAGGCTCTTGTTGCTGGAAGTATTGCTGAATTTATTGAGAATTCAATGAGTAATTTACAAAGTAGTGAATACCTCCCGCTCTTGTTGGTTGATGGGTTTCGGGCCAGTGCTCCTCAGGTCCATTAATGTCTGCTGGGCCGTTCTCAATATGACAACCACTTTTGTGTGTGTGTGTTTTTTTTTTTTTAAACACTAGGGCCCAACATTTGATTTACATTTTCCTTTCCTTGGGCCAATAATATCTGGTGGCTTCCCCTTCTTGGTGGCCTGTCTCCCTCAATAATAGCCACCATTTTCTTTTCTTTATTTATAAAATTTTTACATTTTTTATGGCCCAACTCCTAAATGATTATTACTTTTCCTAATTATGAAAATGACAACCATTTTTTTGGTGATTCTATTTGCACTAAAAAAATAATTGAGTACACCTAATTAAAATTTTGAAATTTTAGACCTATCATCGGATCAATCCTTACAAAATTTTATATAAATATATAGTATTACCCTTTTGTTTTTTTAGTGTTTTGTTTATCAAAACCAAGTTGCCTTTATTCTAGCTAACATACAATAATACAAATTAGATTATTAATGACATGTTGATAATTAAATATGTAATTTCATGGAAGTCTATGGCTTGACTAACTTGTTTGGAGGTGTAAAACATTATTACCCTTCAGTTGGAAACCCCTAAAAAAACTAATTTATTAGCTAAAAAAAAAAACAATATTTTGCTTTTTTAAAAAGATTAAATAATTTGGGCATAGACATTTATGGTCAAAGGGCAACTTTTTAGTCATTATAAAAGTTATTAGAAAAGTAAATAATAAAATATATACATATATAGATATATCAAATAAACTAGTTTTTGGAGCATTAAATTTTTTTTTTAACACATTTTTAACTAATAAATTAATTTTTTTTACAAGGCTGGCAATGACAGTGGGGAATCCTTCCACCCATTACAAATTCAAAAATGTTTGAGATCTCAAAACTTTTATCAAAATTTCTATCAAATGTCTAATATTGGTGTGGGTTCTAGAAAAAAGTGGCTATTAACTTTGTTCCATGACTAACTTGCTCTCTTAACTTGTTTTATTCCCACATCGAGATATTAGAACATAGTTTTGTTCCATTTAAAGAGCCGCCAAAGAGGTTAATATTGCCGGGCTTGGTAATGCGAGCCTGTGACTCAAGTGAGGGCATTAATATGATTGGAAGTTGGTCTGGTCCAGCAGGCTATCCTTGATGAGGTTATTTGTTGGCCGCCTATTCCAAGGCATGAGGGTCTCGGTTCCTAGAGAGGGGAACACAGCTCCAGGTTGGTTTCATAGTGCTGGTGGAAGGATTGCTAAGTAATTTACAAGTGAGTAATTTATAAGTGGAAGGATTGCTGATGCTCTTGTTGCTGGAAGTATTGCTGAATTTACTGAGAATTCAGTGAGTAATTTACAAAGTAGTGAATACCTCCCGCTCTTATTGGTTGATGGGTTTCGGGCCAGTGCTCTTCAGGTCCATTAATGTCTGCTGGGCCGTTCTCAATATGACAACCACTTTTGTGTGTGTGTGTGTGTGTGTGTGTTTTTTTTTTTTTAAACACTGGGGCCCAACATTTGATTTACATTTTCCTTTCATTAGGCCAATAATATCTGGTGGCTTCCCCTTCTTGGTGGCCTGTCTCCCTCAATAATAGCCACTTTTTTCTTTTCTTTATTTATAAAATTTTTACATTTTTTTTTTGGCCCAACTCCCTAAATGCATTATTACTTTTCCTAATTATGAAAATGACAACCATTTTTTTTTGGTGATTCTATTTGCACTTAAAAAATAATTGAGTACACCTAATTAAAATTTTGAAATTTTAAACCTATCATCGGATCACTCCTTACAAAATTTTATATAAATATATAGTATTACCCTTTTGTTTTTATAGTGTTTTGTTTATCAAAACCAAGTTGCCTTTATTCTAGCTAATATACAAAAATACAAATTAGATTATTAATGACATGTTGATAATTAAATATGTAATTTCATGGGAGTCTATGGCTTGACTAACTTGTTTGGAGGTGTAAAACATTATTACCCTTCAGTTGGAAACCCCTAAAAAAACTAATTTATTAGCTAAAAAAAAAAACAATATTTTGCTTTTTTAAAAAGATTAAATAATTTGGGCATAGACATTTATGGTCAAAGGGCAACTTTTTAGTCATTATAAAAGTTATTAGAAAAGTAAATAATAAAATATATACATACATATATATATATATATATATATCAAATAAACTAGTTTTTTGGAGCATTAAATTTTTTTATTAACATATTTTTAACTAATAAATTAATTTTTTTTAGAAGGCTGTCAATGACAGTGGGGAATCCTTCAACCCATTACAAATTCAAAAATGTTTGAGATCTCAAAACTTTTATCAAAATTTCTATCAAATGTCTAATATTGGTGTGGGTTCTAGAAAAAAGTGGCTATTAACTTTGTTCCATGACTAACTTGCTCTCTTAACTTGTTTTATTCCCACATCGAGATATTAGAACATAGTTTTGTTCCATTTAAAGAGCCGCCAAAGAGGTTAATATTGCCGGGCTTGGTAATGTGAGCCTGTGACTCAAGTGAGGGCATTAATATGATTGGAAGTTGGTCTGGTCCAGCAGGCTATCCTTGATGAGGTTATTTGTTGGCCCGCCTATTCCAAGGCATGAGGGGTCTCGGTTCCTAGAGAGGGGAGCACAGCTCCAGGTTGGTTTCATAGTGCTGGTGGAAGGATTGCTAAGTAATTTACAAGTGAGTAATTTATAAGTGGAAGGATTGCTGATGTTCTTGTTGCTGGAAGTATTGCTAAATTTACTGAGAATTCAGTGAGTAATTTACAAAGTAGTGAATACCTCCCGCTCTTATTGGTTGATGGGTTTCAGGCCGGTGCTCCTCAGGTCCATTAATGTCTGCTGGGCCGTTCTCAATATGACAACCACTTTTGTGTGTGTGTGTGTGTGTGTTTTTTTTTTTTTTTAAACACTGGGGCCCAACATTTGATTTACATTTTCCTTTCCTTAGGCCAATAATATCTCGTGGCTTCCCCTTCTTTGTGGCCTGTCTCCCTCAATAATAGCAACTTTTTTCTTTTCTTTATTTATAAAATTTTTACATTTTTTTTTGGCCCAACTCCCTAAATGCATTATTACTTTTCCTAATTATGAAAATGACAACCATTTTTTTTGGTGATTCTATTTGCACTTAAAAAATAATTGAGTACACCTAATTAAAATTTTGAAATTTTAAACCTATCATCGGATCACTCCTTACAAAATTTTATATAAATATATAGTATTACTCTTTTGTTTTTATAGTGTTTTGTTTATCAAAACCAAGTTGCCTTTATTCTAGCTAATATACAAAAATACAAATTAGATTATTAATGACATGTTGATAATTAAATATGTAATTTCATGGGAGTCTATGGCATGACTAACTTGTTTGGAGGTGTAAAACATTATTACCCTTCAGTTGGAAACCCCTAAAAAAACAAATTTATTAGCTAAAAAAAAAAACAATATTTTGCTTTTTTAAAAAGATTAAATAATTTGGGCATAGACATTTATGGTCAAAGGGAAACTTTTTAGTCATTATAAAAGTTATTAGAAAAGTAAATAATAAAATATATACATATATATATATATATATATATCAAATAAACTAGTTTTTTGGGGCATTAAATTTTTTTATTAACACATTTTTAACTAATAAATTAATTTTTTTTAGAAGGCTGTCAATGACAGTGGGGAATCCTTCAACCCATTACAAATTCAAAAATGTTTGAGATCTCAAAACTTTTATCAAAATTTCTATCAAATGTCTAATATTGGTGTGGGTTCTAGAAAAAAGTGGCTATTAACTTTGTTTCATGACTAACTTGCTCTCTTAACTTGTTTTATTCCCACATCGAGATATTAGAACATAGTTTTGTTCCATTTAAAGAACCGCCAAAGAGGTTAATATTGCCGGGCTTGGTAATGCGAGCCTGTGACTCAAGTGAGGGCATTAATATGATTGGAAGTTGGTCTGGTCCAGCAGGCTATCCTCGATGAGGTTATTTGGTTGCCCGCCCATTCCAAGGCATGAGGGTTCTCGGTTCCTAGAGAGGGGGGCACAGCTCCAGGTTGGTTTCCCAGTGTAGGTGGAAGGATTGCTAAGTAATTTACAAGTGTGTAATTTATAGGTGGAAGGATTGTTGAGGCTCTTGTTGCTGGAAATATTGCTGAATTTACTGAGAATTCAGTGAGTAATTTACAAAGTAGCGAATACCTCTCGTTCTTGTTGGTCAATGGGCTTCGGGCCGGTGCTCCTCAGGTCCATTAATGTCTGCTGGGCCGTTCTCAATATGACAACCACTTTTGTTTGTGTGTGTGTGTGTGTGTGTTTTTTTTTTTTTTTAAACACTGGGCCCAACATTTGATTTACATTTTCCTTTCCTTGGGCCAATAATATCTGGTGGCTTCCCCTTCTTGGTGGCTGTCTCCCTCAATAATAGCCACTTTTTCTTTTCTTTATTTTGAAATTTTTACATTATTTTTTGGCCCAAGCGCTAAATGCATTATTACTTTTCCTAATTATGAAAATGACACCCATGTTTTTGGTGATTCTATTTGCACTTAAAAATAATTGAGTGCACCTAATTAAAATTTTGAAATTGTAAACCTATCATCGCATCACTCCTTACAAAATTTTCTATAAATATATAGTATTACCCTTTTGTTTTTTTAGTGTTTTGTTTATCAAAACCAAGTTGCCTTTATTCTTGCTAATATACAAAAATACAAATTAGATTATTAATGACATGTTGATAATTAAATCTGTAATTTCATAGGAGTCTATGGCATGAAATTTTTTTATTAACATATTTTTAACTAATAAATTAATTTTTTTTACAAGGCTGTCAATGATAGTGGGGAATCCTTCAACCCATTACAAATTCAAAAATGTTTGAGATATCAAAACTTTTATGAAAATTTCTATCAAATGTCTAATATTGGTGTGCGTTCTAGAAAAAAGTGGCTATTAACTTTGTTCCATGACTAACTTGCTCTCTTAACTTGTTTTATTCCCACATCGAGATATTAGAACCTAGTTTTGTTCCATTTAAGAGCCGCCAAAGAGGTTAATATTGCTGGGCTTGGTAATGCGAGCATGTGACTCAAGTGCGGGCATTAATGTGATTGGAAGTTGGTTTGGTCCAGCAGGCTATCCCTGATGAGGTTATTTGTTGGCCCGCCCATTCCAAGGCATGAGGGGTCTCGGTTCCTAGAGAGGGGGGCACAGCTCCAGGTTGGTTTCACAACGCAGGTGGAAGGATTGCTAAGTAATTTACAGGTGGAAGGATTGCTGAGGCTCTTGTTGCTACAAGTATTGTCGAATATACTGAGAATTCAGTGTGTAATTTACAAAGTAGCAAATATGAAACGCCCCCAAGATATTACAATAAAGATAACTGATATGCGGAATAAATATATGAAACAACATATTTTCATATATCAGCGTTCACTGTTTAACAAGCAATTAAATGCCATATTGGCTATCATCTTTCCAAGACATTGCTTGGTTACACAAATTGAGTCTCACTCATTACATCTTAAGCCCTTGGCTTTACAAATAACAAACATGAACACATAAAGCATAAATAGGAAACCCTTGTTTCCCGAGAGTCCATCCATGCTATTGCCTTGGAGGTAACACCTCACCTGTACCTGAAAATGATATTCCCGTATAGGGTAAGCTAACAGCCCAGTAGAGATATGCTAAACATAATATGAGCAATAACTAAAACATGAGCATTCGATAAATGTTTGATTCACATATATCCATTCATAATCCATTTCGATTACATGACAAATGTATCCATATTTCATAATAATTTCCATTTCTTAATTCATAATCCATTTCAATTACATGACAAATGTGTCCATGTGTCATTCCATTTTCATTACTTATTCAATTCCTCAATTCATAATCCTGGCTCAGAACCTGGCCATATACTTTAAGTGAGATTACATCTCTTTTCAACAATACTTCCATTTCAATTGAGATAACAACTCAAATTAAACATTTCACACTTAACCAAAGATACACATAATTGCTGTATCAATCTCAAACCAAACACTTCCATACTTCATATATGATATAAAAATTTGCTATATCAATACTTCAATAGATACACAAAATTGTTGTATCAATGGAGTCCATCCCCTATCTGCTCCCAAATAATATCCGGTTTGAGTCCATCCCTATCTTCCCTAAACCGTGAGTACATCCCTATCTCCTCCCACACAATACAATGTATATAAACACATATCATATACAAGATCAATCAATACATAAATTCAATGTATTATTCCAACCATCATATTCGATGACATATTCAATTAATTAGTTTTAGTTTGCCTAATCATCATGCATTGTCTACAACAATCAAGACTATCCTCTACCGATAGCCCAAAGCAGTTATTTCTAAATAGATAATAAATGCCTCAACAGATATAAATTTTTTTTAACATTTTTAAAGTGAGCGATTAATAAATCCAACTCCACCATTCTAACCCATAATGAGCTAATTCCATTATTTCCAACTCAATTTCACATTTCCATAACAGTTGTCATTAATTACACTAATGACCCAAATATATCCAAACATGGCATTTTTCTCATTTTTCTCAATATTGACCCAAAGGTCCAAATATTATCAACAACATCAATACTATCATTTTAAGACCCATATATATATATATATATATATATATTTATGAGCCAAAATAACAAAACCCCTCATTTGAAAATAACACATTTCAAGTCTTAACTTTCCCAAATCAACCCATCTATACAAATAACTCAATATCTATGTTAAAGCACATAAGAATGAGTAGGAATCCCTACCTCAAGCTTGAAGAGAAAACAAGCAAAAATCCAATTTTCATTGTCCTTAGTCAGTGCTCGCTCTTGGCATCCATCGTTAGGCTTTGAGTTTACGATGCACATGCAAGAACAAGAAATCAGTACTCATCTCAATGGACCTACGAAACGATCCAACTCGAATAGCCTGCCATATAAAGCTAACCTGGCCCACTAAATTACATATATATATATATATATAATAGGTATACAACCCACCAAATTACATGTTTATATATTATATAAATAATAAATATATAAAAACCCACGTGCCAAAGAGCAAACATTTTGCAAAACAATTAAACTCGGTCAACAAACCAGTCCACTGTTTCTACATCCCCAACACACAGTTTCATCACCAATAAACAATTCAAAAAGCATACCTGAGTGGCAGAACAAGCTGTGTGTGTGAACCTCTGCCCCAAAAAGACGCACCCCACCTACAGACTATAATTGTAATTACGCCCAACAGCACTTGGGGCGCGTCCATACCACTATATCTTCTAGCCTTTTCATTCCGAATCCTTACAATGGATTCACTAGAGGGGGGTGCCAAGTAGATCAATTATGATATCCAATTGGTACACCACATTCTTTCCAGGAAACAAAGGTTTCCCTGTAAGCATTTCTGCAAATATACATACTATGCTCCAAATATCAACAGCAAGGGTGCATTTGAAGAAAAAGGAACCACAAAGTTCGGGAGCACGATACCATCGAGTTACCACATAATCAGCCCAAAATATAGTTGATGGAGCATCGTTAAACGAAACACGAGCAAGCCCAAAATCACAAATCTTTAATTTGCAGTCTGCATTTGCCAGTATATTATTTTTGGCTTTGAATCTCGATGGAACACATTTGCTGTATGTACATACTTCAGAGCTCGAAGAAGCTGGTATAAGAAGAGCTGATAATGTTCAGGTGTAAGATCATCATTTGCTAACAAACCCAACAACCAATAGAATCCATATACGCATAAGCTTCCTCATAGTTGTGCTCAATCAACCACCTATGGTTCTAGCTGAGCTGGCTTCTTTAATGCAGAGCAGTCGACCCTGGAGAGACGCCCATGCAAGCTGTCTCGCTGCTCTCACGAGCCGATTTGGTCTTGTAAAATGGCTCGAGAGTTGGCGCGGGGAGGGAGATACTGAAGGCGAGAATGGCGTCAGGGTGACGATAGGTGGCGCCGCAAAAGCAGCCTCGAAGCTGCTCTCCAGGTCTTTTTCATCCATGGTGCATACACAGAGAGAGAGAGAGAGAGAAAGAGAGAGAGAGAGAGAGAGAGAGAGATTAGACTATTGTTTTCTCTTCAATCCACTTCTACCCCCACCGAAAATAATCATGCATATATTTCCTTCTTTTACTTATTCTACTGCCACCACTGAAACATCATCATGCATACCACCCACTTCTCTTTTCATCATGCTCTCGTTTCTTTTTAAGATGCCTTCTGTCTACCACCCTAAAAAATCCCTCCACCGAATATAGTCATCATCATTCTTCTACACAAAGCTTCTTTAACTTCTAAAAAGAAAATCCTGACCATATAACATCATTTTATTTTATTATTTTTTTTTTTTAAAAGAAAATTTTGGGTCATCACAACCTACCCTTCTTAAAGAAATTTCGTCCCCGAAATTAACTCAAGTAATATAATACATCCTACAGTCACCCACAACTTACTCAGGTACTTACCATTGCGTCAACAAGATTCTTTGACCTCTACATGAGCCAACAACCAGTATTCCGATAAAGAACCAAACCATTACTTTGCACAACAATTGATTATAAAATATGTACTACTATAAACCATTAAATGATTTTTCTATTCACATTGATAACCCAAAGCAACAAAATAGGATCTCATTTCCCCAAGCGTAGCCAAAAATTTTGGCAAAATGACTCGTCAGAATATCACGACACCATACCTTATTGGTGATAACCCAAAGCAACAAAATATCTCAATCGCCTAATGCACCATGCACCCCAAGGCCGAAATAACTACTACTACTCCGAGATCTTAACAAATGAAATAATAACTCTTCAAAAGCACCAACCACCAACTCAAATTGTGGCCATCAACCGTCACAAAACAGACGATACCTTACCAACACTGTTCTTCATCACACTAATATTATGATAACCCACGAGGTCAAACACAAATTATGCATATGCCGTTACCACGACGGAATATTCCGTTAGCTGACGTCATTACGCATAAGCAAAACACGCAAAAAGAAAAATAAGATACGAATACAGAGATATGGGGTTTTGAACCCCTGACTTCAAGCCCAGGCCACAGCCCAAACCACTAAGCCAAACCACTCAACCAAGTCACTCTTGTGACACGATTAGTTGAATAAATGTATATAATACATAAATATACAATATATATACATATATGTATACAACTTTCCCACTTCTCTCTCTTCCTTCATAAATTGCGTCTGACACGCGGTTTGCTTTTGCGTTGATTGGCCGACAAAAGTAGACTTCAGCGATTACCGCTCGCCTCGACTCTCTCTCCATCTTGTCTTCTTCTCTTCTGTATTATTCTGAATCGGAATTTTCCCTCTTCTACTTATTCCCTCATTTCCCCTTCTTCTTCATCACTCTCTTCCATCTCCCTCTTCATCACTCTCTTTTGTTTCCTCTTCCTCATCGAGAGAAAAGAGAGCGAGCGGAGGAAAAAGTTGTCTCAAAACTCAGTCTGTTCTCTGTTATTTTTCTGACTCTCCTTTCTTACTCTTTACATCTCTCACCACACATGGCCTCATCTCGCCCCCTCACTCTCTTTCCGGACCTTAATGATCCGAGCTCCTCTGGACCAAGTGCCTCTGCTCCTACCCTTCCTAACCTTCCTGGATCGAGTGCCCCTGTTCCCATTCTTCTTACCCTTCTTGGACCAAGTGCCCCTGTTCCCATTCTTCCTAGCTTTCCTATGATATCAGTTGAGCAAATCATGGCTGCTCAATCTGACAACCACTTCACACTAAGCTCTTGCATGGAAATCGTGACTGCAGTTACCAAATTATCTCACCGGTTACAAAATAGAACCATTGAAGTACAACATCTAAACTCCCAACTTTCTCTGCTCGGTAGCATGTACAAAGATCTTGTGAGATTTACCTACAAGGCAGAGAACAAAGAGTTGAAGCGAAAGGCCACCGTCATAACCCGACTCGGAGCACCTTCGTACTTCACCTTTGACAACTAGCAGGGAGTCAAATCCCCCGGCGGTCCTGTACATACTGAGGCAGAGCCTTCAAAGGTCAACCAGCAGGGAGTCAAATCCCCCAGCGGTCCTGCACGTACTGAGGTAGAGCCTTCAAAGGTCTCCCGAAGCGACAAAAAAAGGAAGGGCTCGGCGGGAGAGTCGAATAAGTGAAGTCGGCATGTGGCTGTTATCCAAAACAAGATCCTTCTCTGTTTTTTTTTTTTTTTATTGTTGTTGTTGTTGCTGCTATTGTTGCCTCTGTAATCGGGGATGTCATCCCCTGACTTCAATAAAATCAGCTTTGCTCTTTTTTTTTTTTTTTTTTTTTTTTTTTTAACTATAGCATAACTAGCATAATACTTTGAGCTCGAAAGCAATTTCGTTCGACTAAATTTGAGAATGATTAAATCTTGAACTCTAAACTGAATATTGATTCCATACAGACCAGAATCAAAATCATGGCTTAACGAAAGAAAAAAAAAATGAAACAAAACAATCCAAACATACCAATGGCAAAACGAAGGATCAATATAAGAGATCCACCACTCTTACTCCATAGATACTAAACAATCTCCATTTCCATTTCATGAATCACACCATCACGACACACACCAATGTTAACCCAAAACACTCTCATATACCTTCCATTTTCACAATTTCAACTCATACCTAAGAGGAACTGTAAAAGTTAACATCGGAGTCCATCCCCTATCTCCTCCCAAACAATATGCATACATAATGTATAAAAAAATCCAATCAACCACCGAGCGGCCAACTGGGTTGGTAAGGAGGTTTTCTCCCTTCTATACGGACCTGGTTTCGAATCCCCTAGCTGCTAAAGTGGGAGTCCGCTGGTTAAGGTGGTGCGGCTAGCTCCCCCTAGTTTAGCTTGTAGAGTCGGCTCCTAAGGGGCCGGCTTTGGGGGTGTTCTGGGCATCAAAAAAAAAATCCAATCATCCACAATGATCATTCAATACACGTATTTGCTGTATTATTATAACTGTCATATTCAATGACACAACCCGGATGATTAGTTTCAGTTTTCCCTAATCAACACACAAAGTCTACAACAAACGAGACTAACCTCAAGGTGACCGATGTCAACCCAAAACCCGATACCAACGAGCTGACTAATCAACTCAATAACCTCCACACTCAGTACTCCACACACTGATGTGCCACTCAAACCACTAACCCAAATACGGAGTTCCCTACACAAACCCCAAATTTTGGAATCGCACCGGATCTCCTCAAATTAAACCGCATCAACACTACGTCTAAGGGAATCACCATTTCCCTCCCCATGGCTACATAGCAAGCCTGCTCATCTCCTTGACCGAAGACCGACATGGTCAACCTCAATCACAACAACCCAATCACGAAGGACAATTTTGACCAACGCTATTCTCGTTACTCTAGAACACAAACTGTTCTTCCTCTAAAGAATGCTGCCTGCATCCACTCACAAACCATACCCCACAATTGATAACCAATCACAATACGAACACTACCCCTATACAACTGATGGGGTCACCACAGACTCACTAACTAGCAAAGCCCAAAACACGAACCAACATACAGGTACCATTCCCGCTAAATACTCAAATTACCATCATACTAATTACCCTAGAGCACTTACTTTAGAATTATAATATCCTCACAAAGAAATCTTAAAATTGCATTGGTTGTTAACATAACTCCACAACATCCATCATATCATGTCCTTCAACACTCATTTATTGCACTTGAGAACATCAACAACTAACTTTGAGGCAATGGACTCCACCAATCTCACAAGTAGTCCATCAAGCAAGTGAAACAATCCAACTATAACTAACTTCATCTATCCCAAGAAAATTTTGAACTAGTCTTATGAGTTCTAATGTCAACAATCCAAAGCATATTATCTTATATAAGAGACAGAATTTAGCTCAGAAGTAGGTACTTCACACTAGTCCTAACACGTTGCATATGGCTTAACATAAACCTACACATGTATCTACATCACATAAGGCAAACCATATAAGCACATAGTCACATAATCACATACAGATTTTCTATCTAGATAATGATTGTCCCATGATGTTGCTAGAGTTCCAATCAGAAATAGCGGTGATCAAGTGCTCTTCCGACTGGACTTCCAAGAACTCAAAGACCCAATCAACATCTCAGAAATCAAACCCCATACCCATATAATCACATAAGCATGTTATTATATAGTTACAACATGCATAACACTTCCTAAGCATGCTAAATGAACCCATTGTGGTTAAACAACCACTTCCCACGAGCTCCAAGTATTCAAATTCGGTAGCTCTGATACCAAGTTGAAACGCCCCCAAAATATTACAATAAAGATAACTCATATGCGGAATAAATATGAGAAACAACATACTTTCATATATCAGCGTTCACTGTTTAACAAGCAATTAAATGCCATATTGGCTATCATCTTTCCAAGACATTGCTTGGTTACACAAATTGAGTCTCACTCATTATATCTTAAGCCCTTGGCTTTACAAATAACAAACATGAACACATAAAGCATAAATAGGAAACTCTTGTTTCCCGAGAGTCCATCCATGCTATTGCCTTGGAGGTAACACCTCACTTGTACCTGAAAATGATATTCCCGTATAGGGTGAGCTAACAGCCCAGTAGAGATATGCTAAACATAATATGAGCAATAACTAAAACATGAGCATTCGATAAATGTTTGATTCACATATATCCATTCATAATCCATTTCGATTACATGACAAATGTATCCATATTTCATAATAATTTCCATTTCTTAATTCATAATCCATTTCAATTACATGACAAATGTGTCCATGTGTCATTCCATTTTCATTACTTATTCAATTCCTCAATTCATAATCCTGACTCAGAACCTGGCCATATACTTTAGGTGAGATTACATCTCTTTTCAACAATACTTCCATTTCAATTGAGATAACAACTCAAATTAAACATTTCACACTTAACCAAAGATACACATAATTGCTGTATCAATCTCAAACCAAACACTTCCATACTTCATATATGATATAAAAATTTGCTATATCAATACTTCAATAGATACACAAAATTGTTGTATCAATGGAGTCCATCCCCTATCTCCTCCCAAATAATATCTGGTTATCAATTACAGGCCCGCTTTACGTTTCCAGTTACATGCCCAGTAGACATCACATACTTTGGAAACGCATATGCTGCCACAGATAAGAAAGGATACCCGTGGATAGCGACGTACAGATTGCTACAAACAAACATTAACGATGACGTGAAATATTGCAAAATGAAAGCCACACTAGCTTTCCAAACATCATCGTTCCCAAATCAAATTACTTATCGGCCGCCATTAATAACTGTTTTGTCCAAGGTATTCGATAACAACCACGTGGATATTTGGCACGTGGAGCGGAAAGTGGCGAAGGCAAGACTAACACGCTCCAATTCCGAGTCACATTTTCGATCCACAAAAACATTGTCAGCACCGATGGGTCAATACGGTTAGTCGGCCCAAAGGATAATGGCGGCACGAATGTCAGCAAGTTCAATTCGGGATGGGCCTCAATCATTCAGTCGGCGTGATATAATTTTGCCGACCCACGGCCCATCAATAATAAACACTGGGCCTAATAATCAGCCTAATGGCCCAGTTGACATAGGCCCATCAGTAAGCGAGGCCGGATCCAACAACTCTGAATCATCAAAACTCACTACAGATGAGGTGTCTAAATTAATAGGAGAAGCTGTAAAAGTCGCAGTGGAAGGACCTACATCAGCCCAGAAAATAAATGTACAACACAGACAATTATAAAATAATTTGTAATAAATAATTGTACTCGTATGAAATTATTTTATTAGTAACAATATCTCAATCTGCAATTCAGATGCGCCCTTACAATCGATTTTGTGCGACATTCCCACACAAAATAACAGAAAATTACGCTTTTTACAATATTATTATACGAGCCGTCCAGTTGACCGAAACTATCTCGAAATTCGGATACAACATTCTTCCCGATGTTGATAAATGTTTTAACGCCTTGACGGCTAACAGCTGGATATTCATTAGATTGCGGCGGCATTTCAACGGGGACACGCCGCAATACAACAAAACGATCTATTTCTGTAACCCTGATCATACAACCGGTTCGTGGGTCACCACTAGACCACAGGAAGACATCTTCAAACTTAGGCGTATACGCAGGATTAGGAAAACGGTCCAAAACAACGACAAATTCACATTGGCCATTGTCAAGTATACCAGACGGATAAATGGCAATTGTTTGTTCTGCAAGTTCAGTAGGGACATCACGCATATCGCTTTCCAGCCCTAGCGTATCAGCGACAACTTCAGTGAGACCACCAGTTTGACGTACAACTACACCTTGGATGTAAAGCCCTAACAGCTTCAGTTTTCGCCCAAGTCGTTCATCCCTTTCAGTGCCAAGAACCGGCAAATCAAAATGAAAAAAATGAGGCTCATCATACGGGAGAAAATCTTCTATCCTCCAGATGGAATCACACAACGATTTAGTCGTGAATCGTTTTTTTTTTTTTTTTTGTAATAACTTTGTTTCCGTAGTTTAAAATAACTTCGACCGGAAACACCAGATCTGCTGGATGTTGTCCAACGGCGACTAAAATTTAATTTAGTTCTGGCGGTATATGGACGCCGTTGCGAAAAACAGAAAGTAGTCGCCATAATCAATGATTTGGCCCATTAAATGCATAACATCGATTTTATTATATAGGCATAATATGTTGACCGTGACGTGGGTCAACATGAACAGTTGCGATTTTGAAAATGATGTTCCTGTATAACGTATGGCCAAAACGAATAAAAGATCATAAAAGATGTTAAACTACCAAAATCGTGGGCCATACGTATGTTAACTGTTTCGCCTTTCCGCATGCGCTTTCCTTTAAATTTAAATTTCCCGCTTGCGCTTGCCTTTTTAGATTTTTAATCTTGGCCGCAGATCTGGGCGCGGAGCGGAGACACTAGCAGACAACACGCCTCAAAATGCGGAAGGGAGCACCAATCGGGGGACGACACGTGGCGCGGGGGTAGCGTCCCAGGTAATATTAGTGGGACGCTCCTGGGCACCTATATAACTCACTCCCTAACTCTCTTCCACCAATATAGTTTTTGGAAGAGTGACTTGCGTCATCCGAGAGAGTTAGTGACGTCATAGAGAGTGAGTTATGGCATCAGTGCGACGTCATTTTAGAGACGTCATTTTAAATTAATTATTCTCCCAACTCTACAAAATGGGATATCTAAGATCATGCATTAGCCATTGATGCCCTATACCAGATGAAATTACTTATCGGCCGCCATTAATAACTGTTTTGTCCAAGGTATTCGACAACAACCACGTGGATATTTGGCACGTGGAGCGGAAAGTGGCGAAGGCAAGACTAACACGCTCCAATTCCGAGTCACATTTTCGATCCACAAAATCATTGTCAGCACAACTCCGAATCAGTAAGCGAGGCCGGATCCAACAACTCCGAATCATCAAAACTCACTACAGATGAGGTGTCTAAATTAATAGGAGAAGCTGTAAAAGCCGCAGTGGAAGGATCTACATCAGCCCAGAAAATAAATGTACAACGCAGACAATTATAAAATAACTTGTAATAAATAATTGTACTGGTACGAAATTATTTTATTAGTAACAATATCTCAATCTGCAATTCAGATGCGCCCTTACAATCGATTTTGTGTGACATTCCCACACAAAATAAGAGATAATTGCATTTTTTACAATATTATTATACGAGCCGCCCTGCTGACCGAAACTATCTCGAAATTCGGATACAACATTCTTCCCGATGTTGATAAATGTTTTAACGCCTTGATGGCTAACAGCTGGATATTCATTAGATTGCGACGGCATTACAATGGGGACACGCCGCAATACAACAAAACGATCTATTTCTGTACCCCTGATCAAACAATTATTTGGGAGGAGAAGTTGCCGTATCTGCTGGGATGGCCCATACTGCGTCTGTAAATGGATGAACATACGGCAATGGCGGATTAAATGAAATCCGATCATAATTGGATGACAACTTGTCATAATTGAGCCAGAAACATTTGGGATCGCCATTTCTTACCAGTGCTAGTGCTTCGTCCTTGGTGGTGGCAGCATGTGCGTCGCGATATATATTTTCTTTGTTATTCTGGTTAGCGCAGCGGCCCCCCTCACGGAATTCGCCCCATTCTGTGTAGTCTCCGTGTTTGGAGATATATTCCAGCACATTCTGATGGTTGAAAGCCCCTTGAACATTGGGATGGAAATGGCGATTAGTTCGATCGTGAGTCACGTCGAAGAACCGTTCATTCTGCGTCTGAAAACGGTATGGAAATTGGACAAGAGCATGGAGATGTGGTTGCCCGTCCTCATGTAATTCATGTGCAACCCTCACATAATTTGGTGGCCTGGCTGTGAACAACTCCCTAATTTTCTCTAATAATCTCTCTTTCGGTATGGAACATTGGGCATATGTGAGGAAAATGTTCTTATTTTGGACTCTAAAACGGCGTCGAACTGATGCCATAACTCACTCTCTATGACGTCACTAACTCTCTCGGATGACGCAAGTCACTCTCCCAAAAACTATACTGGTGGAAGAGAGTTAGGGAGTGAGTTATATAGGTGCCCAGGAGCGTCCCACTAATATTATCTGGGACGCTCCCCCCCGCACCACGTGTCGTCCCCCGATTGGTGCTCCCTTCCGCATTTTGAGGCGTGTTGTCTGCTAGTGTCTCCGCTCCACGCCCAGATGTACGGCCAGGATTAAAAATCTAAAAAGGCAAGCGCAAGCAAGAAATTTAAATTAAACGGTGGCAAGCGCAAGCGGGAAATTATATAAGCCAAAATAATTGGGGGTTTTTAATTATTTTGCAATGGAGCCATCCGATCTAGGTCAATTTAGGCAGTTGATTTTAAAATACGAGCTGGATCTTTTACTGTTGCAGTGGTCCTTGTTGGTCGTCGGCGAAAACAACGCCGAAAATTTAATCTGGCTCATGAACGCCTTACAGCGGCAAGAAGATGCTCTATTCGTCGGTTTGAAAGCGATTTTTGAATTAGAAACCCAGGCGATGGCTCCATCCATGCAGACGATAGAGCGATGTGCAGACACACATCCAGCCGTTGATATGAAAGACGTGTCAAAATCCAGCTGTGTACTTAGGAATAGTGACACAATTTCCTAATTATCATAATTGTATAATTGTTACTATTCCTTAATAAATAATTTGTTCAAATTTGTTGTAGTTCTGGGCCCAAATGTGTCCACTTCTTTCATAGAGCAATTTGATGCGCCTATGTTTAATGGGCCGCGTCGCTTATTTATGGGCCTATATCTAATGATCTGTTGTGACACACTTCTGGGCCTATTGTAATTGTTCCTGTTAAACATTAAATGGGCCTCATTATTGTAATTGGTCCTTTGGTCTGGTCACCAATTACAGCCCATTTACCCAGCTGAAACCTGCTCAGAAAACTAATTTATTGGGACAATATGAACTGAAGAAATCTGCAATATTATTTAATCATAAAAATTTACATAAATATTGTCCCACCGCCAATCGTTTACATAATAAGAAATCTCGTCGAGTACAACGATCAGTGCGAGACAATAATTTACAGGGCTAATAATTCCAAAGCTGGATAATGTCTTTGTCATCCTGCGTGCAATAAGCTGGGAAAATACAGTCTCCGACAGGCTTCTGCGACCACTGGATGTCAGCCATGTATACATCGTCGCTGTAAAAGTTCGGATTCCCAATGCTTTCCGGAGGTTGTAGTTGAACAGGCATCGTATCTTGTATACACCCTGATTTCCCGGCATGGACATGTCCACGGCTTTGAACCACATCGGGTTCGTCAAAGTGTCGTAGAAGACCCCTGATAGCATCTTCTCTCTGCAGTTGATGTGGTTCGAGGCGTTCGTTGCTATGGAATATCGAATAGCCGCATTAGAAGTGGAATATCTTCCTGCGTTGGCCCTTCGTCTTGGCATTACGATGCCTCTTCTTGATTGGTTCTGGCGAACAGGGGCTCGTCGATTGTATAGAATTCTGCGTTTTTGATCATCCACGCTTTGAGCCCGGCGTGTTCATGTTTTCCCAAAAACTCTCTGTAACTAGAACCCTCCCCGGGATTGCATAATATAATACTTGGAATCCCGCCCTTTATTTTCTTTGGGCGGGCATATTTACAATTTGAAAAAAATTCCCGTTGGGCGCCAATAAACTCCCGCCAATGTTTCAAAAATTGTGGGGCCACATCATCGATTATGTTGTAGAAAGCGTCATCCTTGTGGTCCCTCAGATCGATGTGGCCAGAATAATAATTATGGGGCCCCAAAGACCGGGCCCAACATGTTTTCCCAATTCTAGATGGGCCTTCAATTATAATGCTCTTGGGCCTATGCGGTCTTTGGGCCTCGTCCTTTATGTTGTCATCAACCCATTGCTATATATATGCTGGGATGGCCCATACTGTGTCTATAAATGGATGAAAATACGACAATGGCGGATTAAATGAAATCTGATCATAATTGGATGACAACTTGTCATAATTGAGCCAGAAACATTTGGGATCGTCATTTCTTACCAGTGCCAGTGCTTCGTCCTTGGTGGTGGCAGCAAGTGCATCGCGATATATATTTTCTTTGTTATTCTGGTTAGCGCAGCGGCCCCCTCACGGAATTCGCCCCATTCTGTGTAGTCTCCGTGTTTGGAGATATATTCCAGCACATTCTGATGGTTGAAAGCCCCTTGAACATTGGGATGGAAATGGCGATTAGTTCGATCGTGAGTCACGTCGAAGAACCGTTCATTCTGCGTCTGAAAACAGTATGAAAATTGGGTAAGAGCTTGGAGATGTGGTTGCCCGTCCTCATATAATTCATGTGCAACCCTCATATAATTTGGTGGCCTGGCTGTGAACAACTCCCTAATTTTCTCTAATAATCTCTATTTAGGTATGGAACATTGGGCATATGTGAGGAAAATGTTCTTATTTTGGACTCTAAAACGGCATCGAACTGATGCCATAACTCACTCTCTATGACGTCACTAACTCTCACGGATGACGCAAGTCACTCTCCCAAAAACTATACTGGTGGAAGAGAGTTAGGGAGTGAGTTATATAGGTGCCCAGGAGCGTCCCACTAATATTACATGGGACGCTCCCCCCGCGCCACGTGTCGTCCCCCGATTGGTGCTCCCTTCCGCATTTTGAGGCGTGTTGTCTGCTAGTGTCTCCGCTCCACGCCTAGATCTGCGGCTAGGATTAAAAATCTCCAGATGAAATTACTTATCGGCCGCCATTAATAACTGTCTTGTCCAAGGTATTCGACAACAACCACGTGGATATTTGGAACGTCGAGACGAAAGTGGCGAAGGCAAGACTAACATGCTCCAATTCCGAGTCACATTTTCGATCCACAAAAACATTGTCAGCTTCGATGGTCCAATACGGTTCGTCGGCCCAAAGGATAATGGCGGCACGAATGTTAGCAAGTTCAATTCGGGATGGGCCTCAATCATTCAGTCGGCGTGATATAATTTTGTCGACCCACGGCCCATCAATAATAAACACTGGGCCTAATAATCAGCCCAGTGGCCCAGTTGACATAGGCCCATCAGTAAGCGAGGCCGGATCCAACAACTCCGAATCATCAAAACTCACTACAGATGAGGTGTCTAAATTAATAGGAGAAGCTGTAAAAGCCGCAGTGGAAGGATCTACATCAGCCCAGAAAATAAATGTACAACGCAGACAATTATAAAATAATTTGTATTAAATAATTGTACTCGTATGAAATTATTTTATTAGTAACAATATCTCAATCTGCAATTCAGATGCGCCCTTACAATTGATTTTGTGCGACATTCCCACACAAAATAATAGATAATTGCGTTTTTTACAATATTATTATACGAGCTGTCCAGTTGACCGAAACTATCTCGAAATTCATATGTGTTTCCAAAGTACGTGATGTCTGCTGGGCATGTAACTGGAAACGTAAAGCGGGCCTGTAATTGATCATCGGCTCGTAACCGTGTGTCTCGTATTTCCACTTCGATGCGACCACTAGAATTAAATGGACACTGTGGCCTGTAGCTTAGCTTGCATTTGTCAATTATCATAGACTTGAATGTCAGTTTTTGCCACACCGTATCGCCTATCTTTGGATTTGTTATTGGTATATTGGATACTGGTAAGTTTGATGTCGCGTCTATGATTTGCGTTCCCAAATCTCCCTCTTCATTTACGTGGAGGTCATCTGTAAGATCGGCTTGCTGTATTTCTTCAGACATTATGATAGCGCAGCGGTCTTCCGGAATTGTCAGATACACAATTCTGGTATGGGGCATCAATGGCTAATGCATGATCTTAGATATCCCATTTTATAGAGTTGGGAGAATAATTAATTTAAAATGACGTCTCTAAAACGACGTCGCACTGATGCCATAACTCACTCTCTATGACGTCACTAACTCTCTCGGATGATGCAAGTCACTCTCCCAAAAACTATACTGGTGGAAGAGAGTTAGGGAGTGAGTTATATAGGTGCCCAGGAGCGTCCCACTAATATTACCTGGGACGCTCCCCCCGCGCCATGTGTCATCCCCCGATTGGTGCTCCCTTCCGCATTTTGAGGCGTGTTGTCTGCTAGTGTCTCCGCTCCACGCCCAGATCTGCAGCCAGGATTAAAAATTTAAAACGGCAAGCGCAAGCGGGAAATTTAAATTTAAAGGAAAGCGCATGCGGAAAGGCGAAACAGTTAACATACGTATGGCCCACGATTTTGGTAGTTTAACATCTTTTATGATCTATTATTCGTTTTGGCCATACGTTATATAGGAAGATCTTTTTCAAAATTGCAACTGTTCATGTTAACCCACGTCACGGTCAACATATTATGCCTATATAATAAAATCGATGTTATGCATTTAATGGGCCACATCATCGATTATGGCGACTACTTTCCATTTTTTGCAATGGCGTCCATAAACACTAGGCCCAAATCAAACACGCCCGGCGAATAAAGCGTCATCCTCGTGGTCCCTCAGATCGATGTGGCCAGAATAATAATTATGGGGCCCCAAAGACCGGGCCCAACATGTTTTCCCAATTCTAGATGGGCCTTCAATTATAATGCTCTTGGGCCTATGCAGTCTTTGGGCCTCGTCCTTTATGTTGTCATCAACCCATTCTTTGTATATCTCTTTGGGATGGCCCATCTTGTCTCAGAATGGATGAACATACGGCAATGGCGGATTAAATGAAATCCGATCATAATTGGATGACAACTTGTCATAATTGAGCCAGAAACATTTGGGATCACCATTTCTTACCAGTGCCAGTGCTTCGTCCTTGGTGGTGGCAGCAAGTGCGTCGCGATATATATTTTCTTTGTTATTATGGTTAGCGCAGTGGTCCCCCTCACGGAATTCGCCCCATTCTGTGTAGTCTCCATGTTTGGAGATATATTCCAGCACATTCTGATGGTTGAAAGCCCCTTGAACATTGGGATGGAAATGGCAATTAGTTCGATCGTGAGTCACGTCGAAGAACCGTTCATTCTGCGTCTGAAAACGGTATGGAAATTGGACAAGAGCATGGAGATGTGGTTGCCCGTCCTTATGTAATTCATGTGCAACCCTCACATAATTTGGTGGCCTGGCTGTGAACAACTCCCTAATTTTCTCTAATAATCTCTCTTTAGGTATGGAACATTGGACATATGTGAGGAAAATGTTCTTATTTTGGACTCTAAAACGGCGTCGAACTGATGCCATAACTCGCTCTCTATGACGTCACTAACTCTCTCGGATGACGCAAGTCACTCTCCCAAAAACTATAATGGTGGAAGAGATTTAGGGAGTGAGTTATATAGGTGCCCAGGAGCGTCCCACTAATATTACCTGGGACGCTCCCCCCCGCGCCACGTGTCGTCCCCCGATTGGTGCTCCGTTCCGCATTTTGAGGCGTGTTGTCTGCTAGTGTCTTCGCTCCACGCCCAGATCTGCGGCCAGGATTAAAAATCTAAAAAGGCAAGCGCAAGCAAGAAATTTAAATTAAACGGTGGCAAGCGCAAGCGGGAAATTATATAAGCCAAAATAGTTGGGGGTTTTTAATTATTTTGCAATGGAGCCGTCCGATCTATGTCAATTTAGGCGGTTGATTTTAAAATACGAGCCAGATCTTTTACTGCTGCAGTGGTCCTTGTTGGTCGTCGGCGAAAACAATGCCGAAAATTTAATCCGGCTCATCAACGCCTTACAGCGGCAAGAAGACGCTCTATTCGCCGGTCTGAAAGCGGTTTCCGAATTAGAAACCCAAGCGATGGCTCCATCCATGCAGACGATGGAGCGATGTGCAGACGCACATCCAGCCATTGATATAAAAGACGCGTCAAAATCCAGCTGTGTACTTAGGAATAGTGACACAATTTCCTAATTATCATAATTGTATAATTGTTACTATTCCTTAATAAATAATTTGTTCAAATTTGTTGTAGTTCTGGGCCCAAATGTGTCCACTTCTTTCATAGAGAAATTTGATGGGCCTATGTTTAATGGGCCGCGTCGCTTATTTATGGGCCTATATCTAATGATCTGTTGTGACACACTTCTGGGCCTATTGTAATTGTTCCTATTAAACATTAAATGGGCCTCATTATTGTAATTGGTCCTTTGGTCTGGTTACCAATTACAGCCCATTTACCCAGCTGAATCCTGCTCAGAAAACTAATTTATTGGGACAATATGAACTGAAGAAATCTGCAATATTATTTAATCATAAAAATTTACATAAATATTGTCCCACCGCCAATCGTTTACATAATAAGAAATCTCGTCGAGTACAACGATCGGTCTTGAGACAATAATTCTGAGCTAATAATTCCAAAATTTGGATAATGTCTTTGTCATCCTGCGTGCAATAAAATTTGAAAATCTGAGTCTCAAGCGAACCTGCGACCGGGATGTCGACCATGTATACATCGTCATTTGTAAAGTCCGGATTCCCAATGCTTTCCGGAGGTTGTAGTTGAACAGGCATCGTATCTTGTATACGCCCTGATTCCCCGGCATGGACATGTCCACGGCTTTGAACCACATCGGGTTCGTCAAAGTGTCGTAGAAGACCCCTGACAGCATCTTCTCTCTGCAGTTGATGTGGTTCGAGGCATCCGTTGCTATGGAATATCGAACAGCCGCATTGGAAGTGGAATATCTTCCTGCGTTGGCCCTTCGTCTTGGCATTACGATGCCTCTTCTTGATTGGTTCTGGCGAACAGGGGCTTGTCGATTGTATAGAATTCTGCGTTTTTGATCGTCCACGCTTTGAGCCCGGCGTGTTCATGTTTTCCCAAAAACTCTCTGTAACGAGAACCCTCCCCGGGATTGCATAATATAATACTTGGAATCCCGCCCTTTATTTTCTTTGGGCGGGCATATTTACAATTTGAAAAAAATTCCTGTTGGGCGCCAATAAACTCCCGCCAATGTTTCAAAAATTGTGAGGCCACATCATCGATTATGTTGTAGAAAGTGTCATCCTTGTGGTCCCTCAGATTGATGTGGCCAGAATAATAATTATGGGGCCCCAAAGACCTTGCCCAACATGTTTTCCCAATTCTAGATGGGCCTTCAATTATAATGCTCTTGGGCCTATGCGGTTTTTGGCCTTGTCCTTTATGTTGTCATCAATCCATTGCTGTATATCTGCTGGGATGGCCCGTACTGTGTCTGTAAATGGATGAACATACGGCAATGGCGGATTAAATGAAATCCGATCTTAATTGGATGACAACTTGTCATAATTGAGCCAGAAACATTTGGGATCGCCATTTCTTACCAGTGCCAGTGCTTTGTCCTTGGTGGTGGCAGCAAGTGCGTCGCGATATATATTTTCTTTGTTATTCTGGTTAGTGCAGCGGCCCCCCTCACGGAATTCGCCCCATTCTGTGTAGTCTCCATGTTTGGAAATATATTCCAGCACATTCTGATGGTTGAAAGCCCCTTGAACATTGGGATGGAAATGGCGATTAGTTCGATCGTGAGTCACGTCGAAGAACCGTTCATTCTGCGTCTGAAAACGGTATGGAAATTGGACAAGAGCATGGAGATGTGGTTGCCCGTCCTCATGTAATTCATGTGCAACCCTCACATAATTTGGTGGCCTGGCTGTGAACAACTCCCTAATTTTCTCTAATAATCTCTCTTTAGGTATGGAACATTGGGCATATGTGAGGAAAATGTTCTTATTTTGGACTCTAAAACGGTGTCGAACTGATGCCATAACTCACTCTCTATGACGTCACTAACTCTCTCGGATGACGCAAGTCACTCTCCCAAAAACTATACTGGTGGAAGAGAGTTAGGGAGTGAGTTATATAGGTGCCCAGGAGCGTCCCACTAATATTATCTGGGACGCTCCCCCCGCACCACGTGTCGTCCCCCGATTGGTGCTCCCTTCCGCATTTTGAGGCGTGTTGTCTGCTAGTGTCTCCGCTCCACGCCCAGATCTACGGCCAGGATTAAAAATCTAAAAAGGCAAGCGCAAGCAAGAAATTTAAATTAAACGGTGGCAAGCGCAAGCGGGAAATTATATAAGCCAAAATAATTGGGGGTTTTTAATTATTTTGCGTCTAAACATAACATGAGCAATAACTAAAACATGAGCATTCGATAAATGTTTGATTCAGATATATCCATTCATAATCCATTTCGATTACATGACAAATGTATCCATATTTCATAATAATTTCCATTTCGTAATTCATAATCCATTTCTATTACTTGACAAATGTGTCCATGTGTCATTCCATTTTCATTACTTATTCAATTCCTCAATTCATAATCCTGGCTCAGAACCTGGCCATATACTTTAAGTGAGATTACATCTCTTATCAACGATACTTCCATTTCAATTGAGATAACAACTCAAATTAAACATTTCATACTTAACCAAAGATACACATAGTTGTTGTATCAATCTCAAACCAAACACTTCCATACTTCATATATGATATAAAAATTTGCTATATCAATACTTCAATAGATACACAAAATTGTTGTATCAATGGAGTCCATCCCCTATCTCCTCCCAAATAATATCCGGTTTAGGAGTCTATCCCCTGTCTTCCCCTAAACCGTGGAGTACATCCCCTATCTCCTCCCACACAATACAATATATATAAACACATATCATATACAAGATCAATCAATACATAAATTCAATGTATTATTCCAACTGTCATATTCGATGACATATTCAATTAATTAGTTTTAGTTTGCCTAATCATCATACACTGTCTACAACAATCAAGACTATCCTCCACCGATAGCCCAAAGCAGTTATTGCTAAACAGATAATAAATGCCTCAGCAGATATAAAATTTTCAACATTTTTAAAGTGAGCGATTAATAAATCCAACTCCACCATTCTAACCCATAATGAGCTAATTCCATTATTTCCAACTCAATTTCACATTTCCATAACAGTTGTCATTAATTACACTAATGACCCAAATATATCCAAACATGGCATTTTTCTCATTTTTCTCAATATTGACCCAAAGGTCCAAATATTATCAACAACATCAATACTATCATTTTAAGACCCATATATATATATATATATATTTATATATATTTATGAGCCAAAATAACAAAACCCCTCATTTGAAAATAACACATTTCAAATCTTAACTTTCCCAAATCAACCCATCTATACAAATAACTCAATGTCTATGTTAAAGCACATAAGAATGAGTAGGAATCCCTACCTCAAGCTTGAAGAGAAAACAAGCAAAAATCCAATTTTCATTGTCCTTAGTCAGTGCTCGCTCTTGGCATCCATCGTCAGGCTTTGAGTTTACGATGCACATGCAAGAACAAGAAATCGGTACTCATCTCAATGGACCTACAAAACGATCCAACTCGAATAGCCTGCCATATAAAGCTAACCTGGCCCACTAAATTACATATATATATATATATAATAGGTATACAACCCACCAAATTACATGTTTATATATTATATAAATAATAAATGTATAAAAACCCACGTGCCAAAGAGCAAACATTTTGCAAAACAATTAAACTCGGTCAACAAACCAGTCCACTGTTTCTACAACCCCAACACACAGTTTCATCACCAATAAACAATTCAAAAAGCATACCTGAGTGGCAGAACAAGCTGTGTGTGCAAACCTTTGCCCCAAAAAGACGCACCCCACCTACAGACTATAATTGTAATTACGCCCAGCAGCACCTGGGGCGCGTCCATACCACTATATCTTCTAGCCTTTTCATTCCGAATCCTTACAATGGATTCACTAGAGGGGGGTGCCAAGTAGATCAGTTATGATATCCAATTGGTACACCACATTCTTTCCAGGAAACAAAGGTTTCCCTGTAAGCATTTCTGCAAATATACATACTATGCTCCAAATATCAACAGCAAGGGTGCATTTGAAGAAAAAGGAACCACAAAGTTTAGGAGCACGATACCATCGAGTTACCACATAATCAGTCCAAAATATAGTTGATGGAGCATCGTTAAACGAAACACGAGCAAGCCCAAAATCACAAATCTTTAATTTGCAGTCTGCATTTGCCAATATATTATTTTTGGCTTTGAATCTCGATGGAACACATTTGCTGTATGTATATACTTCAGAGCTCGAAGAAGTTGGTATAAGAAGAACTGATAATGTTCAGGTGTAAGATCATCATTTGCTAACAAACCTAACAACCAATAGAATCCATATACCCATAAGCTTCCTCATAGCTGTGCTCAATCAACCACCTATGGTTCTGAAGTAGCTTCTTTAATGCACCCGATCGACCACGGAGAGACGCCCATGCAAGTTGCTCATTTGCTCTCACGAGCCGATTTGGTCTTGTAAAATGGCTCGAGAGCCGGCGTGGGGAGGGAGAGACTGAAGGCGAGAATGGCGTCAGGGTGACGATAGGTGGCGCCGCAAAAGCATCCTCGAAGCCGCTCTCCGGGTCTTCTTCATCCATGGCGCATACACACACACACACACAGAGAGAGAGAGAGAGAGAGAGAGAGAGATTAGCCTATTGTTTTCTCTTCAATCCACTTCTACCCCCACCGAAAATAATCATGCATATATTCCCTTCTTTTACTTATTCTATTGCCACCACTGAAACATCATCATGCATACCACCCACTTCTCTTTTCATCATGCTCTCTTTTCTTTTTAAGATGCCTTCTGTCTACCACCCTCAAAAATCCCTCCACCGAATATAGTCATCATCATTCTTCTACACAAAGCTTCTTTAACTTCTAAAAAGAAAATCCTGACCATATAACATCATTTTTTTTTCATTTATTTTATTTTATTTTTAAAAGAAAATTTTGGGTCATCACAGAATACCTCCTGCTCTTGTTGGTTGATGGGTTTCGGGCCGGTGCTCCTCAGGTCCATTAATGTCTGCTGGGCCGTTCTCAATATGACAACCACTTTTGTGTGTATGTATGAGAGTGTGTTTTTTTTTTTTTTTAAACACTGGGGCCCAACATTTGATTTACATTTTCCTTTCCTTGGACCAATAATATCTGGTGGCTTCCCCTTCATGGTGGCCTGTCTCCCTCTATAATAGCCACTTTTTTCTTTTCATTATTTATAAAATTTTTACATTTTTTTATGGCCCAACTCCCTAAATGCATTATTACTTTTCCTAATTATGAAAATGACAACCATTTTTTTTGGTGATTCTATTTGCACTTAAAAAATAATTGAGTACACCAAACTAAAATTTTGAAATTTTAAACCTATCATCGCATCACTCCTTACAAAATTTTATATAAAAATATAGTATTACCCTTTTGTTTTTTTTCGTGTTTTGTTTATCAATACATTTTTTGAAACCAAGTTGCCTTTATTCTAGCTAATATACAAAAATACAAATTGTATTATTAATGACTAGTTGATAATTAAATCTGTAATTTCATGAGAGTCTATGGCATGACTAACTTGTTTGGAGGTGTAAACCTCTTAAAAAGATAATTTATTAGCTAAAAAAAACGATATTTTCCGTTTTTAAAAAGATTAAATAATTTGGGCATACACATTTATGGTCAAAAGGCAACTTTTTAGTCGTTATAAAAGTTATTAGAAAAGTAAATAATAAAATATATACATATATATATATATCGAATAAACTAGTTTTTTGGAGCATTAAATTTTTTTATAAACACATTTTTAACTAATAAATTAATTTTTTTTACAAGGCTGTCAATGACTGTGGGGTATCCTTCAACCCATTACAAATTCAAAAATGTTAGAGATGTCAAAACTTTTATCAAAATTTCTATCAAATGTCTAATATGGGTGTGGGTTCTAGAAAAAAAGTGGCTATTAACTTTGTTCCATGACTAACTTGCTCTGTTAACTTGTTCTATTCCCACGTCGAGATATTAGAACATAGTTTTGTTCCATTTAAAGAGCCACCAAAGAGGTTAATATTTCCGGGCTTGGTAATGCGAGCCTGTGACTCAAGTGAGGGCATTAATGTGATTGGAAGTTGGTCTGGTCCAGCAGCCTATCCCTGATGAGGTTATTTGTTGGCCCGCCCATTCCAAGGCATGAAGGGTCTCGGTTCCTAGAGAGGGGGGCATAGCTCCAGCTTGGTTTCACAATGCAGGTGGAAGGATTGCTAAGTAATTTACAGGTGAGAAATTTACAGGTGGAAGGATTGCTGAGGCTCTTGTTGCTGGAAGCATTGCTGAATTTACTGAGAATTCAGTGAGTAATTTACAAAGTAGCGAATACCTCCCGCTCTTGTTGGTTGATGGGTTTCAGGCCGATGCTCCCCAGGTCCATTAATGTCTGCTGGGCCGTTCTCAATATGACAACCACTTTTGTGTGTGTGTGTGTGTGTTTGTTTGTTTGTTTTTTTTTTTTTTAAACACTGGGGCCCAACATTTGATTTACATTTTACTGTCCTTGGACAAATAATTTCTAGTGGCTTCCCCTTCTTGGTGGCCTGTCTCCCTCCATAATAGCCACTTTTTTTTCTTTTCCTTATTTATAAAATTTTTACATTTTTTTATGGCCCAACTCCCTAAATGCATTATTACTTTTCCTAATTATGAAAATGACAACCATTTTTTTTGGTGATTCTATTTGCACTTAAAAAATAATTGAGTACACCTAATTAAAATTTTGAAATTTTAAACCTATCATCGCATCACTCCTTACAAAATTATATATAAAAATACAGTACTACCCTTTTGTTTTTTTAGTATTTTGTTTATCGAAACCAAGTTGCCTTTATTCTAGCTAATATACAAAAATACAAATTAGATTGTTAATGACATGTTGATAATTAAATCTGTAATTTCATGGGAGTCTATAGCATGACTAACTTTTTTGGTGGTGTAAAACATTATTACCCTTCACTTGGAAACCTCTAAAAAAAATAAGTTATTAGCTAAAAAAAAAAAACCATATTTTGCTTTTTTAAAAAGATTAAATAATTTGGGCATACACATTTATGGTCAAAAGGCAACTTTTTAGTCATTATAAAAGTTATTAGAATAGTAAATAATAAAATATATACATATATATATATATATATCGAATAAACTAGTTTTTTGGGGCATTAAATTTTTTTATTAACACATTTTTAACTAATAAATTAATTTTTTTTATAAGGCTGTCAATGACAGTGGGGAATCCTTCAACCCATTACAAATTCAAAAATGTTAGAGTTCTCAAAACTTTTATCAAAATTTCTATCAAATGTCTAATATGGGTGTGGGTTCTAGAAAAAAGTGGCTATTAACTTTGTTCCATGACTAACATGCTCTCTTAACTTGTTGTATTCCCACATCGAGATATTAGAACATAGTTTTTTTCCATTTAAAGGGCCGCCAAAGAGGTTAATATTGTCGGGCTTGGTAATGCGAGCCTGTGACTCAAGTGAGGGCATTAATGTGATTGGAAGTTGGTCTGGTCCAGCAGGCTATCCCTGATGAGGTTATTTGTTGGCCTGCCCATTCCAAGGCATGAGGGGTCTCGGTTCCTAGTGAGGGGAGCATAGCTCCAGGTTGGTTTCACAGTGCAGGTGGAAGGATTGCTAAGTAATTTACAAGTGTGTAATTTATAGGTGGAAGGATTGCTGAGGCTCTTGTTGCTAGAAGTATTGCTGAATTTACTGAGAATTCAGTGAGTAATTTACAAAGTAGCGAATACCTCCCGTTCTTGTTGGTTGATGGGCTTCGGGCTGGTGCTCCTCAGGTCCATTAATGTCTGCTGGGCCGTTCTCAATATGACAACCACTTTTATGTGTGTGTGTGTGTGTGAGTTTTTTTTTTTTTTAAACACTAGGGCCCAACATTTGATTTACATTTTCCTTTTCTTGGCCCAATAATATCTGGTGGCTTCCCCTTCTTGGTGGCCTGTCTCCCTCAATAATAGTCACTTTTTTCTTTTCTTTATTTATAAAATTTTTACATTTTTTTTTGGCCCAACTGCTTAAATGCATTATTACTTTTCCTAATTATGAAAATGACAACCATTTTTTTCGGTGATTCTATTTGTACTTAAAAAAATAATTGAGTACACCTAATTAAAATTTTGAAATTTTGAACCTATCATCGCATCACTCCTTACAAAATTTTATATAAATATATAGTATTGCCCTTTTGTTTTTTTAGTGTTTTGTTTATTAAAACCAAGTTGCCTTTATTCTGGTTAATATACAACAATACAAATTAGATTATTAATGACATGTTGATAATTAAATCTGTAATTTCATGGGAGTCTGTGGCATTAAATTTTTTTATTAATGCATTTTTAACTAATAAATTAATTTTTTTTTTACAAGGCCATCAATGACAGTGGAGAATCCGTCAACCCATTACAAATTCAAAAATGTTAAAGATCTCAAAACGTTTATCAAAATTTCTATCGAATGTCTAATATGGGTGTGGGTTCTAGAAAAAAGTGGCTATTAACTTTGTTCCATGACTAACTTGCTCTCGTAACTTGTTTTATTCCCACATCGAGATATTAGAATATAGTTTTGTTCCATTTAAAGAGCCGCCAAAGAGGTTAATATTCCTGGGGTTGGTGATGTGAGCTTGTGACTCAAGTGAGGGCATTAATGTGATTGGAAGTTGGTTTGGTCCAGCAGGCTATCCCTGATGAGGTTATTTGTTGGCTCGCCCATTGCAAGGCATGAGGGGTCTCGGTTCTTAGAGAGGGGGGAACAGCTCCAGGTTGGTTTCACAATGCAGGTGGAAGGATTGCTAAGTAATTTACAGGTGAGTAATTTACTGGTGGAAGGATTGCTGAGGCTTTTGTTGCTGTAAGTATTGCTGAATTTACTGAGAATTCAGTGAGTAATTTACAAAGTAGCGAATACCTCCCGTTCTTGTTGGTTGATGGGTTCCGGGCCGGTGCTCCTTTGGTCCATTAATGTCTGCTGGGCCGTTCTCAATATGACAACCACTTTTGTGTGTGTGTGTGTGTGTGTGTGTGTGTGTGTGTGTGTGTGTTTGTTTGTTTGTTTGTTTTTTTTTTTTTTAAACACTAGGGCCCAACATTTGATTTACCTTTTACTTTCCTTGGACAAATAATATCTGGTGGCTTCCCCTTCTTGGTGGCCTGTCTCCCTCCACAATTGCCACTTTTTTCTTTTCTTTCTTTATAAAATTTTTACATTTTTTTATGGCCCAACTCCCTAAATGCATTATTACTTTTCCTAATTATGAAAATGACAACCATTTTTTTTGGTGATTCTATTTGCACTTAAAAAATAATTGAGTGCACCTAATTAAAATTTTGAAATTTTAAACCTATCATCGCATCACTCGTTACAAAATTTTATATAAAAATATAGTATTACCCTTTTGTTTTTTTAGTGTTTTGTTTATCAATACATTTTTTGAAACCAAGTTGCCTTTATTCTAGCTAATATACAAAAATACAAATTAGATTATTAATGACTAGCTGATAATTGAATCTGTAATTTCATGGGAGTCTATGGCATGACTTACTTGTTTGGAGGTGTAAAACATTATTACCCTTCACTTGGAAACCTCTGAAAAAACTAATTTATTAGCTAAAAAAATTGATATTTTGCTTTTTTTCAAAAGATTAAATAATTTGGGCATACACATTTATGGTCAAAAGGCAACTTTTTAGTCATTATAAAAGTTATTGGAATAGTAAATAACAAAATATATACATATATATATATATCGAATAAACTATTTTTTTGGAGCATTAAATTTTTTTATTAACACATTTTTAATTAATAAATTAATTTTTTTTACAAGGCTATTAATGACAGTGGGGAATCCTTCAACCCATTATAAATTCAAAAATGTTAGAGATCTCAAAACTTTTATCAAAATTTCTATCAAATGTCTAATATGGGTGTGGGTTCTAGAAAAAAGTGGGTATTAACTTTGTTCCATGACTAACTTGCTCTGTTAACTTGTTCTATTCCCACATCGAGATATTAGAACATAGTTTTGTTCCATTTAAAGAGCCACGAAAGAGGTTAATATTGTCGGGCTTGGTAATGCGAGCCTGTGACTCAAGTGAGGGCATTAATGTGATTGGAAGTTGGTCTGGTCCAGCAAGCTATCCTTGATGAGGTTATTTGTTGGCCCGCCCATTCCAAGGCATGAGGGGTCTCGGTTCCTAGAGAGGGGGGCACAGCTCCAGGTTGGTTTCATAATGCAGGTGGAAGGATTGCTAAGTAATTTACAGGTGGAAGGATTGCTGAGGCTCTTGTTGCTGTTAGTATTGTTGAATTTATTGAGAATTCAGTGAGTAATTTACAAAGTAGCGAATACCTCCCGCTCTTGTTGGTTGATGGGTTTCGGGCCGGTGCTCCTCAGGTCCATTAATGTCTGCTGGGCCGTTCTCAATATGACAACTGCTTTTGTGTGTGTGTGTGTGTTTGTGTTTTTTTTTTTTTAAACACTGGGGCCCAACATTTGATTTACATTTTCCTTTCCTTGGACAAATAATATCTGGTGTGTCACGCCCTACTTTTTATTACTCGAAGTATTACCAATTTCATTTACTTTATTCCATTTCAGAGATAACATGAGGAAATAAATTCGTATATTCAACTCGTAGAAGTGAATAACACTGCTCTCATTCGTATGGAAGTGAATACAACATGAGTATAGTTAATAAATTGCCCTTGGGCTTACATCATTAACGAATCAAGAAGAAGAGTGCAACCCTTTTACACATATGGCATTCCGCCAATACAAGAGAGGTCCCGTGGCCAACAAATAAGAAGATCCAAATCTTGCAGCACATTCAGCTCAACACCTGGAAAAAAAAATTCAACAACGTGGGATGAACATATAGTCCAGTAGGGATCTCAACATGGCCCTCAACAATAACAACTTACGGATAGCTATGTTCATGAATGCTCAATCTCATACTAGGATAGTAATGTGACAGTTTACACAAAATATACATAAGTATGAACTTTTCTCGAAAACAATCATTTCAATCAACGCCATAGGCGATTCATCTTTCCTTTTTCCTTTCATTAATCCCCATTCCCAATCTTTCATGGCATTAACAATTACTTAGGAAATAATTTCACCAAGCCCATTACCTTTTTTCCATTTCCCACACATACCACAGATGTACCTTTTCAAAACATATTTTCAAAGTATTCGATCCTCTTCACACTTTCCAAAAGACGAAAATAACGTTTTGGTTTCTTCCCGATACAATCATATACATACATACATACCTTATATAAAAAGGAGATAACAAATCATCAACATGTATCAAATCAACTAATGAGGCAACTCGGCCCTCCAAAACTGTAATCTTCCCAATCCATGATATTCTCAAATAAACTGAAACAACAACAACAAAAGTTTGCTCTACCAGCTATGTGCGTAGTAAGCCAAAAATACACCTCTCACAACAACCTGCCAGTTTACCAGGCGCTAGCTGGAAGGGTATGGTGCCTTCGATTCTCAACGCAGTCAGTTCTCCAGGCGCTAGCTGGAAGGTCACGGTACCTCTGATTTTGAGCGCAAGGTATAACACTACCAACCAAAATACAACAGGGCATAACTAACATGTATAACATATATACATAAACCATTAAGATACAAGCAATGTGTTAAAGTATATGAACACATAATTTATTTTCCCTGAGCAGGTATACATATATAATGTATCTCAGCATTTCATCACATACAATGCTCAATCAACAGTGGTGTAATGCATACACGACAATCCAACACAACCATGTCATCCTCCACCGATGACCAAGGACAAAACCTCTAGATGCAAGTATTTAGTACATCTCTATTAAAAGACCCAATTATCTTGAGATCGCAAACCCAACAACAACATTAACATGGTAGTTAAAGACACAACCCCCACATGTGTGTGTTCAACACTCAAGAAACAACAATCCAATTTTCATACTTATATCAAAGATACTTTTCTCATTTCACAAAACAAGTTCCATTTCCTTTTGTTTTCACAAAACCAACGCCATCCCTCTTGTTTCCACAAAACCAATTCCATTCCTTTTGTTTTACAAAACCAATTTCGTTGATAATAAAGCCATAACTCACATTAGTCGACTACATTCATTTCAAAACCATTCCAAAGCCAAAGTTAACACCTTAGGCATTAACACCTTCACCCAACTCACATTAACAATAGAGATTTACAACATAGGTTAACTACCCTCCATTTTAATTTACCAAATCAAAATATAATTTAGGGCTTTTTCTTCTTTCAACTATAACATATGCTAATTTACACTCCAATTAGCCCAAAACAACCATCAATGATAAAATAACCATTTTCAAACAACCAACCCTAGGTTCCTTCTAATGATTTCAAACAAATCCAACTTGGATACGATTTTCATGCAATACAAAACTACCACATGTCTATCTATAGACGAAGTATTGAAAGAAGAACAAGGAAATCCCTACCTCAAATGTAGAACCCAAGGAGAAGAAGAGAAAAACTTGGAAGTGCTCCAAATCCTAAATTTCTTGGATCAAAACGAAGCCCTTGACGATCAACACACTTTTTACAAAGGCCCAAGGTGAGGAAAACACTCCTACTAGATCAAATCCTAGAGAGAAGTTAGGTTTTAGAGTGAGGAGCTCTCAAAAATCAGTTTTGGGAAAGTAAGAAAGAGAAAAGAAAAGTGAAAAGTGATTCAAAAAGTGATTTCACGAACTGATATAAAACAGGTTCGCTCGAGTGTACAACACCCCGCTCGAAAGGCCGACTGAGTTCACGCTCGAGCATCCAAAGAGCCGCCGAGCCGGATGCACCCTCCCAAAATTTTCTCGCAGACGACCAAAATCTTTGAGAGAAGGAAATTCACGCTCGAGCATTCAAACTGCCGCTCGAGCAGAGAGGCAACAACAAATGCCCGCTCGAGCGTCAAAGTGCCGCTCGAGCGAATAGACCAAAACCTGGGCAAAATTCTAATTTTTAAAACACAACCAACTTATTCCCAACTTGCCCAACACAACCCAAAACTCTAAAACAAAGAGTAAGGGATAGAAATGAGGATAAGACAACAAGAAATCTACGGAACCGAGTCCGGATTCCAGTTAAACAACAACAGGGAAAACCGGGATCGCTATAACCTCCGCCCCTTAAAGAATTTCGTCCCCAAAATTAAGGATACGCCAAAACACAAGGCCAATTGATCACACAACACCAACACCCGAGTACTAGGAGAGGAACTATTCTCCCTACAAACCTTCGATTCACTTTTACCAAGGAAGAGACTAACCAAGGGAACACGTTCCAAACGACAACACTGTGGGCACACAAGCTACAACAAAACCAAACCTTCCCCGAAACGATTCACCAACAACCGACTAGCGTTTCAAGCTATGTCACTACTCAACAACATAGTTCCCAAAAAGGCAACCAAAGCAAATCTTTTGAGTAAATAATAAGAAAAAATATTTTCTTATTCATGAGACATTCCTCAAAGATAGTCAAATTTTCAATGTTGACATTTTGAAATAAACCTTGCATTTTCTATGCAAAACTGAAAAGTTTTGTAAACATTTTTCACAAACATGGTGTTATCCAAAACACATAATCATCCAATTTATTTGCCAAAAAGATTCATTTGAAATTCCTCAAAATCCTTGAATTAAATCAATTTCTCAACAATGCCCTTAGATGGCCCAAACACTAGAGAAAAAAAAAAAAAAAAAAAAAATTTCCATTTCTTTCCAAAATAATACTATCAACAACCATCACTCACACAGTGATGCCACAACCAACACGGAACACAACATTTCTATAATGATAGTTAATAGAAATAACAACTGTACTATCAATACATAAGGCATAAGAAATTCATGGTTTTGCAATTTCATTCTGCGTTCCTTAACTTAACCAATTTAAAATCATAAACATGGCTCAGAACCTGGCCAACAATTAAAGGAGACTACATCTCACAACAACAATACCTCCTTAATACACAAATGATACACATTTTGGTGATGTATCAATATTACATAGAAACACTTATATACTTCACAATTGATAACGATATACATTTTAGTGCTATATCAAATCAAACAAAATCCGATTTAGAGGTCCATCCCCTATCTTCCAATAAACCGTGGAGTACATCCCCCATCTCCTCCCACACACAACAATGTATATAAGCAATTAACATATACAAGTTCAATCAATCAATACAAAACTTGATGTATTATTTCAACCGTCAGATTCAATGACATAACATGTTCGATTAGTTTCAGTTTTCCCTAATCAACATACAAAGTCTACAACAAACGAGACTAACCTCAAGGTGACAAGGTCAACCCAAAACCCGATGCCAAAAAGCTGACTAATCAACTCAATAAACCACCACTCTCAGTTGACCACACACTGAAGTGCCGCTTAAACCATTAACCCCAAACACAGAGTTCCCTACACAAACCCCAAATCGTTGGAATCTCACCGGATCTCCTAAAGCCGAACCACACCAACACTACGTCGGAGGGAATCACCATGCCCCTATGGCTGCATAGCAAGCCTGCTCATCTCCTCGACTCAAGACCGACATGGTCAACCTCAATCACACCAATCCAACCACGAAAGACAATTTTGGCCAACGCTATTCTCGTTACTCTAGAACTCAAATTGTTCTTCCTCCTAAAGCACTAAGCAACTAGCAAGGCCCAAAGCACTAAGCAACACATCGGCATCATTCTCACTAACCCAAGATACAAATCTCACACTCCCTTAGAAGTTCTCACATAACTTTGCCAATACCACGCAACTCTCGAAACCATCACATTAGCCACATTCACCCACATATTCCTCGTTCTCAACAAACGACTTTTAAATTGAACAAGGCTCACAGGCCATTACATAATCATCTCATGATTCAATACCAAACATACAACAACACTAGGATCATCGATCCCAATTACAACTTCTCAATATATAAAAGAGGTTTCGAGATTCCACACATACTCCCCAATACATGAGGATTAAACAAATAGCACTATGCATACATATGCGATACATAAACATGGTGCCTCAGCATCCAACAGTACACTGGTCAACAACAAAATCATTCACATGATACACCACCGGCCAATAACACAAAAATCCCCCTCCAGGGTAATACCATAGGGCTAGCTAATAAGTCGCCCCTCACGAGGCTCCCGAAGCCTGGCCTGCCCATTTCTGGTACCGATACCGTCCCCGACTGGATGGGTATGACTAAGCCTGAGTAGGTTTTGAATCACTTGTAGAATTCACACGCAAAGGGCAAAAACGTCTACCATGGCCCAGCTGACCACAAACAAAACAACCACTAGACCCCCTACTCTGAGACTGGTCTGAAACCTGCACCTCCCTGGACCTCCCCACAGAAGAGTCCGAAACCCCTGGCGAAGAGAAGGAATTTGCCCCTAACTGAGCATGTTTCTGCCTCCACCCCTTACTGAGCCTAGAGCGCTTAGGAACCGTAGGACTTACCGAGATGGTCTCTTCTCCATCCCGACCATTACTCACAACCATGGCCTCCACATGGGCCACTGCCTCGACTACATTATAATAATCCTTCCAAAAGGCCCCAGCTACCTTCTCCCGAATATCGAAACACAACCGCCTTTCAAACTCATAACAACGATGCTCTTCTGTTGCCACCAACTCTGGAGCAAACCTCGACAAACTAGTAAACCGCATCTCAAACTGTGCCACAGGAGTATCATTCTGACGCAACTCCAAAAACTGATCCCTCAACCTTTCCCGAGCAGAAGGAGGGAAATACTTGGCCCAAAAGGCCTCGGTAAAAGCAACCCATGTGCTACCTACAGTATTCTTAGCATACTTCCACCAATAACTCGCATCGCCCTTCAATTGAAAAGTCGCCAAAGAAACCGTCAACTCCTCCTCTTCGACTCTGAGCTTATCAAGAGTCTTGGTAATCTGCTCCAACCAACTCTCTACCTCCAACGGTTTAGCCTCCCCCACAAACTCTGGTCGGCCGGAGCGGAAAAACTCCTTAGTAAGCTTGAGAGCATGCCCGCTGCCGCCCTCAGTGCGAGCTAGGGCGTTTTGCACTGCTCTCACAATCCCATGTGCGACATCCTCGCCGACAGTCGATGCTGCAACGATGGGTGCTAAAGGAACTGCTGTGCCCCTACCGACACTCCTACTACTCAACCGTCCTCTACTTCCTCGTGTAAACATCCTATAAAGCATAAAAGCAAATACCACGCTTAGTGCACAACACAATAGCCTTCTCCGAGGCACACACCACTACTATTAAGTCACAAGACCCACTTAATCACAAAACATACATCTCTATTGCATATAATCATCTAAACATGTAAACACATAATCGAATCAAGTCCACAAAGATAGCCACTCATCCCGGAACTCTCAAGGAATTCCTATCAGAAACCACGTTGATCAGGCGTGTTTCCGAAAGAACCTCAAAGCAAGTTCACCGGCTATGAATGCTACCCGAGAGACTGAATCCCAAGCTCACATAAATGCAACACACAAGTCCTAACTTTCATGATATCTATATGCAATGTCCTCATTATACGTAGTAAACCCACTGTGGTAAAAACCACTTCCCACGAGCCCAAAGTATTCAAACCCGGCTCACTCTGATACCAAGTTGTCACGCCCCACTTTTTATTACTCGATGTATTACCAATTTCATTTACTTGATTCCATTTCAGAGATAACGTGTGGAAATAAATTCGTATATTCAACTCGTAGAAGTGAATAACACTGCTCTCATTTGTATGCAAGTAAATACAACATGAGTATAATAAATAAATTGCCCTTGGGCTTACATCATTAACGAATCAAGAAGAAAGGTGCAACCCTTTTACACATATGGCATTCCGCCAATACAAGAGAGGCCCCGTGGCCAACAAATAAGAAGATCAAAATCTTAAAGACATTCATTGACTCAACACCGAAAAAAATTCAACAACGTGGGATGAACATATAGTCCAGTAGGGATCTCAACATGGCCCTCAACAATAACAACTTACAGACAGCTATGTTCATGAATGCTCAATCTCATACTAGGATAGTAATGTGACAGTTTACACAAAATATACATAAGTATGAACTTTTCTTGAAAACAATCATTTCAATCAATGCTATAGGCGATTCATCTTTCCTTTTTCCTTTCATTAATCCCCATTCCCAATCTTTCATAGCATTAACAATTACTTAGGAAATAATTTCACTAAGCCCTAGTGGCTTCCCCTTCTTTGTGTCCTGTCTCCCTTCATAATAGCCACTTTTTTCTTTTCTTTATTTATAAATTTTTTACATTTTTTTATGGCCCAACTCCCTAAATGCATTATTACTTTTCCAAATTATGAAAATGATAACCATTTTTTTTGGTGATTCTATTTGCACTTAAAAAATAATTGGGTATACCTAATTAAAATTTTGAAATTTTAAACCTATCATCGCATCACTCCTTACAAAATTTTATATAAAAATATAGTATTACCCTTTTGTTTTTTTAGTGTTTTGTTTATCAATACATTTTTTGAAACCAAGTTGCCTTTATTCTGGATAATATACAAAAATACAAATTGGATTATTAATGACTAGTTGATAATTAAATCTATAATTTCATGGGAGTCTATGGCATGACTAACTTGTTTGGAGGTGTAAAACATTATTATCCTTCACTTGGAAACCTCTGAAAAAACTAATTTATTAGCTTAAAAAAAATGATATTTTTCTTTTTTAAAAAGATTAAATAATTTGGGCATACACATTTATGGTCAAAAGGTAACTTTTTAGTCATTATAAAAGTTATTAGAAAAGTAAATAATAAAATATATACATATATATTTATATATATAAAATAAACTAGTTTTTTGGAGCATTAAATTTTTTTATTAACACATTTTTAACTAATAAATTAATTTTTTTTACAACGCTGTCAATGACAGTGGGAAATCCTTCAACCCATTACAAATTCAAAAATGTTAGAGATCTCAAAACTTTTATCAAAATTTCTATCAAATGTCTAATATGGGTGTGGGTTCTAGAAAAAAGTGGCTATTAACTTTGTTCCATGACTAACTTGCTCTCTTAACTTGTTCTATTCCCACATCGAGATATTAGAACATAGCTTTGTTCCATTTAAAGAGCCACCAAAGAGGTTAATATTGCCGAGCTTGGTAATGCGAGCCTGTGACTCAACTTAGGGCATTAATGTGATTGGAGGTTGGTCTGGTTCAGTAGGCTATCCCTGATGAGGTTATTTGTTGGCCCACCCATTCCATGGCATGAGGGGTCTCGGTTCTTAGAGAGGGGGGCACAGCTCCAGGTTGGTTTCACAATGCAGGTGGAAGGATTGCTAAGTAATTTGCAAGTGAGTAATTTACAGGTGGAAGGATTGCTGAGGCTCTTGTTGCTGGAAGTATTGCTGAATTTACTGAGAATTCAGTAAGTAATTTACAAAGTAGCGAATACCTCCCGCTCTTGTTGGTTGATGGGTTTCGGGCCGGTGCTCCTTAGGTCCATTAATGCCTGCTGGGCCGTTCTCAATATGACAACCACTTTTGTGTGTGTGTGTGTGTGTGTGTGTGTGTGTGTGATTTTTTTTTTTAAACACTGGGGACCAACGTTTGATTTACATTTTCCTTTCCTTGGACCAATAATATCTGGTGGCTTCCCCTTCTTGGTGGCCTGTCTCCCTCAATAATAGCCACTTTTTTCTTTTCTTTATTTATAAAATTTTTACATTTTTTTATGGCCCAACTCCCTAAATGCATTATTACTTTTCCTAATTATTAAAATGACAACCATTTTTTTTGGTGATTCTATTTGCACTTAAAAAATAATTGAGTATACCTAATTAGAATTTTGAAATTTTAAACCTATCATCGCATCACTCGTTACAAAATTTTATATAAAAATATAGTATTACCCTTTTGTTTTTCTAGTGTTTTTTTCATCAATACATTTTTTGAAACCAAGTTGCCTTTATTCTAGCTAATATACAAAAATACAAATTAGATTATTAATGACATGTTGATAATTAAATCTGTAATTTCATGGGAGTCTATGGCATGACTAACTTGTTTGGAGGTGTAAAAGAATTCCGAAGAACCTTGCACAGTTCCTTAACTATCGCTCCATAACAGGAGGAAACCTCCTCCTACATGGCTACCGGCTAAAATACACCGGTGCAGAACGCAGAAACCAGAATTATCACCGGTACCTGAGTTGGACAAACACAGCGCCGGCCAGAAACCACTATCAAACCCGCAAGTCAAGACGGCCAGTGTACTCCGATAACAGAACCCAGCAGAATACCACCGTCGCTCTGAAACCAGACAAAACTGTCGCCGAAGGAAAGAAAGGTGAGAAACAACTCACCGACGAGAAACCAAGCTCAAAGGAAATATGGTAGCCATCAACGAACTCGCCTAACTACCACCAAGCATCGCAAAACTGAACCAGCACCCCATGAAGTACCTGAGGAGAGTAAGTTCTCGCCGGAGAATAGACAAACCCAGCGTCAGTTAAATGGTGGAGCCGCCTGAGCCACAATAAAAAACTATAAGCATAAATAGCTAGAACGAACACCAGACTGGCCAAAGCTCACCTAACCCACTAGCACCATAGTGGATGGAAAACAACCACCTCCATGAACGACGAGACCACCTCCACGGAGCACACCCGATACTCAACGACGGTGAAGAAGATCACCGTAGAAAAACACCCACGAGCTCAGCTACCACTGACCTCTTGCTATTGAAAAATCAACTCCAATCTAACCACCCATCCAACTCAGATTAATGAGAGGACGAGCTAAACAATCTGGCCAGGACTGCACCAGAACACACTACCATGAATCACCTCCAGGGGGAGCTTTCTCTCTCTAGAATCTAGAGAGAGAGAGGCTTTGCTTTCTTCCTCACTTGTAACCTCTTACGGATAAGTGCCACTTTCTCTGTCGTTTCCCAAACCAACTTTGGGCCTAACAAAGGTGCGTCACCCACCTTGGCCCAACACATTGGAGATCTACACGGTTGGCCATACGAGGCCTGAAACGGTGCCATACCAATACTTGATTGGAAACTGTTATTGTAGGCAAACTGTTATTGTTTTTTCTAACTTTCTCTTCTAGCTCTCTAAAATAAAGTTTCTCTCCAACTTTATCCGTCCTTCTCCATTTTTTTCGAGGAACTACTTAGCTTAGGACACTAATTGTTTCATTAGCTTAGGTGGCCAAGTTAAACACAAACTAACCTTGCTTGGCCCTCCAATAAGGAGAATTTTCTGAGTAATTGTAGCTGAACAATATTAGTTTAACATAAGCACCTCATTAATGGTTTTCTAAATCACCTATGTGGTCAATTCTCAATTCTAAATGCGTGAATTTGAATTACCTTTGATTTTCTTCCGATTTCTCTTTGTTTTCTCTAACTTTCTCTTTTAGCTCTCTAGAATAAAGTTTTTCCCTAACTTTGTTTGTCCTTCTCGATTTTTTTCTAGAAACTAATTAGCTTAGGCCACTAATTGTTTCATTAGCTCAAGCGGCCAAGTTTAACTCAAACTAACCATGCTTAGCCTATAAGAAAGAGAATTTTCTGTGTAAGGCCACTAATTGTTTCATTAGCTCGAGCGGCCAAGTTTAACTCAGACTAACCATAGCCTATAAGAAAGAGAATTTTCTGCGTAATTGTAGCCTAACGATTTCCGTTTGACTTAAGCACCTCATTTAAGTTTTTCTAAATCACGACACTAATTGTTTCATTAGCTTAGGTGGCCAAGTTAAACACAAACTAACCTTGCTTGGCCTCTAAGAAGGAGAATTTTCTGAGTAATTGTAGCTGAACAATATTAGTTTAACTTAAGCACCTCATTAATGGTTTTCTAAATCACCGATGTGGTCAATTCTCAAGTCCAAATGGGTGAATTTGAATTACCTTTGATTTTCTTCCGATTTCTCTTTGTTTTCTCTAACTTTCTGTTTTAGCTCTCTAGAATAAAGTTTTCCCCTAACTTTGTCTGTCCTTCTCGATTTTTTTTCTAGAAACTAATTAGCTTAGGCCACTAATTGTTTCATTAGCTCAAACGGCCAAGTTTAACTCAAACTAACCATGCTTAGCCTATAAGAAAGAGAATTTTCTATGTAAGGCCACTAATTGTTTCATGGGATCAAGTCTTGCGAGGCAAGATAATTCCCTTAGTCAAGGTATTGTGGAAACATCACGGGGTTGAGGAAGCAACTTGGGAGCGTGAATTGGAGGTCCGAGAGAAATATCCGAACCTATTTTTGTTGATGAACTATAAAAACATTGTATATGTTTTAGATTGTAAAACATTGTAAATGTTGAATATGTCTCGGAAATGTGAGTTTAGTTTAAACATTGTATATGTTGAATGTATTTTGGAAATACAAGTATGTTTTAAAAATTGAATATGTTTTGGAAAACATGAGATGCATGCGTTGAAAGTTAGTTAAATTTCGGAAGAATGCATGTTGGTAATGTATGTTGAGCTATATATTGTGAAATTATTCTCTGGAGAAAAGATGGATTGACCGGTGGGTGGGTCATGGTGATAAAGGTTGAATGGTAATCATCTTGAAATTTGGGTAATCATGATTTTGAAACTTGTATAAATTTTGAGGATGAAATTCTTTAAGAGGGGGAGGTTATAGCGATCCCGGTTTTGGCCCCAACCTTTTTTGTGTCCCGGACTTGGGTTTCGTGGTTGAATATCTTATCCTTGTCTTGTTATTCCCTTTTAATTCTTTGAAATTGAGTTTTGGGTCGTGTTGGGTGAGTTTGGAACAGGTTGGTGATGAGTTGGTACAAATGGTTGCTGCCCAAGTTTTGGCTCCTTCGCTCGAGTGAGGCTTTTTGCGCTCGAGCTAGCTTTGGGTATTTGCTTCTTCGCTCGAGGAAGGGTTGAGGGTCCTTAGGTTTCTTTATTTGGTGTAGCTTTCGCTCGAGCGAAAACTTTTGTGCTCGAGCGAGACGTGTGTCATTTGTTCCTTCGTTCGAGCGAGAACTCTTGCACTCGAGCATGCATCTGCGTTGGTGGCAAACCTAAAGCTTTGCATTGTATGCTCGAGCGATGCTTCTTGCACTCGAGCAACGCCACTTGTTGTGATTGGTCACTTGAGCGACAACTCCTTCACTCGAGTGAGGCTCACATATATCAGTTCGTAGCAGCTTGATTTTATATCACTTTTTGATCTTTTCTTCACTAAAAACCCTAATCTGGCTGCCACTCTCTCTCTCTCTCTCTCTCTCTCTCTACAAATACTCCATGCTTTAGAGTCCTCTGTCCTCCTATTCACCAAAAAAAAAGATTTAGAGTCCTCCTACCCTAAACCCTTTGTCTTATTCACCCAAAAAAAAAAAAACTAATATTGTTCAGCTACAATTACTCTGAAAATTCTCCTTCTTAGAGGCCAAGCAAGGTTAGTTTGTGTTTAACTTGGCCACCTAAGCTAATGAAACAATTAGTGTCCTAAGCCAATTAGTTCCGCGAAGAAAATGGAGAAGGACGGATAAAGTTAGAGAAAAACTTTATTCTAGAGAGCTAGAAGAGAAAGTTAGAGAAAACAAAGGAAAATAGGAAGAAAATCAAATGGAATTCAAATTCATCCATTTGGACTTGAGAATTGAACGCACAGGTGATTTAGAAAACCATAAATGAGGTGTTTAAGTTAAACTAATGTCATTAAGCTACAATTACTCTGAAAATTCTCTTTCTAGAAGGCTAAGCAAGGTTAGTTTGAGTTAAACTTGGCCACTTAAGCTAATGAAACAATTAGCGGCCTAAGCTAATTAGTTCCTAGAACAAAATAGAGAAGGTTGGAGAAGAACGGACAAAGTTAGAGAAAGACTTTAATCTAGAGTGCTAGAAGAGAAAGTTAGAGAAAACAAAAAATGGAGAAAACAATGTTCTCCAATCCTACCAGCTTATGATGGATCACAGATCTTTACTAAAAATGGAGAGGCCGAATGGAGGGTTGAGTGATGTGAGCAAGTATACTTGTTACTGTAACTATGGGTTGAGTGAAGAGAGGAAGTACATATATTTTTCCCTAACATTTATTATATATTATCTATATTTTGTGCAGGTTAAAGGAGCTATCATGTACACTATCCATCTAGAAGTTATGAGAGAATATGTGAGTTGTGTGCCTAGTGATGTGAGACATTATATGGAGTGGAGAGACGTCTTCTATTGTGGGCCGAGTGAGGGGAGGTCCTACACAAAGAGTGCTTGTTGTTTTTACTTCTCTATGACTACTTATACTGTTTTGGAAATTTCTGCTTATCAAACTTTCAACAGGTATACAGTATAGTGTGTAGGGATGGTGGCTGCTTCTTGTGCAGATCCAGAAGGCATGAAGTGTGTATATGTAACATGGTGATGGTAGCTTCAAGCGCCTTGCTGTGCTACATGAAAATGAAAATCAGTTGTCTTTTTTACTGTGTGTACATAGTTTTATTAGGTAATTCTGCCTACCCCTACGAGCTGTGTAGGAGGATTTTTGTGTCTGTAGTTCTGCTGTGCTATAGGCAATCCATCAAAGATGATATAATGGGTTTGTTTTTGTTTTCCCGTAAGGTTCCTGGTAGGACTTTGTTTTTGATTTTTAAAGGTATAGGAGCCTATTCCTACGGGGTGTGTAGGAAGGATCCAAGGAGGCTGGGTACTTTTTGGTTTGTGTTGTTCAAAGGTGGCTACTGCTTATATCTATTGTACAAGGACCCTATTCATTACAGGACATGGTCTTTGTACAATCCGATGGCTAGTAATCATCCTTTGATTCCCGATTTTGGTTGTAGCCTCGGTGTTCTCGGTCTTGTATAGTGTTTTTATTTTGTGGCTGGGCTTCGGTGATTTGTTGCCAAGGTTTGTGGTTTTGTTTTGCTGTTAGGGCTTGGGGTATGCCCCTATGTATTCTTGTAAATCTTTTTGTTTTATTTATTTCTTATTCACCTAAAAAAAAAAAACAAAAATAAATAGGAAGAAAATCAAACAGAATTCAAATTCATCCATTTGGACTTGAGAATTGAACACATAGGTGATTTGGAAAACAATAAATGAGGTGTTTAAGTTAAACTAATGTCATTAAGCTACTTATTCACCCAAAAAAAAAAATGTCATTAAGCTACAATTACTCTGAAAATTCTCTTTCAAGGAGGCTAAGCAAGGTTAGTTTGAGTTAAACTTGGCCACTTAAGCTAATGAAACACTAAGCTAATTAGTTCCTAGAACAAAATAGAGAAGAATGGAGACGGATGGACAAAGTTAGATAAAAACTTTCTTCTAGAGAGTTAGCAGAGAAAGTCAAAGAAAACAAAGATAAATAGGAAGAAAATCAAGGGGAATTCATATTCATCTCTTTGGACTTGAGAATTGAATATGTAGGTGATTTAGAAAACCTTAAATGACGAGCTTAAGTTAAACTAAAATCATTAAGCCACAGTTACGTAGAAAATACTCTTTCTTAGAGGCTATGCAAGGTTTGTTTGAGTTAAACTTGGCCTCTTAAGCTAACGAGATAATTGGTGGCGTAAGAAATAATTAGAGAAGGATGGAGAAGGATGGTCAATGTTAGGGAAAAACTTTCTTATGTATATTCTGTGATGATGACTGCAGGTGCACGTGGGAGTGGCTTTGATTAGCCACTGGGTTGTTTAGTAAGGCTGGGTTTGTAGTGCACGTGGGTCGCGCTGGTTTTTTCATGCATATAATTGTTGGGCCTAACCCATGTTGTTTTTGTTTTTGGGCCAGTGTAAAATGGCCTAGCGTAATTGGGTGCTTTCCGTGGGCAGCGTGATGCCTGCGTGTGTTTTATTTTGTATTTGTATTAATTCTGTAATTTTGCCCATTTATCTTTTCCAAGTCTCCTCTATTATCTTTGATGGTAGCGGTTACTTGGGGATAAAAAGACATATGGACAGAATGTTGGGGTTTGTTTTAATTTTTTATTTTAATTTCGTTTCCCCCCATTTTGGAGGGTTTAGTTAGATTTGTTGTATTACTTGGGGTATGCCCCTTGTAAACGTGTAATTTTTTGTCTTTAATTTATGACTTACCCACCCAAAAAAAAAAAAAAAAAAAAGGTTATGAACATTGTGCATTTGTTTCAGTTTTCTTTCTTTTTGTTTGTCTGTGTTTTGTTGTGGTTGGGCCTGGGCTTGTCCATTGTCTATTTTCTTCGCTTTGGTTTCGGTCGTCTTGGGTTTGCCCCTTGTAATCTTGTATATTTTCCTGTTTTATATATGTCTTATTCACCCAAAAAAAAAAAAAAACCCATTGGCACCACATAAACTTCTCACCCCCAGAGAAGAGGAACAAAATGTGTTTAGCAATAGCGCTCTATTCCAATCCTAGACCACCTTCTTTCTTGGGAGTACAAACCTTCTCCCAAGCTATTTTCGCACTATGCTTCTTCAAAGCAACACCAAACTAGAGGAAAGCTCTAAGTAAATTTTCAATTTCTCTAACAACCTTCTTAGCAAGGATGAACAATGAAGACCAAAAGACTTGCATGGAAAAGAGAATGGTTTGGATGAGCTGGGCTCTACCAGCATAGGAGAGGGCCTTATTAGTCCAGCTCTTAATCCTACTAGTAATCCGGTCAATAAGCTGTTGGCAATTAGTAGCTCTCAGCTTAGTAGTGATTAGGGGAACACCCAAATACTTGACAGGAAGAGTGCCTTCAGTGAAATTAGCAATCTGGAGGATTTCAGCCCTAAGATCCCTGCTACAGCCCTAAGATTTCTTCCCTGCCAGCCAGTTTTCTAGTCGGCCAACTGGTCTTGGTGGCCTGTGGACCACCAAAAGTGGTCGGCAACCATGCCACCACCTTGCTTTTTCTTGGTCCAAACCACCTCTCCCCTCTTGCTGACCACTTAGTCTTCTTGCAGACCACTTGTCTTTGGTCGGCCGACTGCCAGTGTAAATAGTCGGCCTACCACTTTAATTGGTTGGCGCTTTTCTGGAGTTTCTGCAGAGATATGTTCTCATTTGTTAGCATGAAGGCATCCTCCATACACATGAAGGGATTGCTTGGAGCCTAAAGCTTGTTCAACAAGCTTGGTGCATGTTTTTTCTATATAAGGGAGCCTCCTTCCTCTTGCTTTAGGTTTAGGAAATTGCTTAGAGAGCTATACATATCATCTATCTCTATAATTCCTCATTTTCTCTCATATTTGTGCTTAAAAGTGCCTTTTCTTCACACTTTTGCACACAAACACATAGTGAAACACCACACTCTTGTTGCTGAGGCATCTTGAAGCTGGTTTTATGTTTTTTGGACTGCTTTTGATCCAAAAAGGTTGCTGGAGTTGCTTCCTTGAAGTCTCTAACCCCTTTAAAGCTTTGTTTTGATTAAGCTTTTGGCCCTATTTGTATGTTGTTTTAGGTCTAACTTTCTACTACAAAAAGTTCTGATTTTCAGTGTTTAAGATGTTTGTTTGAGGTCTTTTTGGTGTTGGGGGGTGATCTACTCCCTTGCATGCCTTGTTTGCTAGGCTTTTGAGCCATCACTTTAGGCTTTTGTTTAGCCTTTATTTGGCCTTTCTACCACTGAATTCCAGACGAATTTTAGTGGTGGAAACTTGGTTTTGAGGCCTCAAATAGGAGGGGGTTGTCCCCCCCTCCTCTTTTCTTGTATGCTTGTGTTGACGACTCATCAAAAGAGCATGTATTTCTATCTTCTTGAAGCTTTTTTTGAGCACTTTTTTGTGACCTTTTAGACCTGCCATGACTCTATTTTTGGTTGTCTTGGTCGCCCCTTGCATGCTTCTTGTATGTGTAGTGTAATCCGACTTGTGGCTCATCAAAAGAGCATGTATTTCTATCTTCTTGAAGCTTTGTTTGAGCACTTTTTTGTTACCGTTTAGACCTTCCATGACTCTATTTTTAGTTGTCTTGGTCACCCCTTGTATGCTTCTTGTATGTGTAGTGTAATCCTACATGTGGCTCATCAAATAGCATGTCTTTCTAGCATGTTTTGGCTCCATTTTAGCATGTCTTGGACCTTATTTCAGCATGATTTAGCTCTGTTTTGGGTTGGTTTGATCACTTCTTGCATGCTCCTTGCATTTGTAGTGCAATCTTGCAAGTTAGCCTAACATGCATCATGCTTTAGACCATCATTCTAGCATGATTTTGGCTCCACTCCAGCAAGATTTTGGTCATGTTTTACCATGCTTAAGCTCTGATTTATGTTGTTTTGGTCATGCATGCCTTGCTTTGTATAGCCATAGTGCATTCTAGCTCACTAGCTTTGAGTTTCCAAGCCACTAGCATGCATTACTTGGGCTATTCACATGATTTGGCCTCATTTGATATGTGATTTCAATGCATGTAGTGTGGTCATGCCCTCACATCTTTCACTCTTTCAATGCTTTGGAGGGTTTGTGCTTTATGCCTTAAATATGAGCCATTATGCATGCCATCTTGCCTAAGCTTTTGGGTTGCCATATCAGTGTATTTTTGGTCTTATTTTGCCATAATACAACTCTGATTTTTGTTAGCGAAGTCATCTCATGCTTGGTTGTGGTAGGTGTAGTGTAATCCTCCTCATTGGCCTTACTTACTTGATATTTTGGTCCTTCATGCTAGCTTATTTTGGCTTTGCTCCATGCATGTTTTAGCATCATTTTGACATGCTCTAGGACTATTTTGGGTTGTCTTGGCCATATGGTTCATGTATTGCATAGCTATAGTGCAAGTGTCTATGCTAGTTTCAAGTTTTGAGCCTTCTAGCATGCCATGCTTGTGTTGTTTGGATGATTTGGCATCATTTCTTACATGATTTCAGAGCATATAGTGTTGTCACACTTCCACATTTGTCACTCCTTGAGCACTTTTGAGAGTTGTGCTCTTATGCTTAATTGGTGAGTCAATGCATGAGCATGCATTTTCTAGCCTTTCATGCCATCTTTTAAGAGTGTTTTGGCCATTGTCTTGGCATGCATGAAGTCTATTTGGGGTTGATTTAGTCCATTGTGCATTGCATTGTATAGCCTTAGTGTTGTATGCCTCAATGCTCAAGGACTTTGTTTTGACATGCTCATGTTGCATTACATTGTATTTCCATGTTATTTCCTTGCATGGTGTTGGGAATGAAAGTTAATCCAAACACAGGAAACAAGGGACGTTTCATACTTGACGTGATGAAACGTGCCTCATTTCTCGGTCGTCGACGCTCTTGATCATGCATGATAGAGTTTAAGGCCCTTATGTGTTATTTGTGCATTCATTTACATTGAATTGTGCAAACTTGGCTTCCCGGCCATCATGCATTGTGATGCTCGGTTGGTGGCCCGAGAGTTGAGAACCGCACTCCCTTGAGCTTAAGAAATGATAGGGAGGGTGGTTGTGCACACATATCTTGCAAATACATTGATGTGGGGTATTTGTTCTTTGCTGTTACCTTATTCAATTCTGAATAGTCGATACACAGGCGCAAGGTACCATCCTTCTTTTTCACAAACAGCACCGGTGCACCCCAAGGCGAAGTGCTAGGTCGGATAAACCCCTTGTCAAGCAGGTCTTGCAACTGTTCTTTCAATTCCTTTATTTCAGCAGTAGCCATTCTGTAGGGAGTCTTAGAAATAGGCTGGGTGCCTGGCACAGTCTCAATAGTAAACTCTATCTCCCTGTCTACCAATTCTCCTGGTAATTCCATTGGGAACACATCTGGAAATTCTCTAACAATAGGAATATCATTCAATTCAACATTCGCAAATTGTTCAGTAAACACATAGCATAGATAACCCTGACACCCCTTCCTGATCAATTTACATGCCTTCATTGCATCAAATAAGGTGGAGGCACTACCCCCATTACCCATAAACACAATTTCTTTCTATTTTGGTGGTTTAAACACAACCCGTTTTGTCACACAATCAATGGTGGCACAATACTTAGTCAACCAATCCATGCCCAAAATTACATCAAAATGCCTAAAGTTCAAGGGCAACAAATCTACATATAGGATAGTGTCCTCAACACGCATTTCACAAAACCGGTATATGGATTCACACAATACAGACTCCCCAGATGGAGCAGACACACATAGCAGGTATGGCAATAATTCTAAGGGTCTATTCAATCTAGATGCGAATGCATGTCACAAAAGAGTGTGTGAATTCGGAATCAAGTAACACAAAGGCATCCTGATTACAAATAGAAATAGTACCTGAGACAACTGCATTGGCATTTCGTGTATCGCCTGGAACAAGCGCAAAAACTCTTCCCTGCCTCATGGTATCTCCGGCAGGAGTAGATCCCGCAGCATTTCCTGGTTTTGGAACTGATGCCGTTGAACTGGCAGCAAGTTTTCCACAGTTCTATTTGGAATCTCTGGCCATATGCCCCTGTTTACCACAATTGAAACAAGCTCCTGTCACACGGTAGCAAACCCCACAATGCCTATTACCACAAGTGGTACACAACGGGGTTGTGTCTCGGGAAGAATTAGAAGTATTCGAGGAGCCCGTATTTTGCTTCTTTGAAAACTTCTACTTTGAGAAGAAGCCCTGCCTTTTGCTACCCTTCCAATCAGTTGTGGGTTTAGATTGTCTGGCTATATTAGCCTCAGATATTATGGCCCAGTCTAATACCGCAATGTAAGTCTCCAGCTTCAAGACATTTGCTCTCTCTAAAATATCACCTCGGAGCCCACCTTCAAAATGTCGCGCCTTCTTATAATCTGTGTCAATCACATGTGGCGCAAACCTGGCCAATTCGGTGAATTTGGCCTCATACTCAGTTATGGTCATGCTGCCTTGTTTTAGTTCCATAAATTCTGCCACTTTCCTATCCCGGACACACTGCGGAAAGTACTTGTCATAAAAGATTTCTAAAAACCTTGCCCAATCAGCATCTTTGTAACTCTCACGCATCAACAACCACCATCTTCTCGCTTCGTCCTCTAGCATAAAGGTGGCTAGAAGTACTTTCTGTGCCTCTGAACATGGGAATACTTCAAACAGTTTTTCGATGCTGAGGACCCAAGCTTCAGCTTTCAGAGGATCTAGTCCACTATGTAACTGTGATGGTTTCATTTTCTTGAACTCTTTTGTGAGGGCTATGATTCGGTCATCGTTCTGATTATCAGGCACAGGGGGTGCCGGAGGTGGAGGTGACGGATGTGGTCGCTGCCACTGTTGTTGCCACTCCTGTTGCTGTCTCAAGGCTTCTGCCATTTCCTGTAGCAATCCTTCCATTCTTTCTATTCTGGCAGTAGAGGACTCCTCTAACTCATCACCTCTTGTTCTCACCATCTGATTAAACTTGCATTATATTTCATGCAAATATATTTTATGCAAAAGATTTACAAGTATGCGTATATTAAAGAGCATACATATCTAGATAATTTACGACGTGGGCACATCAGAACTTATGGCAGATAGTCGTTCATATCAAAACATTTATGCATATACTTGGTGCTTTCAAATTCATACTATGAATGCATCCTAGATCTTTTCTAGACACTTATTGCTCTTTTGGACAAGTGTGTGAGTTATTAACTCGTGCTCTGATACCACTCTGTCATGACCCGGACCCGTCCCTATGGGTTAAGGCCATAATCGGCCAGTAATTGTGTGATTACCTACGGCCTCAAACCAAATAAATCAAAACTCATTAGAGGTAAAGGGGCCAAACGGAAGCAATTCAAAAACTTTGTCCATAGAGCTGTGCTTAAATGCACACCATAACATTCCAAACATTTATATGTTAATAACTCACATCAAAGTATGTACTAACACAAAACACTATACATACAGGACCATACAGATTTAAGTCAGTCAAACCCAAGTCTTATATACAAAAATAGTCCAACGTATTCGCCAGCATAACAAAACTATAAACAAAGGTCAAAGGCGAAGACAGTCTGGTGCGTGAGACGTTTGGGCTGACTCCTCAAACTTATACTGTTTCTCACAAGTTCACCGGGGCTAGTTCTGGATGTCCCTTGGCTCACCTACATGTACATGAGTGAGCATGAGCGAATGCCCAGTGAATAATATCAAATGAAGAAGATATATAAGTAATCATTAAAACAGTTACAACAAATGGCCTGCGGCCCAATCATTTATATCCATCGGCCTTTGGCCCAATCATCTATATCTATCATTCATATCCATCGGCCTTCGGCCCAATCATCTATATCTATCATTCGTATCCATCGGCCTTCGGCCCAATCATACATGTCAATCGACCTTCGGCCCAATCATTCGTATCAATCGGCCTTTGGCCTAATTATTTATATCAATCAGCCTTTGGCCCAATCATTCGTATCAATCGTTGTCCACCATTCAAATTAATGAACTTACAAAACTTACATATAAGTAAACAATTGGACGACAGTATATTTCAAATATCTTGTTAAGATATTACTCACAGTGATCGGCTTGTGGATTTGCCCCGGAGCTTGACCCTACACATTTCATAAACAGAAAAGGGTCACCAACAATTCAATTCGTTCCTTAATTCACATATTCCTCTTTAGGCTTTATTCTTATCCCATTAACTCATTTACGATGCTTAACATATGCCTAAGAGTGATTACAAGTGAAAGAGAAAGGAAAATGAAACACAGAACACATGAACAAAATTTCAGAAAATAGGGTCCCCGCTCGAGCGTGGACTCCCCCGCTCGAGCGGACCCAAGAGGCCTGCAAAAGTACTGGTTACCTCAAAATTACGCTCGAGCGGAAGGCCTGTCTATAAAAGCTCCCTGCTCGAGGGTGAAACATCCCGCTCGAGCGAACATCCAACTCTGCAAAAAGTGTTGGGAGCACGATTTTCCCGCTCGAGCGGCCATAAAAAATCTGGGTTTTCCAGATTGAGTTCTTGAGCTCCAATTCGAATTCTAACCAACCAAAAATGCACGCAATGGCTCAAATTACACATTTATACATGTCAACATGCTACTAATACAAGATTACAATATTAGGGAGCTCAATATCAAGAATTACACACTTGCATGCCTCAAATTGACACCAAATTCAACTCTATTATGTATATTCATGCATTTCAAGCTCCCATCCTCAATTATTCAAACATGCATGGTCATCTTGACTTTATTTTCATTTCAAAAGACGCAAATGGTGTCAAAGCTCAACAAACCAGTTTTGCATGCATAATCAAACTTCAAATCTTACTTAATTGACATGATACATGCTATTTCAAGTTAATTTCTTACATGTATGCACATATCAAGCTTTCATTCAACAAAGCCAACCCAATTTCATTCAATTTTACTCTTGGTCACCTGATTAGCTTGGATACACACAAAATTACAAATTACAATCAAGGATTACTCACCTAGAAGCTTGATTCTCACAATCTATGATCAAGTCTTGGATTATCTTCAAGGTTCCTAAGCTTCAGCTAGATTTTGCACAATTCCTCCCCCTTTCTCTCACTAAGGCCGGATCTCTCTCTCTCTCTCTCTCTCTCTCTCTCTCTCGATTGTATCCTCAGATTTTTGAGTTCAAATGAGTTAAGGGGAGTTTAGTGCCTCCATACATTATGCCGCACTAACACATTATTCTAACATAAAATAAGGGGAGTGTAGTGCCTCCATACATTATGCCCCACTAACACATTATTCTAACATAAAATAATAGGGCACTTAATTTATCAATTTAATCAGCTTAAATTGACCAGAATAAATTTTCAATTAAATTTCATCGTTGGCTCTAAAAATTACGCTAATCACAATGGTGTAATCAATTTCGGGTTCTGTGGCCGATAGGGCCCTAATTTAATTTCTGAAACGGATTATTCAAACAGATATTCCTACGGTGAACAGATAGAATTTCAAAATCATATATATTCACATAACGACATACAAAATTATGTTAAACACATAATCATATTCAAATTAAAGACCAATTAGCATATTGTGGAACAGGGCTATCACACTAAGCATCATGCACTACATTGCTTGTATCATATCATCACACTTATTGCATTTATTTGCATCTTGTGTTATCTCGAATCATTTATCATTTTACGCTGAGCAGTGTTTAGGATCATTGTCCCCCGGGGCTTTCTTAGGTTGCGTGGAACACGCTACTAATTATTTGTTTTCGGACCTCTTCTCACGATTTCAGCGTGGTTAGAGTGCTCCTTTCCTCACACAATTTCAGCATGTTTGGAATTTATCTCAGGACGTGTGAAGCGCGGCCCTGGGCGTGTTTTATCTCAAGTTGCGTCGGACGCGCTCCTGAGCAGTTGTTTTCAGACCTCTTCTCACAGTTTTAGCGTGGTTAAATTTGTTCCTTCCTCACACGATTTTAGTGCATTTGGAATTTGTCTTTACCTATTCTTAGGGTTTTAGTGTGGTTAGAGTATGTTTCTTCCTCACACGATTTCAGCGTGTTTGGAATTTGTCCTTCCTCCTCTCACAATTCCAGCGTGGTTGGAGTATGTTTACCCTTTTGCATTTACTGCACTACCTGTTATGTCCGTCGCATCATATCAATGTTATTATGCACACTTCACTTGCGTTGTCAAGTGCGTTCCACCTTCATTGTTATGCACCCTTTTCACTTGCATTGTTATGCACCTCTCCATTTGCACTGTCATGCAACCTTTTCACTTGCATTGTTATGAACCCTTTTACTCGCATTGTTATGCACCGCCTCACTTGCATTGTCACGCACGTTTTAATTGCATTGTTGCATTGTTATGCACACTTTACTTGCGTTGTCACGCACGTTCTACTCGCATTGTTATGCACACTCTTTACTTGCATTGTCACGCACTTTTCACTTGCATTGTTATGCACTCTTCACTTGCGTTGTCACGCACGTTTTAACTGCATTGTTATGTAGTTTTCACTTGCATTGTTATGCACTCTTCACTTGAGTTGTCATGCACGTTTCACCTGCATTGTTATGCACTTTTCACTTGCATTGCTATGCACTTTTCACTTGTATTGTCATGCAACCTTTTCACTTGCATTGTATATGCACGCGTTTATCTCGTATTGGAATTGTATCTTGATATAACGATGAACATGTGTTTCTACTATATTATACCTGTTGAGTTTCTTTCTTATGCAGGCACGATATTGTATGTACGGTTCATTCAGAGGAATTCCAGGTAAGACCTTTCCTGTCCTTTGAGTTCGCTTTGTTTTGGTTAGAAACGCCCGGTTGCGCTCGATGTTTACGCTATACCCTTATTAGAAGCATTGGGACGCACTCCGATGTTTATACAATTCCTGAGTGCTTGCATCGCTACCTTCCCTCTCTCACGTGTGATACGCTGAGAGGTGTACCTTTTCCCTCTCTCGCATGTGATACACTGAGAGGTGTACCTCTTTCCTCTCTCGCGTGTGATACGTTGAGAGGTGTACCCCTTTCCTCTCTCGCGTGTAATACGCTGAGAGGTATTGCTTTTCCTTCTCCCGCGTGTGATACGCTAAGAGATGTTGTGTTTGAGACTCAGGGTATTCTCAGTAGTCACTTTTATCCTTCTCCGCGTGAGACGCAGCGAGAATTGCATAATTTTCTTACATATTTTCTGCATGAGATGTAGTTTGGTTTGTGTTTACTTGCCTGCATAGCATTTGCTTAAAATGTCATATTTATTTTACATAATTGCTTCATCATAGCACTCTTTGCATGATCATAAGTTATGTTCGACATTGTGCATGTCATTTGCATTTCACCCCTGCCTACGGGTGCATCTCTTTGTTATCTTGCCTGTTTGTCTAAGTTTTCGGCCTTGTCAAAAATGGATCGTCTGTGGGCTTTGACATTCACTCCCGTCACTTCTTAACTTTCGAGTTCTATCAAAGAGGGGCAACTGTAGACACCCCATTTTTGACCGACCTTAAGACTCAGACGCTATCATTTGAGCAAGCGGTGATCGCGCATGTTTGTGCTCATTTCGAGTTTCCGGAGTTTTTGGCTGAGTGCCTTGCCTCTGGGCCTCTGAACTCTGTGTGTTTTGGCTTGGTTTGTGGACCATGCCGTGTTGACCCTGCTTGGGGGGAGAGAGAGGTCCATATACCACTTTTTGTGGTCGTAGATCACTTTTCCCTCTTGTAGACTAGTTTCCGATTTCTGGAGTCTTCAGCCGCGCGCCTTGTCTCGGGACCGCTTAACGTTCTCCTCTTGGCTTGGTTTTTGGACCATGCCTTGTTGCCTTGGTCTAGAGGGACATAGAGGTCTTGTAGACCACTTTTGGTGCCCATAGACTAGTTTTCAAGGCTTCCGGCTGTGCTCCTTGTCCCGCGGACTTTCGTCTTTCATTCTTTTTGGTTTGTTTTTGCCACAAACCTTGTTTTCCTTGCTTGGAGGGTGGAATAAGGGTTGTAGACCATTTTCTCTCCCTGAAAACCACTTTTCTTCCCCGCCAGCCAGTTTCCTGGTCGGCCAACTGGTCTTGGTGCTCTGTGGACTACCAAAGTGGTCGGCAGCCATGCCACCACCTTGCTTTCTTGGAGAAGACCACCTCTCCCCCCTTGCCAACCACTTAGTCTCCTTGCAGACCACTTGTGCTGGTCGGCTAACCGGTGTAAGTAGCTGGCCAACCACTTCAATTGGTCGGTAGCTTTCCTACAGTTTCCTGCAGATATTTTCTTACTAGTTGTGCCAGCTGTTGGGCATAGAAGGGATCCTCCATACACATTGCTTGGAGCCTAAAGCTTGTTCAACAAGCTTGGTGCATGATTTTTCTATATAAGGGAGCCTCCTCCCTCTTGCCTTAGGTTCAAAAAATTGCTTAGAGAGCTATACATATCATATATCTCTATAATTCCTCCTTTCTCTCATATTTGTGCTTAAAAGTGCCTTTTCTTCACACTTTTGCACACAAACACACAGTGAAACACCACTCTTTAGGCTTTTGTTTTAGCCTTTATTTGGCCTTTCTACCACTGAAATTTGGTTTTGAGGCCTCAAATAGGAGGGGGTTGTCCTCCCCTCCTCTTTTCTTGTATGCTTATGTTGATGGCTCATCAAAAGAGCATGTATTTCTATCTTCTTGAAGCTTTGTTTGAGCACTTTTTTGTGACCTTTTAGACCTGCCATGACTCTATTTTTGGTTGTCTTGGTTACCCCTTGCATGCTTCTTGTATGGGTAGTGTAATCCTACATGTGGCTCATCAAAGTAGCATGTCTTTCTAGCATGTTTTGGCTCCATCTTAGCATGTCTTGGACCTTATTTCAGCATGCTTTAGCTCTGTTTTGGGTTGGTTTGGTCACTTCTTGCATGCTCCTTGTACTTGTAGTGCAATCTTAGATGTTAGCCTAACATGCATCATGCTAAGACCATCATTCTAGCATGATTTTGGCTCCACTCCAGCAAGCTTTTGGTCATGTTTTACCATGCTTAAGCTCTGATTTATGTTGTTTTGGTCAAGCATGCCTTGCTTTGTATAGCCATATTGCATTCTAGCTCACTAGCTTTGAGTTTCCAAGCCACTAGCATGCATTTTTTTTTTTTTTTTGGGTAAGTAAGTCATAAAGTAAAGACAGTAAAATGTACAAGTTTACAAGGGGCATACCCCAGGTATGCCCTACAACAAATAATAGACGAACAAAACACCACAAAACTACCACTGGACATCCTACAACATAAAACCACACTCGCAGAAGCGAAAGAACAATAGAAAAATAGAACCCCACTTTGCCCATGTATCTTTTTTGTCCCCAAGTAACCCCTATCATCAGAGATAATAGATAGAAACTTGGGGTGGATATATGGGAAAATAAACAAAAAACATCACAGACACATAAAACAGAACAGAAAACACACAATACGAATGTAACTAACTAAACACCCAACAAGACCAATCGAAAAATGATAACTGCCCCGCTTGCTCCCAGTCTCTACCTCGGATGAAAGCATGGAATCCAATAAGCATCTCGCTTCTCATAGCCGTGACATCCTAGCCACTCAACCAAAGCCATGACGAAGGAAAATATCTATCCCATGAAAGATCCTGGCTGAGTCACATGAAGCTTGCATAGTCAAACACCATAATCCACGGCCTTGAGAAGTTTAGTGAAAAAACAATAGCCCCGCTGCAACAAACCAATACATAGCCAATCAAAACATGAGAGCAATCATCACATCCACCAGTCCCTTCCTTGGTAGATCACAAGCCTCAAACACCACGGCAGTGTCCCCTTCACTCCATGTCAAGCGTGGCAATACAATCAATTAGGATGGGTCACATGAAGACAAGAAGCGACCAGAAAATCGGTAGCTATCCTCCCGCTCATCTCCCAATCTCTAACTCGGCTAGTTATCGAACCACTATTCCCCATAGCAGTGACTCCCCAATCACTCTTGGCGGAGATGGCTTGAAACCACCCTCACATCGAGTCACATGAGGATCACACAATCAATCATCATGAAATAACCAACTACAAAAGGTCCGCTGCATTGTGGCTAAACAAAATATACAGGCTGAAAAAGTGTGCCCAAAACTGCAGCAACCACCAACACAAAACATGCTTGTCCAAAATTGTAAACCCGTGGGTCAAACAAGGGGACCACAAAAAAACATACCCACGGTTTGGGCCTTGACAAAACCACCAGTCAAACCCATTAAACCAAATAAATAATACATCCCACTATGAGCCACCAACCGATTTGTTTATAATATAAAAACAACCGTAGGTGGGACCCAAATGATGCTAACATTACACGTGGTGGCAATTCCTCAACCAGCTCAAATGAAAACCATGGGCCATGGAACTTGGTTTTTGAAATTCAAAAAACAATAAATTTGCTAACCCCATGTGGTACTCCACTAAAACAAAAAGTATATATAATATATTTATATATACCACTTAGACTCTTCCCCACTAGCATGCATTACTTGGGCTATTCACATGATTTGGCATCATTTGATATGTGATTTCAGTGCATGTAGTGTGATTATGCCCTCACATCTTTCACTCTTTCAATGCTTTGGAGGGTTTGTGCTTTATGCCTTAAATATGAGCCATTATGCATGCCATCTTGCTTTTTGGGTTGCCATATCAGTGTGTTTTTGGTCTTATTTTGCCATAATACAACTCTGATTTTTGTTGGCGAAGTCATCTCATGCTTGGTTGTGGTAGGTGTAGTGTAATCCTCCTCATTGGCCTTGCTTACTTGATATTTTGGTCCTTAATGCTAGCTTGTTTTGGCTTTGCTCCATGCATGTTTTAGCATTATTTTGACATGCTCTAGGACTATTTTGGGTTGTCTTGGCCATATGGTTCATGTATTGTATAGCTATAGTGCAAGTGCCTATGCTAGTTTCAAGTTTTGAGCCTTCTAGCATGCCATGCTTGTGTTGTTTGGATGATTTGGCATCATTTCTTACATGATTTTAGAGCATGTAGTGTTGTCACACTTTCACATTTGTCACTCCTTGAGCACTTTTGAGAGTTATGCCCTTATGCTTAATTGGTGAGTCAATGCATGAGCATGCATTTTCTAGCCTTTCATGCCATCTTTTAAGAGTGTTTTGGACATTGTCTTGGCATGCATAAGTCTATTTGGGGTTGGTTTAGTCCATTATGCATTGCATTGTATAGCCTTAGTGTTGTGTGCCTCAATGCTTATGGACTTTGTTTTAACATGCTCATGTTGTATTGCATTGTATTTCCATGTTGTTGCCTTGTATGGTGTTTGGAATGAAAGTTAATCCAAACACAAGAAATGGGGGACGTTTCATATTTGAAGTCATGAAACATGCCTCATTTCTTGGTCGCCGATGCTCTTGATCATGCATGACAGAGTTTGAGGCCCTTATGTGTTTTTCGTGCATTCATTTATGTTGAATCGTGCAAACTTGGCTTCCCGGCCATCGTGCATTGCAATGCTCTGTTGGTGGCCCGAGAGTCGAGAACCACACTCCCTTGAGCTTAAGAAATGATAGGGAGGGTGGTTGTGCACACATATCTTGCAAATACATTGTTGTGCCCCTTCTTCTTCTCTGTTGTAGCAAAATGGAGTTGTACAGAATTTTCTGGTCTGCAGCAAATGTAAGTGGTCTACAAGTGGTCTACAACACCAATAAGTGGTCGGCAGCCTTCCTGGAGATTCCCATGATGGAGTAGAAGCTATCGGGAGCTTTGTGCAGTGTTCTAAGACCAAATGCAAACAGAGGCAAGTTGGGGCATCGTAATGGATTTCTGAACGAGGCGATCGAGCATGCATGCACCCCTCATCCCGAGGACCTCTTCTTACTGCTTTACTTAGCTACTTTACTTAGTTAGCTAGTTTGATGGTTTTGTACTTAATCAATTAATGCGCTTAACTAGTCAATTTGTGTTGTAATAACTATTTTTTTTTTTTTTTGGCGAGTAAGTCATAAAATTAAGGCAATGAAATTTACAAGTTTACAAGGGGCATTCCCCAGGCACACCCAACAACAAAGAAATAAACAATTACAAAACCAACTAGGATTAGTTAATTAGTTTTGTTTTGTAATAATTAGTTCTAGCTAGTTATTCAATTTGTTGTGTAATAACTAGTCTAATTAGCTTAATTAGATTAGTTGCTTAGCTTAGCTTAGATTAGCTAGTTAGCTTATTATTCGGACCCTCCATCGAGAGGGCAAATGTTGTAATAAGTGTGTGTGTGTGTGTGTGATGCATGTCTTCCAACCCTACATCTTTCTCCTTTTTACTTATCAGCTTTTGATTGTTAGTTTTAGGGCATATTCCAATTAGCATCATTTTGCTCGCATGCGTGCATCATTCATTTTGTCTTGCATGCACCGGGCTCGGCGCATCATACAAACTACATTGTATTTCAGTACCAATTTGAATACATGTTATCAAGTTGCATTCACATGACATCTTAGAATAGCCGAGCCTATTTAGTTGCATTCTTGCATGTGTTGCATTAGGCATCTTAACATAGCTAAGATCATGCATGATTACTAACTAGCTTTTGTTTTGGCTCGGAGTACACTGTAAGTGTTTATGCTTTAGCATCCTTGCATGTGTGTAAGTGATTGCCAAGATTAGCATGCTTTCCATGAGGCTAACTACTTAAGTGTTTAACTGCATGAATGCCTATGGATGAAGGCTTCATTGCTTAAATTGGAACAATTCATCGAAATGTGCGTTGTAAGCCCACTTGAAGTGGAAAAACAACATTATTTGCCACTTTTATTTTATTTATTTATTTATTTTTCATTCACCCAAAAAAAAAATGGCAAATAATGTTGTTTTCTAAGCCCACTTGAGGGTGACAAATCCGCGTCTTAGCCTACTTGCAAGTAGTACTTTCAAACCATTTTCGAAAAACAAACATGAGATATTTTGTTCCAATTCTTGCGGTTGATTCTATATTTGTATGCTGTGTGCATCACATAGTAAGGTTAGCTAATAAACCGGAATAAGAACACGTGTTTTCAAAAACAACATATCATGTTAGTAGAGGCCGATCTTTGATCGGGCGAGTGGGGGTGCTCATTTCAGGACCTTCCCCTCTCGTACCCAAGTTCCCGAGCCAAGGCAACTTTGGTGATGATGGATACGTGGCCTTTGGCACGAGTCAGGGTTTCCTAAATTTCCCAAAAATAAAATATTTAGGTGGCGACTCTGAAATCTGGTAAAGCAGTTCATGTTTGGCGCTTTTTGATTAAAATCAATTTTCCAAAACGATTTGCCAGATTTTGACTCTTTGGTGATTTGTCAGTCTTACATTGCACTTTGTGAGATTAGATTCAGAACCGTGACAGGAGTCCGAACTGTAGTAGCTAGAACTACAATTCACGCCCTCATGCGCGGAGCGGAGTTCCGGGCGGTCTACAGGCATGTAGAGCTAGGGGCATGTAGAGCTTTGGTGTTTGAGCTTTCATGCTCTATGTATAGTTGGGTTAGGGCCTAGGTTATGTCCCTTGTAAATCTTGCTTATTTTTCGTCTTTATATCATGTCTTATTCACTTTTTTGGGTGAATAATCATGTCTTATTCACCCAAAAAAAAAAAAAAAAAACTATTATCGTTAAGAACCAATTACTCAGAAAATTCTCTTTCTTAGGGGCTAAGCAAGGTTAGCATGAGTTAAACTTGGCCACTGAAGCAAATGAAACAATTAGTGGCCTAAGCTAATCAGTTCTCAGAACAAAATAGACAAGGATGGAGAAGGAAGGAGAAAGAAAGAGACAAACATTCTTGTTTAGGGCTAAGAGAGAGAGTTAGAGAAAAGAAAATGAAATGGAATTCAAAGTCATGCATGTGGACTTGAGAATTGAACACATAGGTGATTTATAAAACCGTAAATGAGGTGCTTAAGTTAAACTAATATTGTTAAGCTAAAATTACTCAGAAAATTCTATTTCTTAGAGACTAAGCAATGTTAGATTGAGTTGAAACAATTACTGGCCTAAGCTAATTATTTCCAAGGACAAAATTGAGAAGGATGGAGAAAGACTAAGAAAGTTAGAGACAAACATTCTTCTAGAGGGCTAGAAGTGAACATCAAAGAAAAGAAAGAGAAATAGGAAGAAAATAAGAGGAAATTCATATTCATCCTTTTGGACTTGAGAATGGAACACATAGCTGATTTGGAAAACCATAAATAAAGAGAAACATGAAGAAAATCAAAGGAATTCAAATTCATCCTTTCGAACTTGAGAATTGAACGCTTAGCTGATTTAGAAAACCTTAAATGAGATGCATAAATTAAACAAAAATCGTTAAGCTACAATTAATTAGAAAATTCTCTTTTTCAGATGCTAAGCAAGGTTAGTTTGAGTTAAATTTGGCCACTTAAGCTAATGAAACAATTAGTGGCCTAAGCTAATTAGTTGCTAGAACAAAATAGAGAAGGATGGAGAAGTATATAGAAAGTTCGAGATGAACTTTCTTCTTGATAGGTAGAAAGAAAGGAAAATAGGAAGAAAATCAAAGGGAATTTAAATTCATCCATTTGGACTTGAGAATTAAACACATAGGCGATTTAGAAACCGTAAATGAGGTGCTTAAGTTAAACTAATATCTACAATTACTCTAACTATTCACCCAAAAAATATTATATTCACCTAAAAAAACTAATATCTACAATTACTCTAAAAATTCTCTTTCTTAGAGGCTAAGCAAGGTTAGTTTGAGTTAAACTTGGCCACTTAAGCTAATGAAACAATTAGTGGCCTGGACAAAGTTAGAGAAAAGCTTCATTCTAGAAAGTTTTTTTTTTTTTTGGGTGAATAAGTCATAAAAAAACAAAAGATTTACCGGATTACAAGGGGCATACCCGAGGACCTACAGTAGCTATACACAGCCGAGAAAAAGCAAAACACACAAACAGAACAGCCAGAAAAAAGGAAGGAAAGCCATAAAAAAAAATTTTGTTCAAAAACCATATACTAAGTAAGGAATAGGGCGGCTGAACAAAATCAAAACCTAAATGATCCAACCGAGGAAGCCACAGCAAAAAGAAAAAGCCAAACCAGCAGGGTCCCAGCCAAAAGAATAAAGTCCACCTACACAACCAATAGGGGTAGGGAAACAAACCCAATTTCTACAATTTATATTAAAAGTCCCATTACTAAACACAATATAGTCAACATAGAGATAGACTGTTACAAAAAAGAAGAAGAAAGACAAAGTATTTTCTATGTGAAGATGTTCCACTAAGACTGGCGCAGCAGTGTAGCCTAGTCCTGGTGAACCGCTCTTGAGCTAAAGCTACAATGTGGACAGCATAGTGCTTACTCCACCACTGACTAGCAAAACCTGGGAACACCAACAGCACAGATATAAAACAAAGTATACAACAATACCCATAACACTATATATCACAAAGCTCACAAGATATTGGGTCTAAATCACTCAACTCACAATGAACACGCATCTCAACAAAAAATAATAGTGATAGGTATTTGGGATCAAACATAATATCAAAATATAGTGAAAGACTAATGCAAGAATTTATAGCTCACAACACTCAACCCTCAACAATAACATCCCTTACCAGGAACCAGCCAATGACCAAGACCAACAATTAGACAAACAAATAGTAAACAAATTAGCACTCTGTATTTGCTAACATCACTCAACCCACATATGGTGAACTCATAACACTCAGTGAATAGCTTCTTCAAACTATGCCTTTTTTTTGGTGAAGATCTTTAAACTATGCCTGCATATAGAAAAACACAATAAAGAGTTTAAATTAAAACAAAACCTCTCACTATAGTAACTCACCACACTCAACCCTCAATATGTAGCTCCCAGTCACTCAACCCTCAGTTGGTAACACTCCCCTCAATAGAGACTGCTTGATATGGTTGAGAGAGAGAGAGAGAGCTCTATGTCTAACCATGCAAATAATGGCCTTCGAAATGATGGTTTCCTCTCATTGCTAAAAATTCTATTATTCCTCTAGCCAAACCTAGTACACAGTGCAATAGAAGGCTAGACTTTTGATAATTGTGGCAAGTCATCTCCTAAGTGGACCTCTAATAATGGGTTAGAGTGAGAAGCTCTCGCATCTCTCTAGAAACTACTGTTTCTAGGGTTTCAATCTCTCATTGAACAAGATGAGCAGAGTTAATGCTTTGACTACATCCGAGGTACTATTGGGTGTACGAGTGAGTTATTCTGATGTGGTAAGTCTAGAGTTGGGAAAGTTGAGTGAAAAGTTAGGGTTTATTAGCAATAAGTTTGAACTATGGATTTGTCGAAAGAGAGCACTAAAGATCATGATCTGGAATCAGAGCAGGGTTTTTAATGGTGAGTGTTTGGGGAAAACCCTAAATCTAAAGGAGTAGAGGGTTGTAACCTTCAATTCATCAGATTTTCAGAGAGTAGCCGATCGTTTGGCGAGGTTAAAGGATCCCTCTAATTCTATTCTCATCTCGCCGACCCTAGATACTTCTCAATCTACATCTCGGTGGTCGGAAAGAACAGAGAATGAAACCCCTACGTTTCAAAACCTTCCAGACAGTATTTTGGTCACTCGTAATAGGAACGATGCTAAGGCCCGTGGTGAGCTGTTGGTTCTACAATCAGATCCATCGATTGATAAGGTGGAAGGTGATATTCCTGGCAAATGGTGCGGATGGCTATTCTTGGCAGATTGAACACTGGGGACAGGCTGCAAATCTTTGGTGTAACCCAATCTACTGAGTGTGTCTTCTGTCAGCACCCTTATGAAGACCATAATCATCTTTTCTTTGAATGTCCATTCTCGGAAAGGGTGTGGTCTTGCATTAAAGGGAAAATTAATGTTGATTGGCCATCTATCCACTGGGATGATTTGGTCTAGCTCATTGCTAAATCTGTGAAAGGGAAATCCTTAGGGACTATTATTACCAAACTTGCATTTTCTTGTACTGTGTACCAGTTATGGGTTGCTAGGAATAATAGAGTGTTTAGCAAGGATTTGGCTCCTGAAGAGGTGGTTATTAAGTGTATTGTGGATATGGTTAGATTCAGGGTAATGCATATTACCAATTTGAAGTCCCACCAAACTGATAGATGGTATCTCAGATCATGGAGATTACCTCATACTATGTTGAAACTTACTCCACCTGATGTGAGAAATGAGAGTTCATAAACTGTGGGTTGAGTGATGGTCAGCAAATACATTGTGGGGTTTCCTAATGTTTGTTGTTATTGATATAGGTACTTGGATTATTGGAAAGCCGAATGCTGAGTGTGTGCCGTATAATCTGAGGGTTGAGTATGGTGTGAGGAATAAACAATCACTTTTTTTTTTTTGGGTAAGTAAGTCATAAAATAATGACAATGAAATATACAAGTTTACAAGGGGCATACCCCAAGCAGGCCCAATAGCTAATAAAAACAAGTATAACCAACATAAACACCACTGCACCCCCCAAAAAAGGGGGGACAAACAATAGAAAACACAAAAAAAAAAAAAAAAAAACCCCAAGTCTGCCCATATATCCTTTTTGTCCTCAAGTAACCCCTACCATTAGAGATAATAGATAGAAACTTGAGGTGTATATATGGGCAAAGATACACACGAATAACACCACAAAGCTAAAACAAAACAAACACACTGACAAAACAACAACCCACAAGCGGAGTCAAAGATGATAGTCAACCGCACATGCCCCCAGTCTCGACTGCAGATAAAACATGGAATCCAATAAGCAACCCACTCCTCACAGCCGTGACATCCAAGCCTTTTTTGGGTGAATACGTAACATCCAAGCGACTTAACCAAAGCGATGACGGAGGATAAAATATACCCCATGAGAAGTCCCAGCAGAGTTACATGAAGCTAGCACGGTCAAAAACCATAAGCCACGGTCTAGGGAGTTGAAGTCAAATTACAATAGCCCCTCAGCAGCAAACCAAAACACAGCCAACAAAATCATGAGATCAATCATCACATCCCCCAGTCCCTTCCTTGGTAGATCACAAGCCTCAAACCCCACGGCAGTGTGCCCTTCACTCCATGTCAGGCGTGGCAATACGATCAATTAGGACGGGTCACATGAAGATAAGAACTAACCAGAAAACTGGTAGCTATCCTCCCACTCATCTCCCAGTCTCTAACTCGGTTGGTTATCAACCACTATTCCCCAAAGCAGTGACTCCCCAATCATTTATTTTTACATAGTTTTAATGTGTATCTCGCCTACCCCTACGGGCTATGTAGGAGGTTTTTTGTGCATTTTGGTATACCGTGTAATAGGTTCTTGAGCAATTTCGGAAATCTGGGTCTGGATTGGCTTCTTCCTACGGTCAATTTGGGCTGTTATTTTTGTATGATATTAATTGGTACAGGTGCCTATCTCTACGGGTTGTGTAGGGAAATTTGTTGTTGGGATGGTGCTAGTTTTGGTTGCTAGCTTTGTCACTTGTACAAAGTCCCTATCCATCATAGGATATGGCCTTTGTACAGTCCGATTGGCTAGTTATCCATTATGCTCCCTTTTTCAGTTGTAATTTCCTAGGCTTGGTTTAGTGGTTTGTTGTTTTGTTTTTTCCTTTTGGGCTCGGTGTCTCTGTGCCGAGGTTCTTGTTGTTGCTTTGTTAGGGCCTGGGGTATGCCCCTTGTATTTTTGTAAATCTTTCTATTTTATTTATTTCTTATTCACCCAAAAAAAAAAGACTCCCCAATCACTCTTAGCAGAGATGGCTCAAAACCGCCCTCATATCAAGTCACATGAGGATCACACAATCAATCATCATAAAATCATTAACTATATATGTTCCGCTGCCAAGAGTCTAAACAAGAGAAGTTTCCAAATAAGTCCAAAAAACAATGGCCACTAATAGACAATCACAAATATTGACCAAATAGAGTCCATTTCCCCCCAAAATAGTAACCCACGGGCAGCCCAAAAGAAAACCAATCCGTGGGCCCACCATTTATCTATAATCCACACGGCCTCAACTTAGCACATGGGCCAACGTAATTTTCTGATAAGCTTATACTAGAACCCATACGTGGCCTACCTACTCCATCACCAAAACCCAACTAGGCAGCCAAAGCATCAGTCAACCAAAATATATATAAATATATATATATATAAAGTTGATATAGCAATTACCTTCCCAACACCAACACCATGTAAAGTTGATGTACACAGCACCCAACAAGACCTGACCAGCCACCTTGTTGGTCTGCCCCAAGACCCACGTGCTATCCTAGAGCACAACAGCAGCAAAGCTTATACAGCAAGCTTAGTTGGAAAACACGACACTTACGTCCACGCGACTGACCACACGTGACCGTCACGCACCATCTCAGAACTTAACCAGTAGCAACGCCGACCATCTCCAAATGCTGGAGCAAAAACCAGACGCCGGAACTCTACCAATCGCAGCAGTGTAACCATCGGTAGTCTACCTGCAACTCACGCCAGATCGTCTATACACTATCGTTATCGCAATACAGTATCACGGTGGATCAAAAACCTAACCAGCACCTGAGAACCCTGCGTATAGCTCCATCTCCACAAACGACGGTTCCGGAAAACCAGTCAACCAACCCAGCACAGCCGGCGAACAAAAACACGACAGTGCAAGAAACTAGCCGGAGCAAAACATCGGCACCTCCACGCTTCCACCATTTGCATCAAAGCACACAAAACAATTCACCAGGTCGCGAATGACGGCAGATAGAAACCATCCATAATATAAAACCCCATTGAACATAAAAACACCCAAACCAGCCGTAACTTGAATAGCTGGACTGAAACAAACATGAACCCACGCCACCTGCACCTGGGTACACGAGCCTTGAGACCACAGTCACACCGAAGAACCCACCAACAATGACCAAACCCTGACACCACGAACGGTTTGACCATTTGGGGCTAACAGAGGACTTGCAATGGCTGCCGCAACTCAATACACTAGAATCCGAAGTTAGTCGGGACATGAATACATCATAGAACCAGCCAGAAAACTCAACACAATATAAACATAAAATATAGTCAACAAACAAGAATGCTCACTCATACCCAAAGGTTAGAGCAGAGGAGCTAACAAACTGGCCAAAACAGCACCAGACACCATGAAAACCAAAGGGGGGAGCTTCTAGAGAGAGAGAGGCTCTGCTTTCTTCCCCTAGCTAAGCACATTTTAAACAATCACTTAACCCACAATTACTAGCCACATTGAGAGGAACTAACATGTTTTTATATATTCTCTATATTGTTTTCTTTTGCAGGTGTATGGAGCATTGTTTTCCGAGTGATGTGAGCATATATAACTGTGGGTTGAGTGTAGTGAGCACTTATATTGGTGTAAATTCTAACCTGTTACGGATTCTTGCATATTACTTTGCTGATGAGCATTTAATCTTTGATATTTGCTGGATGACAGGGTCTATTATAATGTCTAGAATCTGTTCGGGTTGTATGGGCTGGCAGCAAGTTATTTCCCTGGATGGTGCTGTCTAGTTTGGTTTACAGTTCGGGTTTACTCGAAGATGGAAGCTGGACTTTTGTGTTGATGGCTCCTAAATGCGCCTCTTGTGTGAAGAAGGATTTTCTTTCATGTTTGATGTATTTTGTGCGTTTTGGTAGTTTAGCTTACCCGTGTGGGATGTACACAGGGGTACATGGTTTTATATTTCCGTCTGACTTTTGCTACTTAGTTTTTGGGTGTGTTCATGCTCCTCATCATATTTGCATGCGGCACATGAACACATTTATTTGGCTAGTATGCTTGGGATTTCTAGTTTTGTGGTTCTTTTCTTTATTTAGTTCGTTTTAGATTTATTGGTTTAAACAGTTCTGGATGGCTTAGCTCCTTTGTTTATATTTGTCTCTTGTATAGTGTGTTTTTTAGGGCCTGGGGTATGCCCCTTGTAGTGGTGTAAGTTTTTTGTCTTTTATTTTATGACTTATCCACCCAAAAAAAAAAGAAGGTGATATTCCTGTTCCTGGAAAAATTGTGCAATCAACCGATGAGACAACCTTTCAGATCCTGGAGATCAGCGATGAAGATGGTCGTGAGGAGTTTTTTTCTCAAAGGGGAGGTATGTCGAACTACAGAGGTGGAAGAGGGGGTCGAGGACAGGGGGGCAGAGGTCAGGGTAAGGAGCCAACCATAAAATCCTAGGCAGAAGTGGCTGCACCATCTACTCACTCCAGCATTCCTCTGAGGTATGTTCCTCCTCTCCGTAGTGAGGGCTATGTAAGTGTGGAATTACCTCCGAGGCCAAACCCTTTAGAAAAATGGGACTCGTGTCTTGTTGGGTATTTTCTTGATAAGGGTGTATCTTATAATTACTTGAGAAATAGTGCCTTTAGTTTGTGAAAAAATAAGGGTTTGAAAGAAGTTCTGGCAAATGGAGAGGGGTTTAGTTTCTTTATATTTGAAAGCCCTGACTGCTATAGCTCTGTACTTGAAGGAGGACCTTGGTATATCGGTGGATTTAATCTAATCCTGAAAAAGTGAACTCGAATGATGAAGTTAACTAAGGAAAAGGCTACTAAAGTTCCAATGTGGGTGAAATCCTTCAATGTTCCTTTCGAATATTGGGACAGTGATGGATTGAGTAGGACCGCTAGTGCTGTAGGCATTCCATTATTCATGGACAATCTTACAGAAAAGAGTAGGAGAGTGTCCTTTGCAACAGTGTGTGTAGAGGTAGAGGCCACTTCCAAATTACCATCAATGTTCAAGGTGAGTTGTGAAAGGGAGGATGCGGTTATCAAGGTGGAATATCAAGGATTACCCCCTAAGTGTGAGCACTGTTTGGCATTTGGGCATGATACTCTCAAGTGTGTGAAAACCCAAGTTGCTGCTTTAATCAACATCCAAAAAGAAACAGAGAATAATTCTGATCCTGGTTGGCAAACAATTAAAGCAAAGGGCAAGAGGAAGGTGGGAGAATCAGATATGACTATGGAGTCAGATAGTCATGTAGAGCTAGAGGGGGGTGGCTTACAAACTTTAGAAGCTGGTAAAAGTCAACAACCAGAGCCAGTTCAGGTTGATTCTGAGGAGAGTCTACCTGATCAAGTCCAAGCAGAGGCATCCAGCCAAGCTGAAGGGGAGACAACTACAAATCATATTGAAGGCTTGGAGGCCATGCAGAAGGAATTAGCGGAATAACCAGGATGGCTCTTCCAAATAATGCAGAACTGCTCTCCAAAGTGGAAAATCTAGTGGGATCTACTCCAAGTAAGTTCAAACCAGCTGACAAAAAGGTCTAGCAAGGCTCAAATGTAAAAGGTAACTCCTTTGGCAAGGGTAACAAAAGCCAGAGAAAAAAACACAAGTAAGTCCTAGTTTAGGATGGTTGTGAGTTTCTATATTTTGTTGTTCCCAATGACTTTTAAAATTGCATCCTGGAATGTCAAAGGGTTTAATAACCCTTCTGGGCATAAAGAAGTGAGAAGATTTTTGCAGCATGAAGATATTAAAGTTTTGGGTATTTTGGAGACCAAAATAAAAGCTTCAAATGAACATCATATTTTCTCTTCTTGCTTAAATAATTGGTCTTTTTCGACAAACTCACAACCTACTAAAACTGGGCGGATATATGTATGATGGGACTCAGCTTTTTGTACGGTAAAATTGTTAAATGCCTCTGATCAATACATTTTTTGTGAAGTCAAAGATTTGTCGAAAGATAATATTTTTAGGGTATGTTTTGTATATGCTGATAATAAACACGATATTAGAAAGGAGTTTCTTGAGTACATGGTCACAACATCCCACTCCCAGTCCAATCTTCCTCTTCTCCTTTTAGGGGATTTTAATGCTATCAGGTTTTCATATGAAAAATATGGGGGCTCTTCTAGGTGGACCAAGGAAAAAGAGGAATTCAATTCCTATATTTTGAAATCTGAATTGACTGACCTCTCATATGGAGGCTGCCAGTTCACTTGGGCTAACAAGAGAGAGGGTGGGGATTACATTACCACCAAAATTGATAGAGTCTTGGTAAATGAGGCTCGGCTTGATGTTTTTCAAGCATCATTTGCTACTTTCTTGCCTTTGGACATATCTGATCATTCTCATGCTGTGGTTAATGTATCTGATGAGGTGACTTCTTTTAAGAAACCTTTTAAGTTCTTTTGGTCTTAGCTTGGCTGGTCTTGTATAGTTCTTGGTAGGTCCTGGGGAATGCCCCTTGTATTTTGTATATTCTTTGTTTTATTTTATGACTTATTAACCCCAAAAAAAAAAAAAAAAAGAAAAAGAAAAAAGAAACCTTTTAAATGTTTTGACTTCTAGGCTAATTGTGATAGCCCTGTTCCTTATTATGCTAATTGGTTCTTATTATGAATATGATTATGTGTTTAGTATGATTCTGTGTGCCAATTATGTGAATGTATGTGGTTTTGAATTTCTATCTATTCACCGTAGGAATATCTGTTTGATTATCTGCTTTGGAAATTAAATTGACGGCCTTATCGACCATAGAACCTGAAATTAATTACACCATTGTGATTAGCGTAATTTTTAGAGCCTACGGTGAAATTTAATTGAAAATTGATTCAGATCAAATTAATTAGATTATATTTGATGAATTAGTGCTCAATTATTTTATATTTAAATAATGTGACCAAGGGAGCTCTTATTAAGGGCATTATACACCCTCACCTTGTTTCTTGGAGCTCAACATCCAAAATTATGCTCTAGAGAGAGGGGAGAGCCAAAATTAATGAGATAGGAAGCTCAAAGAAGAGATTTGGCTAGGGAACTTGGTAATTTTGAAGCTACACTCAAGGATTAACCATAATTTGGAAGATTAAAGCTCCTAGGTGAGTAAATTCATGAGTTTGAACTTGTGATTTTGTGAATTAAAGATTAATTGGTGATCAAGAACAAGAGTTGTGCTATAATTGGTGAATTTGAAGTTAATATGCGCATGCATGTATAGGATCACCATGATTTTGCATAATCAAGCATGTATTAAGTTGAATATGGAAAAATGAGTGTTAAATCATACATGCAAGCATGTTTTCGTTGAGTTCCACAAGAATGAACACCATTTGCATCATTTGGAATAGAAATGAAGTCAAAATTAGCATGCATGTTTGAATAATTAAAGATATGGAGCTTGTATGAGGTTTGAAGACATGAGTTTGAATTATACAAAAGAAATGTTGATTAATTTTTAAGATTGGCTCCATATTGTTTGTGTACTCATGCTATATGTTGTGTTTCTCCGTTTTGGTACCTTAATTCGAGCTTTGGAACCTTTGAATGCTGAATTTGAGCTCAAGAACAGTTCTGGAAAATCCAGAAATTATGGTGTCCGCTCGAGCGGGGAATCCGCCGCTCGAGCATAAAATACGAGCTCTCAGTATATTTTTGCAGACATGACGTCCGCTCGAGCGGGGAAGTTCACGCTCAAGCGGGGAGCCATGTAGTGAGGCCTTTCGCTTGAGCGCCAGAATTCACGATCGAGCGTAAAAATGGCATAACCAAGATTTCTTTGTAGCCCTCATGGCCCCGCCCGAGAGGGGAAGTCCACACTCGAGCGGGGACCTTGTTTTCTGAAATTTTGAAAAGGGCTTCTGTGTTTCGTTTTCTGTTCTCTTTCACTACTCTTAGGCATACATTGAGCATTGTAAATGAGTTAGAAGGATAAGAAAGAAGCCTAAAAAGGAATACGTGAATTAAGAACGGATTGAATCGTTTGTGACCCATATGTGTTATATGATGTATAGGGTCAAGCTCCAAGGCAAATCAACCAACCGATCACTGTGAGTAATATCTTAACAAAGATATCTGAAATATGTTATTGTCCAATTGCTTACTTCTATGTAAGTTTTATAAGTTCGTTAATTCGATTGCTGGACAATGTTTGCTATGCTTAAATGAATGGGCCAGAGGCCAGTATGATCTGAATGATAAATGAATGGGCCAGAGGCCAGTATGATCTGAATGATAAATGAATGGGCCAGAGGCCAGTATGATCTGAATGATAAATGAATGGGCCAGAGGCCAGTATGATCTGAACGATAGAATGAATGGGCCAGAGGCCAGTATGATCAGAATGATAGAAAGAATGGGCCAGAGGCCAGTATGATCCGAATGATGGAATGAATTGGGCCAAGGGCTAGTTTGACACGAATGAAAGACAAATGGGCCAAGGGCTAGTTTGACACAAATAGATTGGGCCCGAGGCCATCTGATGTGTTTGGAATTGTAGTCAATTGATATATGTATGTATTAAATAGAAATAAGAATTGGGCCTAAGGCTGTTTGATGTATATTGTTCCAATGTATCTTCTTTATTTCATATTATTCACTGGGCTATCTCTCACGCTCATTCATGTGTCTGTAGGTGAGCCAAGGGAGGTCTAAACCCAGCCTCGGTGAAGTTTGTGTGGAACAACCAATGTTTTGAAGAGTCAGCCCACACGTCTCATGCACGAGACCCGTCTTCGCACTTTTTGCCATCTTGTTCATTTTGTCATGCTGGCGAGGATTTTAGTTTATGTTTGTATATAGTTTTGATTGGTTGACCTAGACTGAATGATCCTGTATGTACAGAGCTCTATGTTAGTACATATTATGATGTGAGTTATTAACATGTATATGCGTGGTTTGTTATGATGTGCCATGTAAGCACATCTCTATGGACAAAGTTTTAAATTTTGCTTTCATTTGGCCCTTTTACTCTGTTGAGTTATGTCTGGTTTGGTTTGATGCCGTAGGTAATCCCTCGATTACTGGCCGGTTATGTCCTTAACCCGTAGGGGCGGGTTCGGGTCATGACACTAATCATGAGGACTTTGATCCTGCTGTATCTAGAGTCTGGAATCAATATATTCATGGGGTTCCTACTTAAGGCCAAGAAGAAGGATTTTAGTGACATTTCCACTAGAGTCCAAACTATTAGGTCTGAGCTTAACTCTGCTCAATGGAAGTTGGATAGGGATCCTAGCAATGTTGATTTGCAAAATCTTGAGAGGACTCTTTATAAATAGTATGTTGATCTCCTGGCTATTGAAGAGAGTTTGGCCCACCAAAAATCTGGAGTTCAGTGGCTTGGTCAGGGTGATAAAAACAATAGCTTTTTCTTCAAAACTATTAAGAGTAACATCAATAGGGGTAAAATTTTGAGCATTGAGATCTTGGGATGGCAATAGTTCTTCCAAACCTGAGGACATCCAAAATGCTTTTACAAACTTCTTTTCAGGTTTATTTGGTACTCCTATTGATGACCATTATAATGGTTATGATAGAATCAAGGCTCTTGTTAAGTCTAAAATCTCTAAGGATCAAGCCTTCTCGCTTGCCATTCTATTACTGATAAAGAGATCAAGGACACATTTTGGTCTCTCAAACCCAATAAGGCCCCTGGCCCTGATGGCTTCTCTATTGGTTTCTTTAGAAGCTCTTAGGATATTGTGGGTAGGGAGGTTACTCAAGCTATTAGAACCTTCTTTGAAACTAGTAGACTTCTCTTTGAAATTAACATTACCATTATTGCTCTTATTCCCAAGGTTCCTAATCCTGTGAAAGTGGGGGATTTTAGACCTATTTCTTGTTGCAATACTATTTACAAATGTATTTCCAAGATCATTGCAAATAGGATCAAAATTGTTCTTCCTGATCTTATTGATCCTGTCCAGTCAGCTTTTGTCCAGGGTAGGAGAATATCTGATAACGTCTTTCTATCCCAAGAGCTTATGAAAGGGTACCATAGGAAGTCTCCCACTCTCAAGTGTGCTATGAAAGTGGATATTATGAAGGCTTATGATAGTGTCAGATGGGAATTCATTATCGATATCCTTAAGTCATGGCTTTTCCCCCTGTCATGATCTCCTGGATTCAGGCTTGTATCACTAGCCCCTCATTCTCTATTTGTATCAATGGTAGCCTTCATGGCTATTTTAAAGTTCTAAAGGGCTGAGACAAGGTGATCTAATGTCTCCATATCTGTTTGTCTTGGCCATGGAGATCCTTGCTAGAATTTTTGCTAAGAAGTCTTCTCACCCGCTTTTGAAGTTTCATTGGAAATGTGAGAAGACTAAGATTGTCAATCTCTGCTTTGCTGATGATCTCATGATCTTTACTAGAGGAGATGTGCCTTTGTAAAATTAATTATGGAAGGCCTTGGCGCTTCTCTAAACTTTCCGCCATACTCCTAGTTGTCTAAACTTTCGTCAAGTATCTCGGTGTTCCCTACTCACTACTAAATTGAAAGCTTCGATTGTACCCAACTCATTGATAGGATTACTAAAAGGTGAAGAATGGACCAACAGAGTCCTTTCTTGTCTTTGGTAGAAGCAGTTATCCAATCCATTCTCTTTTCCATGCAAGTGTACTGGGCTTCACTATTCATTCTCCCTATGAAGGTTATTAGGGAGATTGATAGCATTCTTAGAGCATTCCTTTGGTATGGTAGTGAGCTTAATAATCACAGTGCCAAAATTGCGTGGGATAAAGTGTGTGCTCCTAAAAATGAGAGGGGTCTTGGCTTAAAATCTTTGGATACTTGGAATAGGGCTTCTATTGCTAAGCACATTTGGTTTTTGTTTTCTGGAGGTGAAAAATCTATGTGGTGTCAGTGGGTGAAATCCTATTTATTAAAAGGCAAGAGTTTTTGGAAGGTCAAGGTCCCTGATGACCCTTCTTGGGTTTGGATGAAGATCTTGTCTCTTAGGAATAGTGTTTCTCCTTTGATTATTCATAGAATTGGAAAAGTGGAGTCCACTTTCCTGTGGCATGACAATTGGCATCCTCTTGGTCCTCTTTGGGATAGATTTGGGGATAGGATTATGTATGATTCTTGCCTTAATAGTGAGACTAAAGTTAGTCAAATCATTGATGGTCATTTGTGGAAGTGGCCTATTCCTAACTCTTGGGAAATTAAGGAGTTGATTTCTTCTACTTCAAATAGTTACAGACCTAACCCTCTTAGGAATGACCAAGTTGTTTGGAAACTTACTTCTGATGGTTAGTTTTATATTCACTTAGCTTGGAATCATTGGAGAAACAAATTTGATAGAGTTAATTTGGCATAAACTTATTTGGGGCCCTCATAGTATACTTCAAGTCAGTTTTATAGTCTGGGTTGCTCTTCACAATAGACTGATACTAGTGACAGGTTAAATTTTTTTGGTTTGGCCTCTCATTCTCAGTGCCCTTTCTGTCAACACCCTGTTGAGAGCCATTCCCAACTCTTTTTTGGGTGCATCTTTTCTCATAAAATTTGGTGTGCTATTGAAGCTAAATGTAATGTGAAGTTTGGTAGGGATTAGATCCTTCTCTTCCAAATAGTGCCTCTTGATTATGAGCTAAATTGTCATCAGTTGCATGATTTTCATTGTGAATGGTAACATTCTAATAATTATTAAATTACTCCAATGTTGTCCTAATTTATTAAATTGTTTAATAAGTGACACTATCTTGAAATGTCATAATTGTTATAATTTGCAAAGTATAATATATGATAATTATCAATTTTATAATTGTTATAATTTGAAATGTCAATTTTATTGAATAAGTGCTAATGATTTTTTATTTTTTATTTTATACAGGTTGCTTTTGCATGGGCTATTGTGGATATTTACTTTTGTGTATAAAGAGCATTTGTTCTGTATTCTGTATATGGAAGACATTTATTTTTGTACAATCCTTTGTTTTAGAAATCCAGTGTTTTTATATGTAATATTTAATTTAGATGGATTATATTTGGTTGGTATGGATTTATATGATATTTCGAATATGATGTTACAAGCAAAACCTTCCACTTGGAAAAAGATCATGTTCTGTTACTAAGAGTTTCTGTCTGTTATCATGAACAATCCAAAAATTATTAGGGAGTCAATTTCCACCCAACAAATAGAACAGATACAACTCCATTCTAGTTTAGTGAAACAAAAATATCAACTTATTTGTATTTATGGGCTTTGTCATGTGCTGTGCTGTGCTGTGACCTACACAAATTCAACACCAGAATGGAACAGTAAAGAATTTGTCCAGAGCTGCAAAATATATCTTACACGGTTCAAATTTAGAGCCAAAATCTAACCAATTCTTAATTCCTTTAATTTTTGTTTTTAAACCTAACTCAATTTCTTCATCTTCTTTCTAATTTACCCATATGACATGCAAATTAAACCAAATTTCTTTCCAATTACATGAAATTGAGCCTAATCATTTCTTGATTTTAATTATTAGATAATTACTCTACAACAATCAAGCATGTAATCCTTACCTAGAGTTCCTAATTGATAATCTCTTTGCAAGAATTTTGGCTAATAAATAGTATTACAACAGGATATGGGTCTGTAGTCCCCCACTTTTGAAGGGTTAGGGACTTTAGGCACCAAAGCTATTGTGGTACTATTAATCTCCTTAAGCAACTCCGCAGAATCAAAAAAAGATTTAATGGCTTGAGTGACCTCAGTACCCACAACATCCCAAACACTATGGGAAAAACTAGCAGAAAACCCATCAGGGCCAGGGGCTCTGTTAGGATTCAAAGATGCGAAAACACTCCTAATTTCTTGGATAGTCACATCCTCAGCCATAGTATCCATTTGGGTTTGAGACAGTCAAATCAGGGAATCAACCCTAGCAAACCCATTGTAACTATCCCCATGAGGAGACCCAAGAAGATTAGAAAAGTAGGAAACAAAAGCCTCTTCCACCTCAGGGGGATGGGTGAGTCTAACCCCGCTCTCAAGAGTAACCCCCACATATCCTACCTCTATTCTAATTTTGTCTAACAGACTTGAAGAAGAAGTTACTGTTTCTATCACCCAGACTCAGCCACTGGATACGAGATTTTTGATGAGCTAGACTTTCTTCAGCCTGACATAAGTCAATATATTTCTTACACAGCTCCCTTTCAGCAGTTTGAAACTCAAGATTGAGGGGGTCTCTATTAACCTTAATCTGGATATTCTCTAAATCATTCCAAGAGTGAAGAACATGAGTAGACAAGTCACTGAAATCACTTTTATTCAACCCTTTCAAAAGAGGTTCCAGGGCTCGAAGTTTGGAGCAAGTTCTGAACATGGGGGAACCCTTCACATATTTACACTAAACACTACCGACCATAGGAAGGAAATCCTTATGATCAGCCCAGAAGTTGAAATACTTGAACGGTTTCTTGTAACTGGGCCCTTGAGGTAACACAGAAAGGATAGTAGAAGAGTGGTCAGAGGGACCAGCGGGGCCGAAACTAACATGAGAAGATGGAAAAGACTTTAGCCAAGTATCATTTCCAAGCACTCTATCAATTTTCGAAGCAATGTAGTTACCATCAGACTGTTTATTTGCCCAGGTGAATTGACAGCCACTATAAGAGAGATCATCTAAAGCAGCTTTGGTAATGGAATAGTTAAACAACTCTTTGGAAGCAGCCTATCTATTAGTCCCCCCAATTTTCTCATAAGGGAAATGAATGGCATTGAAATCTCCAAGCCACACAGTAGGATAATTGGACATTTGGGAAGTAAGGTCAACAATTGCATCAAAAAGAGGAATCCTTAACAGATGTTGATTCTCAGCATACACAAAACCAGCAACAAAGGATTGAACAAGGTCCAATAGGTTGATTTTACAAAAAATAATTTGGTCAGATTGATATATAAGGTTAATAGAACAAAAATTGGAGTCCCAACATACCCAAATACGCCCCTTAGAATTTATGTTGGAATTTGACAAAAAAAACCCCAGTTATTATTAAACACTTTCCCAAAAATATTTTGCTCATTAGCAGAAGTTACTTTAGTTTCCAATATACTCATGATTTTTAACTCCTATTTTAAAACAAATTTTCTTTTTCCTTTTTGTTTAAGAGGGTCAACCCTCTAATATTCCAAGACGAGATTTTAAAATCCATAATACAAAAATATAGAAAGTGGCTATTAACCCTTATTCAATCAATTACCTGTATTTCTTCCTCTGATTTCCAGAGGCCTTCCCAGCTACCTTTTTCTTTTTGCTACTAGATGATGATGGTGCACTTGTCTGGCCACTCACGTTTGTTTCTGGAGTCCCAGCTTCAATAATCACTCTCTTGCTGGCCACGGTTGTCTGCTCCACCTCTTTAACAATTTGATTAGCATTTGGGGTCACCATTTTAATCACATATTCCCCCAATTTCATAATTCCACATTGATTTCATTATTTATACAAAATAGTTTATTTTATTCAAACTAGGGCATTTTTCCCCCTTTGTTAAATTTCACTCATTATACACAAATAACCCTATTGTCAAGACCTCACATACACATATGGAGTCCAAAATAGAAAAAACCTCTTTCACAAATTCAATCCCAGACCCTAACTTCATCCAAACTTCCCAACTCCACCATTTATGCAAAGATGACACACATCTAGGTTAAAACTCATAATAAAGAGTAGAACACCCCTACCTCAAATGGAGAAGCTCAAAAAGGAAGAAGGAGAAACTTGAAGATGCTCCAAACTTGAACTTTTTCAGATCAAAAGGAAGCCCACGCCAAACTCTAGCTTTCTGACAAAGGGAGTAGGGTAAGAGGACTCTAAATCATGTAGTATTTGTAGAGAGAGTGGGTGTTTTAGAGAGAGAGGCAGCCGGATTAGGGTTTTGAGTGAAGAAAAGATCAAAAAGTGATACAAAATCACGCTGCTACGAACTGATATATGCGAGGCTCACTCGAGTAAAGGAGTCATCGCTCAAGCGTCCAGACACAACAAGTGGCGTTGCTCGAGCGCAAGAAGCGTCGCTCGAGCATACAATGCAAAGCTTCAGGTCTGCCACCAACGTAGACGCACGCTTGAGCGCAAGAGTTCTCGCTTAAGCGAAGGAACAAATAACACACATCTCTGTAGACACCCCATTTTTGACCGTCCTCAAGACCTGGACGTCACCACTTGGACACTCAGTGATAATCCATGATTCGTGTTCGTTTGGAGTTCCCGGAGTCCTCGGCTACGTGCCTTGCCTCAGGACCTCCGAACTTGACCGTTTTGTGTCTGATTTTGCACCAAACACCTGTGCTTTTCCTTGGAGGGGTAGGGAATGCCTTCTAAGGCATCCCCACACACCACCGGCAGTGGCTAGAGGCCACCGGCTGGTTGATGTTTCCATCGGCACTATATTGTGCCGGTCGGCACTATTTTTGGCAAAATGACCATTTTGCCCTGCCGATCACTTTACAGCTGTTTTTGGAGATATTTTCAGACAGCTTTGTAGCACTTGTTTCCCCTCCATACACGTGTATGGAGGGATGAGCCTTTGATTGACTTAACTTGTAAGCTTTGTTGTCTATAAGAGAGGACTCTCTTCTCTTGGCTCAAGGGTTGAAAGGGTTAGACATTTTAGAGAGAAAAAGACAGAGAGGAAGCTCTGGTTTTAGGTTAGAAGTTTTGTATCTATCCTATCTCTCTTCTTCCCTCTTATTTGTGCACTAGGTGTTTGTGACTTACTATTGCTCATCAACACCTAGTGTTTCACCTTCCTTTGGTTACTGAGGTTCTAAAGGCTGGTTCTTGATATTTTTGATTGGATTTGAGCTCAAGGAAGCAACAACATCAACCTTTGTGAAGAAAAGCTTCAAGGGTAAGAAACTAGCCATTTTTACCCCTTTGTTGCACCTTGTTTTTACCTAGTTTAGAGCTGTTTTTGTGCTTGGTGTTCAACACATAAAAGTTCTGTTTTTTAGTCCTCTTGATAGTTTATTAAGGGTGCTTTGTGCTTTGGGGAAGTTTGGCCCCTCTTAGGCCTTGAAAGGCCTCATTTTTGTGCTATTTTGTTGAGCTCCGGGATTTTGGTGTTTGGGTCTCTTCACCACTGAAATCTTGAGGGATTTCAGTGGTGTAGATGATGCCTTAAAGTCCTAAGAAGGAGAGGGCCACCCCCTCTCCTTGATGTCCTTGAAAAGGGCAAGTTTTGGTCTCTTAAGGGAGCATAGTTTTGAATGTTTGAAGAGCATGTCTTGGCTGCATTTTATGTTTATTATGCCCTAATATGACATTGCTAAGTGTTGGTTTTAGTACTCCTTGCATGTTTTGCATGGTTGCCTTGTAATGCCTCTTTAGTCCCTTAACATGACTAGGTTGTTAGCCCTAGTTTGAGCATGCTTTAGGCCTAGATCCATGAAGCATGTATGCTTATTTTGCTATGCTTTAGGTCTGTCCTAAGTTGTTTTGGTCAATCTTCGCATGCTTAACATAGCTCCTTTGCATTTGGCTTGTTGGCCTTAAGAGCATGAGAGTGTAGCATGTCTTGCTTGCTTTATTTTTGATGGTTTGGAACCATTTAACATGCTATTTCAGTCCCTTTGGTGTGCTTGTATGCTTGCCTTAGTTGCCTCTTTAATGCTTTAAAAGCATGTGTTGAATGCTCCATGTTTTGGCCATGTTTCATCCCTTTGGATTCAAGCCTCTTAGATGCCATCTAAGTAGTCTTTTGGGCTTAGTTTTGCATGCTAAAAATCTGTTTTGGGTTGTTCAACGCATGCCATATTTGTTTTGCATAAGTGTAGTTCAATGCCTCATTGGCTTGCTTTGAAGTGTTGAACCTATGTGCGCATGTTTAGCTTGCTTTGTTGCATGATTTGGCATCATGTTTTGCATGATTTTCAGAGCCTTATATGCATGCTAATGATCCATACTTGTGCCTCTTAAAAGTGTCTAAGAGTTGCTTTATTATGCTTAAGTGTTGGTGCTTTAACATGTGCATGTGTGTATGCGTGTTTGGCCCTCATGTCTTAGCATATGGCTACTGATTTTAGGCCTACTTGGAGTTGCCTAGGTCATGAGTAAGACCATTATTCACTTGCTTGTATGCTACCTCATGTTTGCTTGTATGCTTGCATTGTTTGTCTACATGCTCATGTTGCATCCCCAGTTGACATGCTTAGGATTGCACACATATGGCATGCATGCCTTGTTCCTTGACTTGGTGATGGGAATTGGGCTTCACTTTGTTTGATTGGTTTGCATGCATTTGAAATTAAAGTTGCACACTTGGTTCTTTGGGCCATCATGCATGGAAATGCGTGATTGGTGGTCCGAGAATCGAGGCACATGTTCCTTTGAGTCATTAGTATGATAAGGAGTGTGTTTAGTGCATATATGCTTTGAATTACATTGCCATGCCAGTATTTGCCCTCTGCTGCTGTGAGTTGCAGGTTCTGCAGGCATTCAGTGCCGACCGGCAGTAAATTTGCAGCCGATGGATCAATTCAGTGCCGATGAGCTCAATCCATTGCCGGTGGAAGTTTTGAGCAGCCGGTAGTGATCTTTAGTACCTAAGGAAGTATTCCTAAGACTGTGGCAGTTTTCTGAGATGCAAAGCAGGGAAAACAGAGGCAATCTAAGCATGGCAGTGCGATTAAGCAGAACCGAGCGCTGCGTCAGCATTTGGCTCTCCTCCCGAGGTGTTTACTGTTTTTCTTAGATTAATTAAATAGTTAATTCAGTTAATTTGTAATATTTAATTAGCTTGCGTAGTTAATTATCTGTATTTATTCTTTTGGTCCCTCCGAGCGAGGGCGAATCTGTAATAAGTGTGTGTGGGTGTGTGCATGTCTTCCAACCCCCACTTCTTTCTTTCCTTTTATTTACCTGCTTATAATGGTTAGTATTAGGGCACGTTTATTTTAGCATACCTTATGCTACGCATGCGTGCATCCATGCATTTGTTGACATGCACCTGCTCCAGACATCATACAAACTGCATTGTATTTTCAATTCCAAATTGAATACGTGCGTCAAATGATTGCATTTCACGTGCCATTTTAGGGTTAGCCGAGCCTACTCTAAATTGCATCCTTGCCTGTGTTGCATTAGCCACTTAACATGACCTAGGGACATGCATGTCTTCTAACTAGTTTCTTGTTTTGGCATGGAGTACGATGTAAGTATTTCACGCTTTAGCATACCACATGCGTGTGAATGTTGCCATAACAGTTTGCTTACCATGCGGCTAAGTGCTTATATGAGATAAACTGCTTGAATGCTTGTGGGTGGAGGTTGGATTACTTGAGTTGGGAAAACTCATTGAAATCCGTGTTTTAGCCTACTTGCGAGTAGCAAATTCCGAAGCATTTTCAAAACGAACGGATATGCAATGTTTATTTCCAAATTAGGCAATCTAGTCTATACTTGTTTGCTGCGTGCATAACATAGTAAATCTAGGTTAATAACTGGAATAAGAGCATGTAATGTTTTCAAAACGGATATCACGGTTAGAGGCGGTCGGCGAAAGGGGTGCTCATAGTGACCTTCTCCGATCGTACCCAAGCTCCCGAGCCAAGACACTTTGGTAATGACGGACACGTATTCTAAGACCGAGTCGTGGTTTCCTAAATTTCCCATTTTAAAATATTTAGGTGGCGACTCAGATCCGCAAAGCAGTCCATGTTTGGCACTTTTTCAAAACTGCTTTTTCTTCAAAACAATTTGCGAGTTGGACTCTTTGGTTCAAGATTTAGAACAAGAACACAAAAGGAGTCCGAATCAGTAGCATAGAGGCCCACGGGCCAAGTATAGCTTCTGGCGACTCACTGGGAGTTTAGAGAACTTGACTCGAACTCGTGATATCCTGTTTTGACTACACTTACGTGTTTCTTTGCATTGCATGTGCATTGGTGCGCCTAGGACACCGTGTTGGCCATCTGCTATTCCTTAGCGGTTTTGCCGGAGGCTTGTCTTGTCAAGGCATGACCATAAGGTCGACGGCTATGGCTCGCCAAGATGGGGAACACAAACCCCGGTTTTACCGGGGCACCCTTTTTGACCATTCGACCTAGTGCATATTCGAAATCCATAGTGACCATTCCAAACTAGGACAGGTTGCTCACCCGATATTAGGTTGTTTGAAACCGCTGCGTGCGTAGTGAAACCCTAGCTCCTGACAAAGTAGGACAGGGAAACCCTACCCCAACATAGGGGTGTATTGGCTCTCTTTTACCTGCTATGTGCTTTTAAAGTGTATCTCTACAGGGGAATGCATATACCAGTTTGCGAGTCTGGGTATCCGGCCTGAGGGCACCAGTATCAGCGTTGTTAAGAATCAGTTGTATCTGCGGGTATCAGTTCAGTTTTGATAGTGATTCTGGGGAACAGTGTTCAGTAGTAGAGCGCAGTTGTCCGGCTACACTGTATTTGATCTGCTTGTTTTTCGTTTCAAGGTTCAGAGACTTGGGGATTTGATCAGCTAGTGTCTTCTCCTTGCTGAGGCAGGACTGAACATGACGCAGAATTTAGAAGAGATCGTGGTCATGACGGCCACTTTGAGTCAAGAAACCAACCCACAGAATGAGACTACTGTTGACATGCCGCATCCACCCAGGTCGCCTGCCGCACATCCAATTTGGACCCCTCAACTATATCAGGCTCGCGAGCCCACCATATTTGAATTAATGGGAATGATAGGTGATCTTCAAAGATCCGTGACGGATCTCGCCTATGGAATGTCTGTTTCGCCACCAACCGCACCATATGTCGGAGGCTTCATACCCCAAGAGCCCCCGCTACTGGGACGAATTGTGATTGAACTCAACCAACCGGAGATGGCCTCCAGCTATGGCAACGATGCAGCAAACCAAACTCTAGATCAGGCCGAGGCCAGAGATAAAGGCAAGATGAAGGCAGATGCCGACCCTACCGAACAAACAACCGTGGCGAGAGGCTTTGAAAGCCGGGGGAATGAACAAGCAACAGATATCCGCAGTTATGTCAAAAGCTGTGGAGGATTCTTTCCCCACTCCGCCCGAGGGCAATTCCAGTCAATCAGAGAATCGGGATAGGCCCCGTCATGCCAAGACAGCTCTTCCCGCTCCCAGCCTTGCATCCGGAAAGGATCAGAAACCCAAGGCCGCACCCGTCGATCCGTTCGCTAGTGCATCTAGCAAGAGTGCTCAGACTCCAAAGTACCTGCCCCGAGGGCGCAGGGTCTTCCATGCTCTCTACATGCCATTATCCAAGGCACTTCAAATCCTTGCCGAGAGGGGACACCTTAAACCCCTGGAGCCTCGGCCCCTCCCGAAGAATCTCCCCGCCACGCACGATGCTTCCTCAGATCAGGCGCATTATCGCCAGACCGCCATGCCAATCGATAATTGCTTCCGCCTCATGAGGTACAAGACTTGATTGACAACGAGGTTATCCTCCGCCTACTTCAAAGAAAGTCCATCACCACTCGGTTGTTGGATTTTGAGGATACAGATATCGCAAGCATGTAATCAAAGGTGAACCGCTCAAGGGCGTCTGGTACATTTTTGGATATGGCGTCTGGCACGCATTTTTGAGCACCTGCCAACGCTAGTTTTGTAAATCCCGACTTGGGTGTCGAGTCAGTCTTCTGTTTTGTCTTGAGCCTGTCTCATTGTTTTGAGTCAGTCCTTTTGCTTAAGGGTCTGTCTAATTGTAATGAGTCAGTCCCTCTTAGAATGCCAGGTGATTTCGCGGTTGTTGCCTCAAACACCGTTTTGTCTTATGAGTAGTTGTCTTTACTTTTTTTGAATTTGTTTTCTCCCGAGAAACCAGTTATGCCAACAAATCTGAATGAAATAGCTGTGGCTATCACGATTCCGTATTTGTTGCTGTTCGAATCAACCGTGCCAGGGAATGTGAATGGAATGACAATGCATACCACCTACTCTCGTGTGCCTTGAACGTCGTCATAATGACCTAAGCTTTTCATAAAACCCCTTTTCAAACACTGTGGTGATAAAAAAAAGAAGAGGAAGGAATTCCTCGGCTTTTGTAAAATTTTGATCATTTTGAGAGAAAGAGAGGCTTGCTAAGCTTTTAATGAATGAAATCATGTTTGTCAGCGTAAGTACTGAGAAGGACCCTGGCCTGATCCAGACTAGTTCCACACTATCTTCAATGTGAATGATTTGTCGCTTTCTTAAAAACTTTCAAAAACAAAATATTTTATGCCTTTCTTGAAGACTGTGGAATCGCTCTTGAGATTGTGCAGCCCAGATCGCCTCACCTCAAGATTCAATTCATCTCAAGGTAAATCGGAACCCGCTCAAAACATTTCAGTGTCATGAAACGCCTGTGTGGTCCAATTTGAGGCAGCCCTCGAGCAAGAGGCGACAAAGTCAAATCAGGGAGATTAGATCCCACCAAGCAAAGATCGAGAAGTAACCGTGATGGACTTTTCCTTACAAATCTACACGATACGCTTCTCCGGATACGGGAGGCTTCGATCTCAAAACCATTTGGCATGGACACAACTACACTTTTACCCATTAGAGGCTCATTTGGGCCGAAAACCCTAAGGGTGGCCTGGCAAAAGTTAGAGCAAAGAAAAAGCAAAAAAAAAGAAGAAGAAAAAAAAAAGAAAAATGTATAGCAAAAGAAATAAAGAAAATGAAAATGCAAAAGAAAAGAAGAAGAAGAAAAGAAATGAAAATGAAAAGAAGAAAAACAAAGCTCGCAAGGTCGAAAACCTGCAACAGGCGCCTTGGCAAAAATTAGAGCCTAAACAAGTGAAGGTTAAAATACCCGAGTGTACCTTAACCGGAACTACGTAAGGCTTGATTCCCATGTTTGGGATACGAGGCAACTTCATCGAAGTCCAAATTTCAACGCTTTCATAGCGTCTCAGTCCATGTCATGGTTTTGATCACTTTTGCCTCCTCCGAATTTGATGTCTCGATTGCAGCAACCTGGAACTACGTGATTAACTTCCTCTTGAAGTCCAAACCACCAACACATTCCAGGTGACTGTGTCCATATATTGATTCAAACCGTCTTCGTCCCCTCCGCGTCCGAGGGTCCGATCGTCGTCAACAAAAGACTGGCTTACAATATGCCGCGGCATCATCCAAACAAGGGGCAACTTTCCGTTGCCATGCATTGCCGTAAGTTGCCCTGAGTTACCGTCCAAACCAGGGGCAATTTTCCGTTGCCTTATCCCCCTTTAAGCAAGGGGCAATTTCCATTACTTCCAATCCGAGGTTGCGCATCTCGAGGGTAAGTTCCGCGCTCGTTGAGCATTGACTGTTTGCAAAAAATAGTTTTTGAAAATTTTCACTGAGGTTGACTTATTTTCCAGAAAACTGTTTCATTTTCAAAATTGGACCATGTTTGGACCCAAAAAGGAGAATTTTCAGTGCTCACAGCCTGATTCGCATGATTTTCAAATCAAAAATCGAATAAGTGTGTTTATCCAACTCTCATTTTTGATCAAAACTTTTTTAGAAAACAAACAAAAATGGTCAAAATGACGAACTAGGGGCAGTTTGTTCGGTGTTTCGCTCTTCCCCTCGTCGCCAACGTACTTGCCAAGGAGGCACTCCATCACCAGAAGAAATAGCCGTGAGCTAACAGTGTTAGGCGTGAACCCACAACCTCTCGTTTACCTATCAACCACTCTGGGGAGGGATAAAAAATGAGAGAATAAAGAATAGAGAGGTGTAAGATGAGAGAAAAAGTGAGAAAAGTGCTTTTTTTTCAGAAAAAAATGAGCCTGAGGGCCGATCGATGCAAGTATCACAAATCAAAAAGGGTGGGAAATAATACCCGGAGGAACTGGCTTCTTGAGATCTGAGGTCTTTTTGTAAACACGTCCGTGTGTCGTGTCTTTTGATTTGTCGATCTCGGTTTTAGCTTTAAGTCTTTTTCAAGTGTGTCTCGTTCTTTTAGGTTGTGTGCCTTTTATTTCTATGTTTGAGTCTGTCTTGTCATGTTCTATGGTAGGCTCGATACCCCGGTCGTGAAACCCCTTTCCAAAAAATCGTGGTGCTCAGAATGCTGTGCCACTCTTTACATCTATGCGAAGCAAGAGAAAGAGGGGGAAAATTTGGGACATTCGAGTGTGTTTCAACTGCAACCGTGTCAACTTTGTGATCCGTCTTGTCAGATTGGGGCTATTTGTTCAGGGTTTGTCAGGCGTAATGAACGAATCTTCGTGTTATGGGCTATATGCAGGTCAATCCCCAGTAGAGTATGGGCTGTATATCCAAATTGAGCAGTGATTTGTATGAGTTGTTTTGCTGATTAATTGGGTGACTATCTGATTACCACAATATAATTGCTCAAGTTTCGGGCAACAGATCAATATCATGTACATTTGAGGTGTAATATGATGCAATGCAATGCAAACCATGAGATGTATAGATATAACACTCTTTTTAGACAAAAAGTTTGTTTCATTTCATATCATCTTTTTCAAGTACATAGTTTGAGGAAAACAAAAATCTGCCTGCGGCAGTACAAAGTACTCTATCTACCAACAAAAGAGAAAAGTACAAGAAAAGAAATAAAAGAAACAAAGAAAAGTCCTGGTCATCGGTGTCATCAATGGCCTCGCCATGGATCTGCCTCGCCTCTTCCCAGGTAAGTCCAGAGCATCACCGAAGTGTCCTTGCTCGAGTCCGAAGCCGCTCGGCCTCCTCCTCGGATGCCTCCGCCTCCTCCTCGGACTCGTCGTGCAGGCTGAGCCGCTCCCCGACGTAATCGCCCTCCTCGTGCGGGGAATATCCCGCCATCCCGGTAGACACGGGAGGTCCATTGGAGGCAGCGCCACCACGGAGAAGTGGGAAGGGAGGCTGAAAAACATGAACGGCAAATGCATCAGTATGTATGAAACAGTTTAAAGGCAGTCACGAGAATCGATGTATGATCTGAAATATGAATCTGAGTGGCGGTTAAACAGTCTGAGAATCACGAGTATGAGTCTGAGTATGAATCGTGGCGGTTAAAGCGATCTGATCACGATGTATGAATACTGAGGTATCAAGTGCCGTGAGGTTGGGTATCGGTGTTGTATCGTGCATCAGTTATGCGGCGCTTTGGGTATGATTTGAAGTTATGACAGAGAGAACATCTGGGAAGGCGTAAAAGGCTAGGAAGTCGAAGGTCCTGTCAGAGCATCCCGCCATGGAGGCATTCATCTCCAATGACCGCCGGTGTACTCGGAAGACGCTGCAAGGAAATCGGATGCATCAATATTCGTGGAATATCAAATAAATCGAAATGAAACAATCATGACAATGCAAGAATACATACCGGAGGCAAGTCGGGGATACCGACAAACTCGTGATCAGCCGGCGGAGGGGCGAAGGGAATCTGATAGGTCGCCCCGTCCGACCCCCGGAAAGACAATGAAGCGGGTAGAGCGGGCCAATCGCCTCCGTCCTCTCTCGACTCCGCCCTTCTCGGCGCTCCTCCTCCTACTCTGCTCGGCACGGCGGCGGGTCTCTCTCTCTCTCGGCGACCACCACTCGGCCGCGATGATGATGATGAAGGTCCGGACGTACTCGAGTCGCCCTCGCCTCTGGCCCGCCTCCCGGCCAATGGTGTAGTCCGCCATCTCGCCACGGTGAAACGCCGGTGTCCCTCATATGCTCGGGAGGATGCAGGACTATCTGCCAGTAAACCTAAGGTCTGACGCAAGCGCCGCCTAGGTACCAAGCTGACAGGCCGGGCCCTCCAAAATCCGTGAACGCGAGGTCTCAACGGCGGCAAACCGATCCCGCACCATCGGCGGAGGAGCCCACTACCGCTAGGTGATTCAAATTGAAATCTGGTTTGTTACCTCTGGTATTGCAAATATCTGATGGAAAAGTGAAGCTTAAACGAATCGCAAATAAAACATACCTCAGCAAGGGTGATGGTGTCAAATAACGCGAAAGAATGTCTCCATGACCTCCGGGTGCACCTCCCGTCGAAGCGGCGTGAGAACGGGATGACCAGAGGGGTCTCCGCATCAGGCACGGGAGCGAGCCTAGGGAAGTAGGCATAAACCCATAACTGCAAGGTGAATACCAGAATGTTTATTAGATAAGGCAGAATACAGAATAAAGCATGAAATAACAGAGCCGTGTGTTGTGCAGTGTTGAGCAGAGTGTACAGTGTGAACAGTGTACAGACAGTGTAGAGCAGAGTATGTGTGTGCCGCGTGTACAGTATACAGCAAGTGTAAAGCAGACTACAGTGTGTGCAGTGTGCAGAGTACAGAAAGTACATAACAGAAATGTAAAGCAGAGGAGAAGGCGTACCTCCCAAGCTCGCCAGTAGCCTCCGAGCAACTGCCCGCTACCACGGGAGACCGAGCTCATGTACCCGTACAGGGTGGCCAGAGCGGCACCGCCCCAGTCATAACGCAAGATGTCCCGGACATCCACCAGCGCGCTGAGAAGGCAGAGGGGCACTGTGTTCGCCCGGTCGGCGAAGAGGGTCGTCCCTAGCAAAAACATCAGGAAGCCGCGTGCATACCTCTCTACGGCCTCTGGGGTCATCGGAGCTGCATCAACAAGAAGAGGCTGCACCCGAAACTGCACCTCGAACCAAGAATACCGGACAAAGCCGGGACGCGCGAGAGGTGGAGCCGCGCCAAGCAAGTGGATCTGAGCGGCGGTCCACTCGTCCATATCGGTGTCGAAGGGGATCGGATCACCCCCTACCCCGATGCCGGTGAGCACCGAGAAGTCGTAGGGAGTCATCGTCATGTCTCACGGCCGCCGAGCAGTGGAGCAGTCGGTGGTGTCCCACCACCTCTCTGCCAGGGCAGCTAGAAGAGGCCTGCAAGATGGCGGTCAGACCCCTGCAGAAAGAACCGAAGCCCGCATCATCCATGATGCGTCGAACCGCCTCGGGAAGCTCCAAGTACCAATCTCGGGCCGCGACATTCCCATACCCGCGGATGGTATGGGAATCTCCCTGTTTTCAAACAAATGATTGCAAAGCAATATGAAATGTACAGTTATGAGGAAACATGTTAAAATCGATACAAGTCTAGCATGCGTGCAAGTTTTTCAGATTCGACAGATACCGGGTTTCAGTGTACTACGGTGGACTACGGCCTGTGATGTGTCAGTGTGTTTGTGAGAGTGAGCATACAGATATGGTGCATGTGTGCACATTTTTCAGATTCAAGCAGATGTCGGGTTATAGTGTGCCAGTAGGTGAACTACAACGTATGATGTGTCAGCGTGTTTTGTGTGGTTCAGTTTAAATACAGCATACAATATGTTTTCAGATTCAAATAAGTGCCGGGTGTCGGTAAGTTTGCAGTGAAGAACAGTGTGTGCCGTGTGTTTGGGGTGATTGAGGCTAGTGCAGTGTGTGTGCATGTGTCCGTCTCAAACAAATATCAGTTGTAAACATGATGGCGATCAACTACAGTTTACAGCCTATCAGAGCTAAGCAGTTAAAGGACAGACTCAACTATGGCAGTTAACCAGTTCTACATTACAGAAAGTAAAACAGAGAAAAAATGTTACCTCGAAAGCGCCGAAGGATAAGTGAGAGGTCGGCTCGCCAGAGAAGCTCGGGTCGGCCTTTCGGTCGGCGCGGAAATGGCGAAGACCATCCGGAGGTAGAACCTGGATCGCCGGGCGGTAGGTCGCCGGGTCGAAAGGACGCTCGCGCAATGGGAGGAGCTCGACCCCGGGATCCATCTCGTGATCCGGGGGAGTCTCGACGTGTGGAACATCGTCAGCCATGGCAATGGTGATGAGAAAATGGCCGGAAGAGCCGGAATGTGAAGAGTCAACCGAAAAAGTCAACCCCGAGCGGGCCGAAAATGACCGGGAAGGCCGGAAGATGGAAAGACGCGGAAATGAAGAGGAAATCGAGGGGAACAAGTCCCGAAAAAGTGGAAATAGCAAAGGGAGCGCCAAAATGAAATTTCGATCGGTCGAAAATGTCCGAAACGTGATGAATTTCGCGAATCGAACGGCGAAATCGAGCCTAAAACGCGAGAATGCGAGAATTGAAGGTTGAAAATATTCTAGAGGAGGAGGAGGAAATTTCGGGACAAGTGAAGAAATAGGGTTTGAAACCCTATTTTTATAAAACCGAGGCAAAATGTCAAACCGCGATTCACAATTTTGGCGGTCGGCACTATTTTGTGCGTCGGCACAATATTGTGCCGATGGAACTTTTCTGCGGTAGGTGGCCACCTAGTCGGTAGGTGATATTCCCACAGCCTTGTTTAGGCCATGCGAGTAGTTTCTGGTCTTCATAGCTCAAGAAAGTACAAGAAAGTGCGTCCTCGATGCTCAACCGGCCTCCGTTTTGACCTCGGACCGTGTCTTCTGTGCGTGGCACTCAGAATCAAGCAAAGATTGTATCCTTTTGTATCCTTTGGTCTTTTACAAGATTCGAAAGTTGCCCCATGTGCATTTCAAACGCATCGCGCTATCTTGCGCATCATATTGCATTTGGCATGCATTCAATCGCACTGTTTTGTGCACTCGCGTTGTCTAACGCATCGCGCTTATCTTCGCGATCACATTGCATTTGGCATGCATTCAAATCGCACTGTTTTGTGCACTCGCGTTGTCTAACGCATCGCGCTATTCTGCGCATCACATTGCATTTGGCATGCATTCAAATCGCACTGTTCTGTGCACTCGCGTTGTCTAACGCGTCGCGCTATTTTGCGCAGCGCACTATCTTGTGCATTACATTTCATTCGCGCTATTTTGCGCATCGCACCGTTTAGCGCGCCCTCTCTGCATTGTCCTGATTCTTTTGAGGCACGCGTACCTCATTGCACTCCATTTTCCATCTTTTGAGGCACGCGTACCTCATTGCACTCCATTTTCCATCCTTTGAGGCACGCGTACCTCATTGCACACGCGTACCTCATTGCACTCCATTTTCCATCCTTTGAGGCACGCGTACCTCATTGCACTCCATTTTCTATCTTTTGAGACACGCATGTCTCATTTACCCCATTTGCATCCGCATGCGTGTCTCATTGCATTTGGCATGCGTCGCATCGCGCAATCTTACACATCGCACTGTCTTGTGCACCGCATCTCAAATCATGCATTGCCCCCCGGGTCTGGCGAGACCTTAAACACGCACGGTCTAGGAGACCTTAAATCCTCGGAAGGTGCAAGACCTTCGTTGCTTCGACATACACAATTCATGCATTGTCGTGCATTCGTAAGGCCGTGCGTTGGCACGCATTTCAAACATCATGCATCATGCGCATTTCAAAGACAAGAAAACACATGCATTGTCATGCATACATTTTGCATCCCGATCTAGGAGACCTTAAATCCTCTGAAGGTGCAATTCCTTCGGTGTTTGTGGTGCCCGAACGACTTTCGGTGGTCTGGTAAAGCCACCTGCCTGTGTATGCGGTGAGTTCCTAGAAGACCAACTGGGACGGTGAAAACTAGAGTTCGAATGGCTTGTGCCTAGAACGCAAAGGTTCGGAATTTCCGAGACTAAAGTCTGGTTTAAATACCCAGAGGGTGTACCCTCGGCTTGAAATCTGTATGGAAGCCCCATAGGTTGAGGCGGCGTGTTTACGCCTCAATTCTGGATACTGAACCAACCTAGTGTATCGCCCTCTTGGTAAGATAGGGAAAACTGCAATCATAGGCATCGCATCATTTGCATGTGTCATGCATTTCAAAAACAACAAAAACAACATGCATCATTGTAAATACTGCATATGTCATGCATTTTAAAAAAACAAACAAAACATGCATATGTCATGCATCTCATTGTAATATCGCGCATATGTCATGCATTTTCTGTAAAAAAACATCCAGTGCATAGTGCATTTCAGTTGCATACATCCACTGCATCATCTTCCATCTATGGCTTGCACATTTCCTTGTTGAGCTTGGTTTGGTATGTGTCCATACTTTTCATGTCAAAGCTTAGTTCTGCATGTGTATCGCGCCTACTCCTTGATGAACTTGGTTTGAGGTTGCGGCACCTTTTCTGTGTTAGACATGGTTTGTATGTGTGCATGCCTTTCCTAAGCAAGATACGGCTTGGCTCACGCGCCATATCCATTATACATATTACATTGTAGTGTAATTGTTGCATCCGGCATTAGGATCATTGTTCTTTCCTCAGCGGGTCGTTACCCCACTTATGTCATTCCACCCAATACTTGTTCTTGTGTCCGTGCGAAGTACTCATAGATCAGACATCGTTCTATGGGAGACGGACTCGTTACCTCCATCAATCTATTTGACATTTGTGTGGTTTTGAATCGCTCATGATTGGATCATGATTCAATTGCATTGCATATTACATTGCATATCATTTGCATTGCATATAGTTTCAATTGCATTGCATATTAGTTACATTATTCATACATTGTTTTGTATATATTGCATATCATTTTGCATTCATTTTGCATTGTCATGCATATTGCTAACAATGTTGCACCTGCTAAGTTTGCTTTCTTTGGAGGCACGATATTGTATGTATGGCTCATTTGAGGCCGGTGCAACCGGACGAACCGCACAGGTATTGTATCCTCCGCGTGAGACGTACAGAGAATTGCATAATTCTCTTACATCCTTTCTGCATTGTAGTGTAGTTTGGCGTATGCTAGCTTATAACTGTCGCATGTGTGCTTCATTACAGCTTTCTTTGCATGATCATAAGTTATGCTCGGCCTTTTGCATCGTCAGTTGCATCTTGCCCCCGCCTACGGGCGCATACCTTATCTGCGGCTTGTATGCCTGTGCCTGAACCACGCTGGTTTGATTCCTAAAGGGATACGTAGGCAGCTTCCGAGTTCAACCATTTGCGCTTTGTATGTTTGTCCAAGTCTTCGGCCTTGTCAAAAATGGGTTGTCTCTGGGCTTTGACATGCACTCCCGTCATTGTTATGAGTTTCGAGTTCTATCAAAGAGGGGCAACTGTAGACACCCCATTTTTGACCGTCCTCAAGACCTGGACGTCACCACTTGGACACTCGGTGATAATCCATGATTCATGTTCGTTTGGAGTTCCCGGAGTCCTCGGCTACGTGCCTTGCCTCAGGACCTCCGAACTTAACCGTTTTGTGTCTGGTTTTGCACCAAACACCTGTGCTTTGCCTTCGAGGGGCAGGGAATGCCTTCTGAGGCATCCCCACACACCACCGGCAGTGGCTAGAGGCCACCGGCTGGTTGATGTTTCCATCGGCACTATATTGTGCCGGTCGGCACTCTTTTTGGCAAAATGACCATTTTGCCCTGCCGATCACTTTACAGCTATTTTTGGAGATATTTTCAGACAGCTTTGTAGCACTTGTTTCCCCTCCGTACACGTGTATGGAGGGATGAGCCTTTGATTGACTTAACTTGTAAGCTTTGTTGTCTATAAGAGAGGACTCTCGTCTCTTGGCTCAAGGGTTGAAAGGGTTAGACATTTTAGAGAGAAAAAGACAGAGAGGAAGCTCTGGTTTTAGGTTAGAAGTTTTGTATCTATCCTATCTCTCTTCTTCCCTCTTATTTGTGCACTAGGTGTTTGTGACTTACTATTGCTCATCAACACCTAGTGTTTCTCCTTCCTTTAGTTCTTGAGGTTCTAAAGGCTGGTTCTTGATATTTTTGATTGGATTTGAGCTCAAGGAAGCAACAACATCAACCTTTGTGAAGAAAAGCTTCAAGGGTAAGAAACTAGCCATTTTTACCCCTTTGTTGCACCTTGTGTTTACCTAGTTTAGAGCTGTTTTTGTGCTTGGTGTTCAACACATAAAAGTTCTATTTTTTAGTCCTCTTGATAGTTTATTAAGGGTGCTTTGTGCTTTGGAGAAGTTTGGCCCCTCTTAGGCCTTGAAAGGCCTCATTTTTGTGCTATTTTGTTGAGCTCCGGGATTTTGGTGTTTGGGTCTCTTCACCACTGAAATCTTGAGGGATTTCAGTGGTGTAGATGATGTCTTAAAGTCCTAAGAAGGAGAGGGCCACCCCCTCTCCTTGATGTCCTTGAAAAGGGCAAGTTTAGGTCTCTTAAGGGAGCATAGTTTTGAATGTTTGAAGAGCATGTCTTGGCTGCATTTTATGTTTATTATGCCCTAATATGACATTGCTAAGTGTTGGTTTTAGTACTCCTTGCATGTTTTGCATGGTTGCTTTGTAATGCCTCTTTAGTCCCTTAACATGACTAGGTTGTTAGCCCTAGTTTGAGCATGCTTTAGGCCTAGATCCATGAAGCATGTATGCTTATTTTGCCATGCTTTAGGTCTGTCCTAAGTTGTTTTGGTCAATCTTAGCATGCTTAACATAGCTCCTTTGCATTTGGCTTGTTGGCCTTAAGAGCATGAGAGTGTAGCATGTCTTGCTTGCTTTATTTTTGATGGTTTGGAACCATTTAACATGCTATTTCAGTCCCTTTGGTGTGCTTGTATGCTTGCCTTAGTTGCCTCTTTAATGCTTTAAAAGCATGTGTTGAATGCTCCATGTTGCATGCCTTTGGATTCAAGCCTCTTAGATGCCATCTAAGTAGTCTTTTGGGCTTAGTTTTGCATGCTAAAAATCTGTTTTGGGTTGTTCAACGCATGCCATATTTGTTTTGCATAAGTGTAGTTCAATGCCTCATTGGCTTGCTTTGAAGTGTTGAACCTATGTGCACATGTTTAGCTTGCTTTGTTGCATGATTTGGCATCATGTTTTGCATGATTTTCAGAGCCTTATATGCATGCTAATGATCCATACTTGTGCCTCTTAAAAGTGTCTAAGAGTTGCTTTATTATGCTTAAGTGTTGGTGCTTTAACATGTGCATGTGTGTATACGTGTTTGGCCCTCATGTCTTAGCATATGGCTACTGATTTTAGGCCTACTTGGAGTTGCCTAGGTCATGAGTAAGACCATTATTCACTTGCTTGTATGCTACCTCATGTTTGCTTGTATGCTTGCATTGTTTGTCTACATGCTCATGTTGCATCCCAGTTGACATGCTTAGGATTGCACACATATGGCATGCATGCCTTGTTCCTTGACTTGGTGATGGGAATTGGGCCTCACTTTGTTTGATTGGTTTGCATGCATTTGAAATTAAAGTTGCACATTCGGTTCCTTGGGCCATCATGCATGGGAATGCGTGATTGGTGGCCCGAGAATCGAGGCACATGTCTCTTTGAGTCATTAGTATGATAAGGAGTGTGTTTAGTGCATACATGCTTTGAATTACATTGCCATGCGATGTTGCCCTCTCTTCTTTGTGAGTTGCGAGTTCTGCAGCATTGATCTGCGGTGGCGGTGTTTAGTGCCGGCCGTGATAAATTTGCACCAATGGATCAATTGATGCCGATGAGCTCAATCCATTGCGGTGGAAGTTTTGAGCAGCGGTAGTGATCTTGATACCTAAGGAAGTATTCCTAAGGCGTGGCGATTTTCGAGATGCAAAGCGAAAAGCAGAGGCAATCTAAGCATGGCGGCGATTCGAAAGCGAGGCGGCGTCTTTGCATTTGGCTCTCCTCCCGAGGTGTTTACTGTTTTTCTTAGATTAATTAAATAGTTAATTCAGTTAATTTGTAATATTTAATTAGCTTGCGTAGTTAATTATCTGTATTTATTCTTTTGGTCCCTCCGAGCGAGGGCGAATCTGTAATAAGTGTGTGTGGGTGTGTGCATGTCTTCCAACCCCCACTTCTTTCTTTCCTTTTATTTACCTGCTTATAATGGTTAGTATTAGGGCACGTTTATTTTAGCATACCTTATGCTACGCATGCGTGCATCCATGCATTTGTTGACATGCACCGGGCTCGGTACATCATACAAACTGCATTGTATTTTCAATTCCAAATTGAATACGTGCGTCAAATGATTGCATTTCACGTGCCATTTTAGGGTTAGCTGAGCCTACTCTAAATTGCATCCTTGCCTGTGTGGCATTAGCCACTTAACATGACCTAGGGACATGCATGTCTTCTAACTAGTTTCTTGTTTTGGCACGGAGTACGATGTAAGTATTTCACGCTTTAGCATACCACATGCATGTGAATGTTGCAGTAACAGTATGCTTACCATGCGGCTAAGTGCTTATATGAGATAAACTGCTTGAATGCTTGTGGGTGGAGGTTGGATTACTTGAGTTGGGAAAACTCATTGAAATCACTTGCGAGTAGCAAATTCCGAAGCATTTTCAAAACGAACGGATATGCAATGTTTATTTCCAAATTAGGCAATCTAGTCTATACTTGTTTGCTGCGCGCATAACATAGTAAATCTAGGTTAATAACTGGAATAAGAGCATGTAATGTTTTCAAAACGGATATCACGGTTAGTAGAGGCGGTCTTGGACCGGGCGAAAGGGTGCTCATAAATGACCTTCTCCGATCGTACCCAAGCTCGAGCCAAGACACTTTGGTAATAGCGGACCGTGGCCTTGACGAGTCGGGGTTTCCTAAATTTCCCATTTTAAAATATTTAGGTGGCGACTACATGTCTGGCAAAGCAGTCCATGTTTGGCACTTCTTTTCAAAATCTGTTTTTCTTCAAAACAATTTGCCAGAGTTGGACTCTTTGGTTCAAGATTTAGAACCGCAACACAAAAAGGGAGTCCGAACTTTAGCATAGAGGCCCGTAGTATTCAGTTTAAGCGACTTCTCTTTGGGGAGTTTAGAGAGCTTGACTCGAACTCGTGATATCCTATTTTGACTACACTTACGTGTTTCTTTGCATTGCATGTGCATTGGTGCGCCTAGGACACCGTGTTGGCCATCTGCTATTCTGGCGGTTCTTGGGAGGCTTGTCTTGTCAAGGCATAACCATAAGGCTGACCGGTTGCGGGCTCTGCCAGTATAGGAACACAAACCCTGGTTTTACCAGGGCACCCTTTTTGACCATTCGACCTAGTGCATATTCGAAATCCATAGTGACCATTCCAAACTAGGACAGGTTGCTCACCCGATATTAGGTTGTTTGAAACATTGCGTGCGTAGTGAAACCCTAGCTCGACAAAAGTAGGGCAGAAACCCTACCCCAACATAGGGGTGTATTGGCTCTCTTTTACGCTATGTGCTTTTAAAGTGTATCTCTCTGAGAATGCATATACCGGTTCTGAGTCTGGGTATCCGACTGAGGGCACCGATGTCAGCGTTGTTAGAATCGATTGTATCTGCGGGTATCGATTCGATTTTGATAGTGATTACGGGAGCAGTGTTGATAGTAGAGCGCTTGATTGTCGGCTACACGTATTTGATCTGTTTGGGGCTAAAATCTTTGCTTGTTTTTCGTTTCAAGGTTGAAGACTTGGGGATTTGATCGGCTAGTGTCTTCTCCTTCTTTGGCGGGTGAACATGATCGAAATTTAGAAGAGATCGTGGTCATGATGACGCGTTGAGTCAAGAAACCAACCTGAGAATGAGACTCTGTTGACATGCGCATCCACCAGTGCTTTGCCGCACATCCAATTTGGACCCCTCAACTATATCGGGCTCATGAGCCCACCATATTGAATTAATGGGAATGATAGGTGATCTTCAAAGATCGTGACGGATCTCGCCTATGGAATGAGGCTTCATATCCCAAGAGCCCATTCTTGGGGACGGTGTGATTGAACTCAACCAGCAGGAGATGGCCTCCGGCTATAGCGATCTGACAAACCAAACTCTAGATCGGCGAGGCGAGAGATAAAGGCAAGATGAAGCGGAATCCGACCCTACCAAACAAGCTCGTAGGCGATAGAGGCTTTAGCCGGGGAATGAACAAGCAACAGATATCATGATTATGTCAAAAGCTATGGAGGATTCTTTCCCACTCATCGAGGGCAATTCGATCAATCGGAGAATCGGGATAGGCCCGTCATGCCAAGACAGCTCTTCGCTCGGCCTTGCATCCGGAAAGGATCGAAACCCAAGCGCACCGCCCGATCCGTTCGCTAGTGCATCTAGCAAGAGTGCTCGAACTCCAAAGTACACGCCGAGGCGCGGGGTCTTCCATGCTCTCTACATGCCATTATCCAAGGTACTTCAAATCCTTCCGAGAGGACACCTTAAACCCTGGAGCCTCGGCCCCTCCGAAGAATCTCCCCGCCACGACGATGCTTCCTATCTTGTGCGTACCATCGTGGTAGCCATGCCGCGATAATTGCTTCCGCCTCGTCATGAGGTACAAGACTTGATTGACAACGAGGTTATCCTCCGCCTACTTGACAAAGTCCATCACCACTCAGTTGTTGGATTTTGAGGATACAGATACTGCAAGCATGTAATCAAAAGGTGAACCGCCTGCGGGCAGCGTCTGGTACATTTTTGGATATGGCGTCTGGCACGCATTTTTGAGCACCTGCCAACACTAGTTTTGTAAATCCCGACTTGGGTGTCGAGTCAGTCTTCTGTTTTGTCTTGAGCCTATCTCATTGTTTTGAGTCAGTCCTTTCGCTTAAGGGTCTGTCTAATTGTAATGAGTCAGTCCCTCTTAGAATGCCAGGTGATTTCGGGGTTGTTGCCTCAAACACCGTTTTGTCTTATGAGTAGTTGTCTTTACTTTTTTTGAATTTGTTTTCTCCCGAGAAGCCAGTTATGCCAACAAATCTGAATGAAACAGCTGTGGCTATCACGATTCCGTTTTTGTTGCTGTTCGAATCAACCGTGCCAAGGAATGTGAATGGAATGACAATGCATACCACCTACTCTCGTGTGCCTTGAACGTCGTCATAATGACCTAAGCTTTTCATAAAACCCCTTTTCAAACACTGTGGTGATAAAAAAAAAAAGAAGATGAAGGAATTCCTCGGCTTTTGTAAAATTTTGATCATTTTGAGAGAAAGAGAGGCTTGCTAAGCTTTTAATGAATGAAATCATGTTTGTCAGCGTAAGTACTGAGAAGGACCCTGGCCTGATCCAGACTGGTTCCACACTATCTTCAATGTGAATGATTTGTCGCTTTCTTAAAAACTTTCAAAAACAAAATATTTTCTTTGATCTTGCGAAGACACATGGAATCGCTCTTGAGATTGTGCGGCCAGGATCGCTCTCGACCTCAAGATTCAATTCATCATTTGCAGCTGGAACCCGTTCAAAACATTTCAGTGTCATGAAACGCCTGTGTGGCCCAATTTGAAGCAGCCCTCGAGCAAGAGGCGTCAAAGTCAAATCAGGGAGATTAGATCCCACCAAGCAAAGCTCGAGAAGTAACCGTGATGGACTTTTCCCTACAAATCAACACGACAGTCGCTCTCCTGGATACGGGGAGGCTTCGATCTCAAAACCATTTGGCATGGACACAACTACACTTTTACCCTTTGGGAGGCTCGCTGGGCCGAAAACCCGGAAGGGTGGCCCAGGCAAAAGTTAGAGCAAAGAAAAAGCAAAAAAAAAGAAGAAGAAAAAAAAAAGAAAAATGTATAGCAAAAGAAATAAAGAAAATGAAAATGCAAAAGAAAAGAAGAAGAAGAAAAGAAATGAAAATGAAAAGAAGAAAAACAAAGCTCGCAAGGTCGAAAACCTGCAACAGGCGCCTTGGCAAAAATTAGAGCCTAAACAAGTGAAGGTTAAAATACCCGAGTGTACCTTAAGGAACTCGTGAGCTTGATTCCCATGTTTGGGATCGTGAGGCAACTTCATCTGAAGTCCAGCCCCCAACGCTTTCATAGCGTCTCAGTCCATGTCATGGTTTTGATCACTTTTGCCTCCTCCGAATTTGATGTCTCGATTGCAGCAACCTGGAACTACGTGATTAACTTCCTCTTGAAGTCCAAACCACCAACACATTCCAGGTGACTGTGTCCATATATTGATTCAAACCGTCTTCGTCCCCTCCGCGTCCGAGGGTCCGATCGTCGTCAACAAAAGACTGGCTTACAATATGCCGCGGCATCATCCAAACAAGGGGCAACTTTCCGTTGCCATGCATTGCCGTAAGTTGCCCTGAGTTACCGTCCAAACCAAGGGCAATTTTCCATTGCCTTATCCCCCTTTAAGCAAGGGGCAATTTCCATTACTTCCAATCCGAGGTTGCGCATCTCGAGGGTAAGTTCCGCGCTCGTTGAGCATTGACTGTTTGCAAAAAATAGTTTTTGAAAATTTTCACTGAGGTTGACTTATTTTCCAGAAAACTGTTTCATTTTCAAAATTGGACCATGTTTGGACCCAAAAAGGAGAATTTTCAGTGCTCACAGCCTGATTCGCATGATTTTCAAATCAAAAATCGAATAAGTGTGTTTATCCAACTCTCATTTTTGATCAAAACTGTTTTAGAAAACAAACAAAAATGGTCAAAATGACGAACTAGGGGCACAGTTGAGTCGGGTGTTCCGTCTTCCCCCTCGTCGCCAACGTACTTGCCAAGGAGGCACTCCATCACCAGAAGAAATAGCCGTGAGCTAACAGTGTTAGGCGTGAACCCACAACCTCTCGTTTACCTATCAACCACTCTGGGGAGGGATAAAAAATGAGAGAATAAAGAATAGAGAGGTGTAAGATGAGAGAAAAAGTGAGAAAAGTGCTTTTTTTTCAGAAAAAAATGAGCCTGAGGGCCGATCGATGCAAGTATCACAAATCAGAAAGGGTGGGAAATAATACCCGGAGGAACTGGCTTCTTGAGATCTGAGGTCTTTTTGTAAACACGTCCGTGTGTCGTGTCTTTTGATTTGTCGGTCTCGGTGTTAGCTTTAAGTCTTTTTCAAGTGTGTCTCGTTCTTTTAGGTTGTGTGCCTTTTATTTCTATGTTTGAGTCTGTCTTGTCGTGTTCTATGGTAGGCTCGATACCCCGGTCGTGAAACCCCTTTCCAAAAAATCGTGGTGCTCAGAATGCTGTGCCACTCTTTACATCTATGCGAAGCAAGAGAAAGAGGGGGAAAATTTGGGACATTCGAGTGTGTTTCAAGCTGGCAAGTGTCAACTTTGTGATCCGTCTTGTCGATTAGGGCTATTTGTTCGGGGTTTCTTTGTGGCGAGAATGAACGAATCTTTGTGTTATGGGCTATATCTTGGTCAATCCCTAGTAGAGTATGAAATTTGTATATCCAAATTGACGATGATTTGTATGAGTTGTTTTGCTGATTAATTGGGTGACTATCTGATTACCACAATATAATTGCTCAAGTTTCGGGCAACAGATCAATATCATGTACATTTGAGGTGTAATATGATGCAATGCAATGCAAACCATGAGATGTATAGATATAACACTCTTTTTAGACAAAAAGTTTGTTTCATTTCATATCATCTTTTTCAAGTACATAGTTTGAGGAAAACAAAAATCTGCCTGCGGCAGTACAAAGTACTCTATCTACCAACAAAAGAGAAAAGTACAAGAAAAGAAATAAAAAGCGACAAAAAGTCGGGTCATCGGTGTCATCAATGGCCTCGCGCGCAGATACATCTCGCCCTCTTCTGGCGAAGTCCAGGAGCATCACCGGAAGTGTCACTGTCTGAGTCCGAGCTGCCCCCGGCCTCCTCCTCGGATGCCTCCGCCTCCTCCTCAGACTCGTAAATGCAGGCTGGAGCCATGAGCTCTCGGCGTAATCGCCCTCCTGCAGTGCGAGAATATCCTGCCATCCGGGTAGACACGGGAGGTCAGTGGAAGCGGCGCCACCGCGGAGAAGTGGGAAGGAGGCTGAAAAACATGAGCAAATGCATCGGTATGTATGAAAGCAGTTTAACGGTCACGAGAATCGATGTATCAGTCTGAAATATGAATCTGTGGCGGTTAAACAGATCAGAATCACGATGTATGAGTCTGATATGAATGCTAGTGGCGGTTGAAGCGATCTGAATGCGATGTATGAATCTGATGTATCAAGTGCCGTGAAATTTGGGTATCGGTGTTGTATCGTGCATCAGATTATGCGAAGCAGTTTGGGTATGATTTGAAGCTATGACAGAGAGAACATACCGGAAGGCCGTAAAAGGCTAGGAAGTCGAAGGTCCGCTGTAGCATCCCCGCCATGGAGGCATTCATCTCCAATGACCGCCGGGTGTACTCGGAAGACGCCTGCAAGGAAATCAGATGCATCAATATTCTGTGGAATATCAAATAAGCGAAATGAAACAAGCTGCAAAATCGATAACACATCTGGAGGCAAGTCGGGGATACCGACAAACTCGTGATCAGCCGGCGGAGGGGCGAAGGGAATCTGATAGGTCGCCCCATCCGACCCTCGGAAAGACAGTGAAGTGGGTAGAGTGGGCCAATTGGCCTCCCGTCCTCTCTGGACTCCGCCCCTGCCGCGGACTCGAGTCCTCCTCGGCGCTCCTCCACTGCTCTGGCCGGTCTGGTCTCTCTCTCGGCTCGGCGACCACCACTCGGCCGCAGGATGAAGGTCGGGACGTACTCTGAGGCCCTCGTCTCTGAAGCCGTCCGCCTTCCAGCCGATGGTGTAGTCCGCCATCTGCTCAGCGGTGAAACGCTCGGTGTCCCTCATATGCTCAGGGGGATGCACCGGGACTATCTGCTCAGGTAAACCTAAGGTCTGACGCAAGAAGCGCTCGCCTAGGTACCAAGCCCGACAGACCGGGCCCTCGGCAAAATCCGGTAGCGAGGTCTCAGCGGCGCGACAAACCGATCCGCACCATCTGGCGGTAGAGGAGCCCACAGTACCGGTGATCTGAAATTGAAATCTGATTTGTTACCTCTTGGTATTGCAAATATCTGATGGAAAAGTGAAGCTTAAGCGAATCGCAAATAAAACATACCTTAGCGGGGTGATGGTGTCGAAATATGGCAAAAAATTTGAATGTCTCCATGACCTCGGTGCACCTCCGTCGAAGCGGCGTGAAGCAGGATGACCAGAGGGTCTCGCATCGAACGCGAGGCGAGCCTAGGGAAGTAGGCATAAACCCATAGCGCAAGGTGAATACCGGAATGTTTATTAGATAAGGTAGAATCTGAGAATAAAGCATGAAATATGAGCCGTGTGTTGTGCGGTGTTGAGCGAGTGTCTGATGTGAGCAGATGTCTGAGCGGTGTAAGCGAGTATGTGTGTGCCCGCGTGTACAAGATCTGACAAGTGTAAAGTAGACTACAGTGTGTGCAGTGTGCATAGTATAGAAAGTACATAACAAAAATGTAAAGCAGAGGAGAAGGCGTACCTCCCAAGCTCGCCAGTAGCCTCCGAGCAACTACCCGCTACCACGGGAGACCGAGCTCATGTACCCGTCTGAGGTGGCGAGCGGCACCGCCCGATCATATAACGCAAGATGTCCGGACATCCACAGTATACTGAGAAGCGGAGGGCACTGTGTCCGCCCGGTCGGCGAAGAGGGTCGTCCCTAGCAAAAACATCAGGAAGACGCGTGCATACCTCTCTACGGCCTCTGGGGTCATCGGAGCTGCATCAACAAGAAAAATTCGCAGCGCACATCGAACCAAGAATACCGGACAAAGCCGGGACGCGAGAGAGGTGGAGTCGCGCCAAGCAAGTGGATCTGAGCGGCGGTCCACTCGTCCATATCGGTGTCGAAGGGGATCGGATCACCCCCTACCCCGATGCCGGTGAGCACGAGAAGTCGTGAGTCATCGTCATGTCTCCATTGCCGATAGGTGGAGCAGTCGGTGGTGTCCCACCACCTCTGCCGAGCGACTAGAAGAGGCTCGAGCGATGGCGGGTCGAGACCCTGCGAAAAGAACCGAAGCGCATCATCCACGATCGTCAAACCGCCTCGGGAAGCTCAAGTACCAATCTCGGACGCGACATTCCCATACCGCGGATGGTATGGGAATCTCCTGTTTTCAAACAAATGGTTGCAAAGCAATATGAAATGTCTGATTATGAGGAAACATGTTAAAATCGATACAAGTCTAGCATGCGTGCAAGTTTTTGATTCGGCAGAATCTGGGTTTTGATGTACTACGGTGGACTCTGACTGTGATGTGTCGATGTGTTTGTGAGTGAGCATCTGAGATATGGTGCATGTGTGCACATTTTTGAATTCAAGCAGATGTCGGGTTATAGTGTGCGATGGGTGAACTACAACGTATGATGTGTCGGCGTGTTTTGTGTGATTCGGTTTAAATCTGACATACAATATGTTTTGATTCAAATAAGTCTTAGGGTGTCGGTAAGTTTGCGATGAAAAACGATGTGTGCCGTGTGTTTGGGGTGATTGAGGCTAGTGCGTGTGTGTGCATGTGTCGTCTCAAACAAATATCGATTGTAAACATGATGGCGATCAACTTCTGATTTCTGACCATCGAGCTAAGCGGTTAAGGGCAGACTCAACTATGGCGATTAACGGTTCTACATTACGAAAGTAAAAGCAGAGAAAAATGTTACCTCAGGCGGAAGGATAAGTGAGAGGTCATTTCGCTGAGGAGAAGCTCGGGTCGGCTCGATCGGCGCGGAAATGGCGAAGACCATCCGGAGGTAGAACGTGGATCGTAGCAAGCGGTAGGTCGCCGGTCGAAGGACGCAATGGGAGGAGCTTGACCGGGATCCATCTCGTGATCGGGGAGTCGGCGTGTGGAACATCGTCGACCATGGCAATGGTGATGAGAAAATGGCGGAAGAGCGGAATGTGAAGAGTCAACGAAAAAGTCAACCCGGCGGGCGAAAATGGGAAAGTAGGAAGATGGAAAGAGCGGAAATGAAGAGAAATTGAGGAACAAGTCGAAAAAAGTGGAAATAGCAAAGGAGCACCAAAATGAAATTTCGATCGATCGAAAATGTCCAAACGCGATGAATTTGCGAATCGAGCAGCGAAATCGAGCCTAAAAGCGAGAAAATGCAAGAATTGAAGGTTGAAAATATTCTAGAGAGAGGAGGAGGAAATTTTGGCGGACAAGAAGTGAAGAAATAGGGTTTGAAACCCTATTTTTATAAAACCGAGCAAAATGTCAAACCGCCCGATTCGACAATTTTGGCGGTCGGCACTATTTTGTGCGGTCGGCACAATATTGTGCCGATGGAACTTTCTGCGGCCGGTGGCGGTGTAGCCACCTAGTCGGCGGTGATATTCCTGACCTTGTTTAGGCCATGCGAGTAGTTTCTGGTCTTCATAGCTCAAGAAAGTACAAGAAAGTGCGTCCTCGATGCTCAACCGGCCTCCGTTTTGACCTCGGACCGTGTCTTCTGTGCGTGGCACTCAGAATCAAGCAAAGATTGTATCCTTTTGTATCCTTTGGTCTTTTACAAGATTCGAAAGTTGCCCCATGTGCATTTCAAACGCATCGCGCTATCTTGCGCATCATATTGCATTTGGCATGCATTCAATCGCACTGTTTTGTGCACTCGCGTTGTCTAACGCATCGCGCTATCTTGCGCATCACATTGCATTTGGCATGCATTCAAATCGCACTGTTTTGTGCACTCGCGTTGTCTAACGCATCGCGCTATTCTGCGCATCACATTGCATTTGGCATGCATTCAAATCGCACTGTTCTGTGCATTCGCGTTGTCTAACGCGTCACGCTATTTTGCGCAGCGCACTATCTTGTGCATTACATTTCATTCGTGCTATTTTGCGCATCGCACCGTTTGGCGTGTCCTCTCTGCATTGTCTTGCATCTTTTGAGGCACGCGTACCTCATTGCACTCCATTTTCCATCTTTTGAGGCACGCGTACCTCATTGCACTCCATTTTCCATCCTTTGAGGCACGCGTACCTCATTGCACTCCATTTTCCATCCTTTGAGGCACGCGTACCTCATTGCACTCCATTTTCCATCTTTTGAGACACGCATGTCTCATTTACCCCATTTGCATCCGCATGCGCGTCTCATTGCATTTGGCATGCGTCGCATCGCGCAATCTTACACATCGCACTGTCTTGTGCACCGCATCTCAAATCATGCATTGCCCCCCGGGTCTGGCGAGACCTTAAACACGCACAGTCTAGGAGACCTTAAATCCTCGGAAGGTACAAGACCTTCGTTGCTTCGACACACACAATTCATGCATTGTCATGCATTCAGTAAGCGTCGTTGTACGCATTTCAAACATCATGCATCATGCGCATTTCAAAGACAAAAAAACACATGCATTGTCATGCATACATTTTGCATCCCGATCTAGGAGACCTTAAATCCTCTGAAGGTGCAATTCCTTCGGTGTTTGTGGTGCCCGAACGACTTTCGGTGGTCTAGTAAAGCCACCTGCCTGTGTATGCGGTGAGTTCCTAGAAGACCAACTGGGACGGTGAAAACTAGAGTTCGAATGGCTTGTGCCTAGAACGCAAAGGTTCGGAATTTTCGAGACTAAAGTCTGGTTTAAATACCCAGAGGGTGTACCCTCGGCTTGAAATCTGTATGGAAGCCCCATAGGTTGAGGCGGCGTGTTTACGCCTCTATTCTAGATACTGAACCAACCTAGTGTATCGCCCTCTTGGTAAGATAGGGAAAACTGCAATCATAGGCATCGCATCATTTGCATGTGTCATGCATTTCAAAAACAACAAAAACAACATGCATCATTGTAAATACTGCATATGTCATGCATTTTAAAAAAACAAACAAAACATGCATATGTCATGCATCTCATTGTAATATCGCGCATATGTCATGCATTTTCTGTAAAAAAACATCCAGTGCATAGTGCATTTCAGTTGCATACATCCACTGCATCATCTTCCATCTATGGCTTGCACATTTCCTTGTTGAGCTTGGTCTGGTATGTGTCCATACTTTTCATGTCAAAGCTCAGTTCTGCATGTGTATCGCGCCTACTCCTTGATGAACTTGGTTTGAGGTTGCGGCACCTTTTCTGTGTTAGACATGGTTTGTATGTGTGCATGCCTTTCCTAAGCAAGATACGGCTTGGCTCACGCGCCATATCCATTGTACATATTACATTGTAGTGTCATTGTTGCATCCGGCATTAGGATCATTGTTCTTTCCGTGCGAAGTACTCATAGATCAGACATCGTTCTATGGGAGACGGACTTGTTACCTCCATCAATCTATTTGACATTTGTGTGGTTTTGAATCGCTCATGATTGGATCATGATTCAATTGCATTGCATATTACATTGCATATCATTTGCATTGCATATAGTTTCAATTGCATTGCATATTAGTTACATTATTCATACATTGTTTTGTATATATTGCATATCATTTTGCATTCATTTTGCATTGTCATGCATATTGCTAACAATGTTGCACCTGCTAAGTTTGCTTTCTTTGCAGGCTCGATATTGTATGTACGGCTCATTTGAGGCCGGTGCAACCGGACGAGCCGCACAGGTATTGTATCCTCCGCGTGAGGCGTCTGCAGAGAATTGCATAATTCTCTTACATCCTTCTGCATTGTAGTGTAGTTTGGCGTATGCTAGCTTATAAGCTATCGCATGTGTGCTTCATTACTGACTTTCTTTGCATGATCATAAGTTATGCTCGGCCTTTTGCATCGTCGATTGCATCTTGCCCCCCTCTGGCGCCTACCTTATCTCGGCTTGTATGCCTATGCGAACCACGTTGGTTTGATTCCTAAAGGGATCGTGGCGACTTCGAGTTCAACCATTTGCGCTTTGTATGTTTGTCCAAGTCTTGACCTTGTCAAAAATGGGTTGTCTCGGGCTTTGACATGCACTCCGTCATTGTTATGACTTTCGAGTTCTATCAAGAGAGGGGCAGCAGAGACACCCCATTTTTGACCGTCCTCAAGACACAGGCGTCACCACTTGGACACTTTCGGTGATAATCCATGATTCATGTTCGTTTGGAGTTCCTGAGTCCTCGCCACGTGCCTTGCCTCAAGACCTCCGAACTTGACCGTTTTGTGTCTGGTTTTGCACCAAACACCTGTGCTTTGCCTTGGAGGGGCAGGGAATGCCTTCTGAGGCATCCCCACACACCACCGGCAGTGGCTAGAGGCCACCGGCTGGTTGATGTTTCCATCGGCACTATATTGTGCCGGTCGGCACTCTTTTTGGCAAAATGACCATTTTGCCCTGCCGATCACTTTACAGCTATTTTTGGAGATATTTTCAGACAGCTTTGTAGCACTTGTTTCCCCTCCGTACACGTGTATGGAGGGATGAGCCTTTGATTGACTTAACTTGTAAGCTTTGTTGTCTATAAGAGAGGACTCTCGTCTCTTGGCTCAAGGGTTGAAAGGGTTAGACATTTTAGAGAGAAAAAGACAGAGAGGAAGCTCTGGTTTTAGGTTAGAAGTTTTGTATCTATCCTATCTCTCTTCTTCCCTCTTATTTGTGCACTAGGTGTTTGTGACTTACTATTGCTCATCAACACCTAGTGTTTCACCTTCCTTTGGTTACTGAGGTTCTAAAGGCTGGTTCTTGATATTTTTGATTGGATTTGAGCTCAAGGAAGCAACAACATCAACCTTTGTGAAGAAAAGCTTCAAGGGTAAGAAACTAGCCATTTTTACCCCTTTGTTGCACCTTGTGTTTACCTAGTTTAGAGCTGTTTTTGTGCTTGGTGTTCAACACATAAAAGTTCTATTTTTTAGTCCTCTTGATAGTTTATTAAGGGTGCTTTGTGCTTTGGAGAAGTTTGGCCCCTCTTAGGCCTTGAAAGGCCTCATTTTTGTGCTATTTTGTTGAGCTCCAGGATTTTGGTGTTTGGGTCTCTTCACCACTGAAATCTTGAGGGATTTCAGTGGTGTAGATGATGTCTTAAAGTCCTAAGAAGGAGAGGGCCACCCCCTCTCCTTGATGTCCTTGAAAAGGGCAAGTTTTGGTCTCTTAAGGGAGCATAGTTTTGAATGTTTGAAGAGCATGTCTTGGCTGCATTTTATGTTTATTATGCCCTAATATGACATTGCTAAGTGTTGGTTTTAGTACTCCTTGCATGTTTTGCATGGTTGCTTTGTAATGCCTCTTTAGTCCCTTAACATGACTAGGTTGTTAGCCCTAGTTTGAGCATGCTTTAGGCCTAGATCCATGAAGCATGTATGCTTATTTTGCTATGCTTTAGGTCTGTCCTAAGTTGTTTTGGTCAATCTTAGCATGCTTAACATAGCTCCTTTGCATTTGGCTTGTTGGCCTTAAGAGCATGAGAGTGTAGCATGTCTTGCTTGCTTTATTTTTGATGGTTTGGAACCATTTAACATGCTATTTCAGTCCCTTTGGTGTGCTTGTATGCTTGCCTTAGTTGCCTCTTTAATGCTTTAAAAGCATGTGTTGAATGCTCCATGTTTTGGCCATGTTGCATGCCTTTGGATTCAAGCCTCTTAGATGCCATCTAAGTAGTCTTTTGGGCTTAGTTTTACATGCTAAAAATTTGTTTTGGGTTGTTCAACGCATGCCATATTCGTTTTGCATAAGTGTAGTTCAATGCCTCATTGGCTTGCTTTGAAGTGTTGAACCTATGTGCGCAGGTTTAGCTTGCTTTGTTGCATGATTTGGCATCATGTTTTGCATGATTTTCAGAGCCTTATATGCATGCTAATGATCCATACTTGTGCCTCTTAAAAGTGTCTAAGAGTTGCTTTATTATGCTTAAGTGTTGGTGCTTTAACATGTGCATGTGTGTATACGTGTTTGGCCCTCATGTCTTAGCATATGGCTACTGATTTTAGGCCTACTTGGAGTTGCCTAGGTCATGAGTAAGACCATTATTCACTTGCTTGTATGCTACCTCATGTTTGCTTGTATGCTTGCATTGTTTGTCTACATGCTCATGTTGCATCCCCAGTTGACATGCTTAGGATTGCACACATATGGCATGCATGCCTTGTTCCTTGACTTGGTGATGGGAATTGGGCCTCACTTTGTTTGATTGGTTTGCATGCATTTGAAATTAAAGTTGCACACTTGGTTCTTTGGGCCATCATGCATGGAAATGCGTGATTGGTGGTCCGAGAATCAAGGCACATGTTCCTTTGAGTCATTAGTATGATAAGGAGTGTGTTTAGTGCATATATGCTTTGAATTACATTGCCATGCGATGTTGCCCTCTATTCTTTGTGAGTTGCGTGTTCTCGAGCATTGATGCCGCGGCGTGTTTAGTGCCGACCGTGATAAATTTGCAGCCGATGGATCAATTGATGCCGATGAGCTCAATCCATTGCGGTGGAAGTTTTGAGCAGCGGTAGTGATCTTGATTACCTAAGGAAGTATTCCTAAGGCGTGGCGATTTCGAGATGCAAAGCGAGGAAAACAGAGGCAATCTAAGCATGGCGGCGATTCGAAGGCGAGGCTGAGCGTCTTTGCATTTGGCTCTCCTCGAGGCGTTCTTGTTTTTCTTAGATTAATTAAATAGTTAATTCAATTAATTTGTAATATTTAATTAGCTTGCGTAGTTAATTATCTGTATTTATTCTTTTGGTCCTTTCGAGCGAGGGCGAATCTGTAATAAGTGTGTGTGGGTGTGTGCATGTCTTCCAACCCCCACTTCTTTCTTCCCTTTTATTTACCTGCTTATAATGGTTAGTATTAGGGCACGTTTATTTTAGCATACCTTATGCTACGCATACGTGCATCCATGCATTTGTTGACATGCACCGGGCTCGGTACATCATACAAACTGCATTGTATTTTCAATTCCAAATTGAATACGTACGTCAAATGATTGCATTTCACGTGCCATTTTAGGGTTAGCCGAGCCTACTCTAAATTGCATCCTTGCCTGTGTTGCATTAGCCACTTAACATGACCTAGGGACATGCATGTCTGCTAACTAGTTTCTTGTTTTGGCACGGAGTTCGATGTAAGTATTTCACGCTTTAGCGTACCACATGCGTGTGAATGTTGCCATAACAGTATGCTTACCATGCGGCTAAGTGCTTATATGAGATAAACTGCTTGAATGCCTGTGGGTGGAGGTTGGATTACTTGAGTTGGGAAAACTCATTGAAATCCGTGTTTTAGCCTACTTGCGAGTAGCAAATTCTGAAGCATTTTCAAAACGAACGGATATGCAATGTTTATTTCCAAATTAGGCAATCTAGTCTATACTTGTTTGCTGCGCGCATAACATAGTAAATCTTGGTTAATAACTAGAATAAGAGCATGTAATGTTTTCAAAACGGATATCATGGTTAGTAGAGGCCGGTCTTCGGACCGGGCGAAAGGGGGTGCTCATAGCTGACCTTCCCCGATCGTACCCAAGCTCCCGAGCCAAGACACTTTGGTGATGACGGACACGTGGCCTTCGGCACCGAGTCAGGGTTTCCTAAATTTCCCATTTTAAAATATTTAGGTGGCGACTCTGTAATCTGGCAAAGCAGTCCATGTTTGGCACTTCTTTTCAAAATCTGTTTTTCTTCAAAACAATTTGCCAAAGTTGGACTCTTTGGTTTAAGATTTAGAACCGCAACACAAAAAGGGAGTCTGAACTGTAGCATAGAGGCCCACGGGCGCTGCTACAGTCTCGCTCGAGCGCAAAAGTTCTCGCTCGAGTGCAAGCTGCGTCTAAGAAAGAAACCTGAGGACCCTCAATCCTCGCTCGAGCGTAAGAACCCTCGTTCGAGCGAAGAAGCAAATACCCAAGGCTTGCTCGAGCGCAAAAAGCCTCGCTCGAGTGAAGGAGCCAAAACTTGGGTAGCAACCATTTGTACCAACTCATCACCAACCTGTTCCAAACTCACCCAACAAGACCCAAAACTCAATTTCAAAGAATTAAAAGGTAATAACAAGACAAGGATAAGATATTCAACTACGGAACCCAAGTCCGGGACACAAAGAAGGTGGAGGCAAAAATCAGGATCGCTATAACCTCCCCCCCCTTAAAGAATTTCGTCCTCAAAACTTATACAAGTTTCAAAATCCTGATTACCCAATTTTCAAGATGATTACCATTCAACCTTCATCACCATGACCCACCCACCGGTCAATCCATCTTTTCTCAAGAGAATAATTTCACAATATATAGCTCAACATACATCACCAACATGCATTCTTCCGAAATTTAACTAACTTTCAACACATGCATCTCATGTTTTCCAAAACATATTCAATGTTTAAAACATACTTGTATTTCCAAAACACATTCAACATATACAATGTTTAAACTAAACTCACATTTCCGAGACATATTCAACATTTACAATGTTTTATAATCCAAAACATATACAATGTTTTTATAGTTCATCAACAAAAATAGGTCCGGATATTTCTCTTGGACCTCCAATTCGAGCCCCCAAGTTGCTCCCTCAACCCCGTAATGTTTCCACAATACCTTGACTAAAGGAATTGTCTTCCCTTGCAAGACTTGATCCCGTCTATCCAAGACCCTCACCGATCTCTCCTCATACGAAGCATCCTCATCTACCTCTAAGTCAGTCCAATCCAACACATGTGATAGATCCGGCTCATACTTCCGAAGCATACTAATATGAAACACGTCATGCACTCCGGAATGTTATGGCGGCAATGCCAAATGATAGGCAACCTCCCCAATCTACTCAAGGATCTCAAAAGGGCCAATAAACCGAGGGGACAACTTCCTACTCCTCCCAAACCTCATCAATCCCCGTCTAGGTGATATTTTAAAAAAGACATGATCACCCACCTCGAATGGCAAAGGTCACCTCCTACGGTTGACATAACTCTTTTGGCGACTCTAAGCTGTAACCAACCTGTTTTTTTTTTTTTTTTTTTTTTTTTTTTTTGGGTGAGTAAGTCATAAAATAATGACAATGAAATTTATAAGTTTACAAGGGGCATACCCCAGGCACGCCCAACGACAAACAATTGACAATTACAGAAGCTACATAAAACTAACACTGCATCCCCCTAAAGAAGGGGAAAGAAATACAACCCATCCCCGCGAAGCGGAAGAACAACAACAAAAAAACACCATAACTCAACTTTGCCCATATATCCTTTTTGTCCCCAAGTAACCCCTACCATCAGAGATAATAGATGGTAACTTGGGGTGGATATATGGGCAAAGATGCAAAATTAAACACCACAAAACTAGTTAAACATAACAAACAAACACACAAAGCTGTAACCCACAAGCCCGATCCAAAAGGATAACCACCCCCACAAGCCGCCAGTCTCTACCGAAGATAAGCACATGGAGTCCAATAAGCCTTCCACTGCTCACAGCCGTGACATCCTAGCCACTAACCAAAGCCATGACGGAGGAAAAATCTACCCCACGACCAATCCCAACAGAGTCACATGAAGCTAGCACAAGCAGTATCAATGGTCTTGGGAGTTGTAGCGAAAAAACAATAGCCCCACAGTAACATACCAATACATAGCCAAAAATCGCATAAGATCAAACATCACATCGCCCAGTCCCTTCCTTGGTAGATCACAAGCCACAAACCCCACGACAGTGTGCCCTCCACTCCATGTCAGGCGTAGCAATACAATCAATTAGGATGGGTCACATGAAGACAAGAAGCAACCAAAAATCGGTAGCTGTCCTCCCGCTTATCTCCCAGTCTCTAACTCAGCAAGTCATCGAACCACTATTCTCCATAGCAGTGACCCCTCAATCACACTTGGCGGAGATGGCTCAAAACTCATGTCGTATTGAGTCACATGAGGATTACACGATCAATCAAAATGAAAAAATCAACTATAAATGGTCCGCTACAATTTAGCGAAACAGAAATAAATGAGCTCACCAAAAAAAAAAACCATTTAATCAACCCCAATTTCATAAAGCCCAATCTGTTAAGAATAAAAAAAATGGGCCACTAATAAAACACACAAGCCCACTTTCTTCACCAATATACTAGCCCACAGATAGCCTCACGTGGGTCAAAACAAAAGCCATCTTTTGAACCAAAGCATAATATAAAAAACACCTGGATATTGCACTACTATTAGTTAGCACCTTCTACTTGAAGGCTGCATGGTTGGCATTGGCAGCACCTTGCGCCCATGTCCAACCAAGACCAAGGCATGATGGTGGCATGCCAAAGACAGCAAGGTGAAATGTTGTCCAAGTGTTGAGGCAGCAGCACAACCCTTGGCCAAAGTATGTGCAAATTACGAGATGCAAGGCATTAACATGACCCGAATGTGAAAGATGCTTGGGGGGGTTCAAAGCAATCAAGAAGCAAAGTATGGGAAATATCAAGAGGAGGAAAGAGTCGCCTATAGTAGATATGTGGATCTTAGTAAAGCCGAGGAAAGTCTTGCTCGCCGTAAATCAGGTCCAATGGCTAGGTTTAGGGATAGAAATTCCAAATTTTTCTTTAGAACTCAAGGGTAATGTGAATAGGGTCGATACATAGTGTTGTGCTTCCTAGTGGTGTTAGAGTGATTAAAAGTGAAGAGGTTCATAGATCTTTTGTGGACTCTTTCACTAATCTGTTTGGGAAGCCTTTTGAGGACCACTATAATGGGCTTGATAGGATTAATAACCTTGTCACCAAACGGGTGTCTGAAGCTCAGTACAGAACCCTGGCAAGGGAGGTTACTGACCAAGAAATTATTGCTGCTTTCAAATCCCTGAAAGCTAATAAGGCCCCTGGCCCTGATGGGTATTCTGTTGGCTTTTTTATGAAAGCCTGAGATGTTGTGGGGAGAGAGGTGGTTGAAGCTATTAAATCTTTTTTTACATCGGGGGAGCTCCTCCAGAAATTGAATAGTACCTCCATTGCTCTCATTCCTAAGATCCCTAATGCTGAAAAAGTGGGCGACTTCAGACCAATCTCCTGTTGTAATACTCTGTACAAATGCATCTCTAAGATCATTGCTGATATGATTAAAGTTGTTCTTCATGATCTCATTGATCCTGTTCAATCAGCTTTTGTTCCTAGGAGGAGAATTGCTGATAATATCTTTCTTTCATAAGAGCTTATGAGAGGGGCTATCATAAAGCATCACCAACTCCTAGGTGTGCCATGAAAGTGGACATTATGAAAGCGTATGATAATGTGAGGTGGGATTTTGTTCTTGATGTCCTAGCTGCTATGGGGTTCCCTCCTAATATTATCCTTTGGATAAAAGCTTGTATGACTAGCCCATCATATTCTATTTGTATTAATGGGAGTTTTCATGGCTATTTTAGGGGGGAGAGAGGTTTGAGGCAAGGTGACCCCATGTCTCCATACCTCTTCGTTATTGTCATGGAGATCCTTTCTAGAATTTTGGCTGAGAAATCTTCTCATCCTGAATTCAAATTCCATTGGAGGTGTGATAAAACAAAACTTGTTAATTTATGCTTCGCAGATGATCTGATGATCTTCTGTAGAGGGGATGTGTTTACTGTCCAATCCATCAAATCTGGTTTAGAGGAGTTTAAAAACTTGTCTAGTCTGTCTCCTAGCCCTAACAAGAGTCACATCTTTTTTTCTGGGTGTGAATAGAAGTTAAGAGATGTGATTCTTTGGGTTTGTAACTTCAGTGAAGGTACTTTGCCTGTGAGGTACCTAGGGGTCCTATAGCCTCTACTAAACTTAAAGCTGCGGATTGTGATCAACTTATGGAGAGAATAACAAAGAGGATTAAAAGCTGGACTAATAAGTGCCTCACCTATGCGGGTAGAGCTCAACTGATACAATCTGTTCTTTTCTCTATGCAAGTGTTCTGGACCTCTTTGTTCATTCTCCCAAAGAAGGTCATTCGTTCCATAGAGAGTCTGTTTAGAGCCTTCTTCTGGTCTGGTTGTGAACTGAAGAAGTATGGGGCTAAGGTGTCTTGGGAGAGATTGTGTTCCCCGAAAAATGAAGGGGGGTTTGGGGTTTAAGTCTCTTATAGTGTGGAACCAGGCTGTTATTGCTAAGCATATCTGGTTTCTTTTCTCTGGGGGTGAGCAATATATGTGGTGCCTATGGATTGAATCTTACATCCTCAAAGGTAGAAGTTTTTGGAGAGTTAGGATGCCATATGACCCCTCCTGGGTTTGGAGGAAAATCCTCTCTCTCAGACCTATCATTTACCCTTTAATCAAACATAGGGTGGGTGATGGGTCTAGTGTCTCCCTTTGGTTTGATAACTGGCACCCTCTGGGTTCTATCTGGGATAAATATGGGGTTAGAATTGTTTATGACTCTGCTTTGAGTTTAGATACTAAGGTTAGTGAGATTGTGGAGGGTAATACTTGGAGGTGGCCTTTTCCTTCTTCGTGGGAGATTATGGACCTCATTTCTAGCACTCCCTCCACCTTTCTTCCTACTGGTGGGTCTGATGATGTCAGTTGAAGTCCTGCTCCCAATGGTAAATTTACTATCCAGTCCACATGCCACTCCTTAAGGCAACATTTTGATCATGTGAACTGGTCCAAGATTATTTGGAGGCCTCATAACATCCCTAAAGCGAGTTTTGTGGTGTGGATGGCTATCCTTGGCAGATTGAACGCTGGAGATAGATTAAAACTCTTTGGTGTGACTCATTCTTCTGAGTGTATCTTCTGCCAACACCCCCTGTGAAGACCATAACCACCTTTTCTTTGAGTGTCCTTTCTCTGACAGAATTTGGGGCTGTATAAAAGGTAAAATGAATGTTGATTAGCCATCAATTCCTTGGAATGATTTGGTCCAGCTCATTGCTAACTCTGTGAGAGGGAAGTCTTTAGGGACTATTATTACCAAGCTTGCCTTTACTTGTACTGTGTACCAGTTATGGATTGCTAGGAATAATAGAGTCTTTAGCAAGGATATGGTTCTTGAAGAGGTGGTTATTAAGAGTATTGTGGACATGGTTAGATTCAGGGTAATGTATATTACCAACTTGAACTCTCATCATACTGATAGATGCTACATGAGCTCATGGAGGCTTCCTAACACCCTTATGAAGAATGCTGTATCTGTTGAGAGGGATGTGAGTTCACAAATTGTGGGTTGAGTGATGGTCAACACATACATTGTGGGGTTTCCTAATGTTTGTTATTGTTATAGGTATGCGAATCACAGGGAAAGGGGAAGCTTGAGTGTATGCCATTTCTTATGACGGTTGAGTATAGTGTGAGGAATAAACTAACTCCCAACCCAACATCACTAGCCATATTGAGAGGGACTAACATGTTTCTATATATTGCCTGTATTTGTTATTTTTGCAGGTTTATGGAGCTTTATCTCTCGAGTGATGTGAGCATAGATATCTGTGGGTCGAGTGCAGTAAGCATAAATATGTGTGGTGTAAAATGTGATCTGTCATTTTGTTATTGGTTTGTGGTCACGCTAATCCTATTTCGGTAGCTGCTGCTTATAGGGTATACTATAGGGTCTAAGCTCTATTTTGGATGCATGGAGTGGCTGAACAGTACTTCCTTTGATGGTGATGTCTATTTTGGGATTCAGCTTTGGGTCTTTTGCATTTGGGAACTGATTATGTTCGTTTGGATGGCTGTTGGAAGCGCCTCGTTGTGTGAAGAAAGATTTTATTTTATGCTTTTTTGTTTAGTTTTTGCTAGATGGCCTACCCCGTGCAGGCTGTGCATGGAGGACACAAAGCAGGTTTAGTGCTCTTTTCTGTTGGTTTGGGTGTGTTCATGATCCTCATGAAACTTGCATGTGGCCCATGAACACATTTCTTTTGGGGGTTTTTACTATGATTGGGTCCTTAGTTTAATTTTCGCTTGATATGTTTTGTTATCAGTTCTAGCTGGTTGGGTTTTTGCCGTTCCGGCTTTGTTTTCATTTTAGTTTCAGAATTCTGTTTCTTGTATAGTGCTTTGGGTTGGGCCTGGGGTATGCCCCTTGTAGTGGTGTAAGTTTTTTGTTTTATTTTATGACTTATCCACCCAAAAAAACTTTCTCTTCTAGCTCTTAAGAAGAAAGTTTCTCTCTAAGTTTCTCCGTCCTTCTCTATTTTGTTGTTCTTGGAACTAATTAGCTTACGACACTAATTGTTTCATCTGCGTAAGTGGCCAAGTTTTACTTAAACAAACCCTGCTTAGCCTCTAAGAAAACGAATTTTCTGAGTAATTGTAGCTTAACGATTTTCGTTTAACTTAAGCACCTCATTTACAGTTCTCTAAATCAGCTAAGTGTTCAACTCTCATGTCCAAAAGGATGAATCTGAATTTCCTTTGATTTTCATCCTATTTCCCTTTCTTTCCCTAACTTTCTATTTTAGCTCTCAAGAAGAAAGTTTATCTCTAACTATCTCCATCCTTCTCCATCCTTCTCTACTTTGTTCACGGAACGAATTAGCTTACGCCACTAATTGTTTCATTAGCTTAAGTGGCCAAGTTTAACTCAACCTAACCTTGCTTCGCCTCTAAGAAAGAGAATTTTCTGACTAATTGTAGCTAACGAAATTCGTTTAACTTAAGCACCTCATTTATGGTTTTCTAAATCACCTATTTGTTCAATTCTCATGCATGAATTTGAATTCCATTTGATTGTCTTCCTATTTCACTTTCTTTTCTCTAACTTTCTCTCCAAGCCCTCAAGAAGAATGTTTGTCTCTATCTTTCTCCATCCTTCTCTATTTCGTTCTAAGAACTAATTAGCATAGGCCACCAATTGTTTCATTTGCTTCAGTGGCCAAGTTTAACTGAAACTAACCTTGCTTAAGTGGCAAAGTTTAACTCAAACTAACCTTGCTTAGCCTTCTAGAAAGAGAATTTTCAGAGTAATTGTAGCTTAATGACATTAGTTTAACTTAAACACCTCATTTATGGTTTTCTAAATCACCTATGTGTTCAATTCTCAAGTCCAAATGGATGAATTTGAATTATGTTTGATTTTCTTCCTATTTTCCTTTGTTTTCTCTAACTTTCTCTTCTAGCTCACTAGAATAATGTTTCTCTCCAACTTTATCCGTCCTTCTCCATTTTGTTCGAGGAACTAATTAGCTTAGGACACTAATTGTTTCACTAGCTTAGGTGGCCAAGTTAAACACAAACTAACCTTGCTTGGCCTCTAAGAAGGAGCATTTTCTGAGTAATTGTAGCTGAACAATATTAGTTTAACTTAAGCACCTCATTAATGGTTTTCTGAATCACCTATGTGGTCAATTCTCAAGTCCAAACGGGTGAATTTGAATTACCTTTGATTTTCTTCCGATTTCTCTTTGTTTTCTCTAACTTTCTCTTTTAGCTCTCTAGAATAAAGTTTTTCCCTAACTTTGTCCGTTCTTCTCGATTTTTTCTAGAAACTAATTAGCTTAGGCCACTAATTGTTTCATTAGCTCAAGCGGCCAAGTTTAACTCAAACTAACCATGCTTAGCCTATAAGAACGAGAATTTTCTGTGTAAGGCCACTAATTGTTTCATTAGCTCAAGCGGCCAAGTTTAACTCATACTAACCATGCTTAGCATATAAGAAAGAGAATTTTCTACATAATTGTAGCCTAACGATTTCTGTTTAACTTAAGCACCTCATTTAAGTTTTTCTAAATCACATAAGTGTTCAATTCTCATGTCCAAAAGGATGAATTTGAATTCCCTTTGATTTTCTTGCTATTTCTATTTCTTTTCTCTAACTTTCTCTTTAACCTCCCAAGTAGAAAGTTTTTCTCTTTCTCCATCGTTCTCCATCCTTCTCTATTTGGTTCTAGAAGCTAACTAGCTTTATGCCACTAATTGTTTCGTTAGCTTAACTGTCCAAGTTTAACTCAAACTAACAATGCTTTGCATCGAAGAAAGAGAATTTTCTTAGTAATTGTCACTTAACGATATTAGTTTTACTTAAGCCCCTCATTATGGTTTTCAGAATCACCTTTGTGTTTAATTCTTAGGTCCAAATTGATGAATTCGAACTCCATTTGATTTTCTTCTTGTTTCACATTCTTTTCTCTAACAATCTCTTCAAGCCCTCAAGAAGAATGTCTATCTCTATCTTTCTCCATCCTTCTTTATTTTGTTGTAGGAACTAATTTGCTTAAGTCAATAATTGTTTCATTTGCTTCTGTGGCTAAGTTTAACCCAAAGTAACATTGCTTAGCCGCTAAGAATGAGAATTTTCTTCGTAATCGTAGCTTCACGATAATAGTTTTAACTTATGCCCCTCGTTTAAGGTTTTCTAAAGCTCCCAAGTGTTCAATTCTCAAGTCCAAAAGGGTGAACTTGAATTCCCTTTGATTTTCTTGCTGTTTCGCTTTCTTTTCTCTAACTTTCTCTTCTACCTCCCAAGAAGAAAGTTTCTCTCTAACTTTCTCTGTCCTTCTCTATTTTGCTCTAGGAACTAATTATCTTAGGCCACAAATTGTTTTATTAGTTCAAACGGCCAACTTTAACACAAACTAACCTTGCTTAGCCTCTAAGAAAGAGAATTTTCTGAGTAAATTTAGCTTAATGATTTTCGTTTAGTAGCTAGACGAGAAAGTTAGAGAAATAGGAAGACAATCAAAGGAAATTCAATTTCCATCGTTTGGACTGGAGAATTGACGACATAGGTGATTTAGAAAACCATAAATGAGGTGCTTAAGTTAAACTAATATCGTTAAGCTACAATTACTTAGAAAATTCACTTCATCAGAGGCTAAGCAAGGTTTGTGTGAGTTAAACTTTGCCACATGAGCTAATGAAACAATTAGTGGCCTAAGCTAATAATTAGTTCCTAGAACAATATGGAGAAGGATGGAGAAGGACGGACAAAGTTAGATGAAATGTTCCTTTTTGAGAGCTAGAATAAAAAGTTAGAGAAATAGCAAGAAAATCGAAGGGAATTCAAATTCATCCTTTTGGACTTGAGAATTGAAGACTTAGGTAATTTTGAAAACCTTAAATGAGGTGCTTAAGTTAAAGTAATATCGTCAAGCTAATATTACTTAGAAAATTCTCTTTCTTACAGGCTAAACAAGGTGAGTTTGATTTAAACTTGGCCACTTAAGCTAATGAAACAATTGGTGGCCTAAGCTAATTAGTTCCTAGAACAAAGTACAGAGAGATGGAGAAGGACAAAGAAAGTTAGAGTTAAACTTTCATCTTGAGAGCTAAAATAGAAAGTTCGGGAAAGAAAATGAAATATGAAGAAAATTAAAGGTAATTCAGATTCATCTTTTTGGACTGGAGAATTGAACACTTAGGTGATTTAGAAAACCTTAAATTAGGTGCTTAATATAAACTAATATTGTTGAGCTACAACTACTCAAAAAATTCTGTTTTCTTAGAGGCTAAGCGAGGTTAGTTTGAGTTAAACTTGGCCACTTGAGCTAATGAAACAAAAAGTGGCCTAAGCTAATTAGTTCGTAAAACAAAATAGAGAAGGATATGGAGAAGGACGGACAAAGTTAGAGAAAAACTTTAATCTAGAGAGCTAGAAGAGAAAGTTAGAGAATAAAAAGAAATAAGAAGAAAAAGAATTGGTCTAAGATTATTTGGGGACCTCGTAACATCCCTAAAGTGAGCTTTGTGGTGTGGATGGCTTTTCTTGGCAGATTGAACACTGGAGATAGATTAAGACTCTTTGGTGTGACTCAATCTACTGAGTGTGTCTTTTGCCAGCACCCCTGTGAAGACCATAACCACCTTTTCTTTGAGTGTCCTTTCTCTGAGAGAATTTGGGCCTGTATAAAAGGTAAACTGAATGTTGATTGGCCAATTATTCCTTGGACTGATCTGGTTCAGCTCACTGCTAACTCTATGAGAGGGGGAAGTCTTTAGGGACTATTATTACCAAGCTAGCCTTTACTTGTACTGTGTACTAGTTATGGATTGTTAGGAATAATAGACTCTTTGGCAAGGATATGGTCCCTACTGAGGTGGTTATAAAGTGTATTGTGGACATGGTCAGATTTAGAATAATGTATATTACCAACTTGAATTCCCACCATAACAAATTAGCTCAAATGGGTTAGTGAGAGAAGCTCTGACATCTCTCTAGAAAACTTTTGTTTTCTAGGGTTCAATACCTCATTGATTGCCGATGTCTGGAGTAATTGCTACCATTAATGAGTGTTATGAGAGGGGAAATACTAAGGGTGAGTCAGTTAAGTCATTGGATCCTGTCGATCGAAATCTAGGGTTCTCTAACAACCGATTTTTGACTTTGTGTGCCGACTTGATGGCTTCGGAAGACGATCGTACGATTCCTCGTGGTGAGGGTGCTTCTTCTATGAATCAAGGTATTGGAAGTCTGTTGGTTAACCTCTCAGGTGTGGAGGTTCATAATCAGAAAGTGATAGTCAACGCTGTTGCAGATCACACTGGAGAAATGGGGGTTTCGACTTTGTCCCCGGTAGCTGCGGGTTTGGATCTATCTAATACTCATATCGATGTTGGGTCTAAGGTTGCTGTGCAAAGTTTGGATAAGAGGAAGGCTCCGATGCTTCCAAATCTTGGTCAGGAGCCATCCACGCCGATTGGAAATGAGATTGGTACGAGTTGGTCTAAAATCGTGGAGGAAGAGGACAATACCTTCCAAAATTTGCCCGATAGCTTGGAGATCACGTGTAATAGGGGAGGGAATATGCTTAGTGATGTTCTGAATGTCCCAGATATGGTTCCTTTCTCTGATATCCAGATTCCTCTTGGTGGCTTCATACCTACTCAAGGGGGAGGTGGTAGGGGGGGAGGCAATTATCGGGGTGGGAGAGGAGGACGTGGTGGTGGCCCTGGTGGTAATAGAAATGTTGAACAAATGGGCCAAGGGAATCGCTCGTGGGCAAATGTAACTGCAGCATCTACTCGATCGAACATCAAACTCAGGTATGTCCCTCCAACTGCCGTAGAAGATAGTATCGTGGTAGAGATGCCTGCAAGGTCAGATCCTCTGGAGAAATGGGATTCATGTCTCGTTGGATATTTTGTTGATAAAGGTGTTGGATATAACTATCTTCGGAATAGTGCGTTTGGGATGTGGAAGGCTAAGGGCCTTAAGGAAGTTCTCACAAACAGGAATGGATTCATGTTCTTCATATTTGACACTCCTGACTGTTGTAGAGATGTTCTAAAGGGAGGTCCATGGTATATCGGGGGTTATCTCCTTATCTTGAAACAATGGAAGAGGATGATGAAACTTGCAAGGATAAATCCACAAAAATCCCAGTATTGGTGAAATTCTTCAATGTCCCTCTGGAGTATTGGGACCCAGATGGATTAAGCAGGATTGCTAGTGCTATTGGTAATCCTCTCTTTATGGATCAGCTTACGGCTCGAGGTAGTAGAGTGGCTTTTGCTAGAATCTGTGTGGAGATAGAGGCTACATCGAAGTTGCTACAATATTTCCAAATCAGGTGTGGTGATGACGCTGTCCTAATTAATGTTGAATATCAAGGACTGCCTTCTGTCTGTCAACACTGTCAGATTTTTGGACACAGTACTGAGAAGTGTGTCTCCAAACAGGTGGCCCAACTGATTTCCTTGCAGAAGGTAACTGAAGAGAATGTTAACCCTCTGGAAGAAGGTTGGACCACCGTTCAAGCTAAGGGTAAGAGGAAGATGGGGGAGCCTGAATTAGAGCCTATACCTGAAATGGTGGAGTCACCTGAACTTTCTCCAGCTGCGGAGATACCTGCTTCAGTTGGAGAGCCTTTGGCTCCTCTTGTTCAACCTCAAGTGACTCAGGAGGACCTGGCCGAGAAGAGTCTATCAGTGGAAGAAGTTAGCTCTCACAGCAGTGATGTGGACAGATTTCAGAAGAAGGTCTTGGAAATTACAGAGTTGGTTATACCAAATGCTCCTGAAATGTTGGAAACAGTAATGAAAAAGACAAAGAAGACTCCTACTGGAGCTCAGGTAAATGTGAAGAACAAGTCCTCTAGCAAGGGCAGCAGCAGCCAGCGGAAGAAGAAGAGGTAACCAGTTTCAGTTGGTTGGTTGTGGGTTTTTTGTCATTTCCTTTTTGTTTCCCAATGACTATTAAAATTGCTTCATGGAATGTTAGAGGATTGAATGATCCTACTAAACAAAAAGAACTTAAGAATTTTGTGTCTAAAGAAAATGTTCATGTCATGGGAGTTTTGGAAACTAAAATAAAACAGTCCAATGAGAGGAAAATATGTGGAAAGTGTTTTGGTAATTGGTCTTTGCTCTCTAATTCCCAACCAACTGAAACTGGGAGAGTTTGGGTGTGCTGGAATGAAGATTTTTGTACTCTTCAACTAGTTTCAATGTCAAATCAGCATATTTTGTGTAAAATCTGTGACTTGGCAACAAATGAAATTTTCTTTGCTGTTTTTGTCTATGCTGAAAACAAGCACACTTTGAGGAAAGTATTTTTTGATAAGGTGTTTAATATCTCCCGTGCTAAATCCAAAGTTCCTTGTATTTTCATGGGTGATTTTAATGCTATAAGGTACCCTCAGGAAAAAATTGGGGGTTCTTCTACTTGGTCTCCTGAACATGAGGAGTTCAACACCTATATTAACGCATCTGAACTGGCAGATCTATCGTATGGTGGGTGCCAATTCACATGGGCTAATAAAAGGTGTGAGGGAGCTTTCATAGCTACAAAGATTGACAGAGTCTTGGTTAATGAGGCTTGGCTGGACAAGTTTCCGGAATCTACGGCTACTTTTCTCCCAGCTGGCATCTCTGATCACTCCTCTGTTGTGGTCGATGTCAGTGTTAACAGTGGCTCCTTTAAGAAACCTTTTAAATACTTTGATTTCTGGTCTCATCACCCAGACTTTCTTAGCACTGTGTCTAGCACTTGGGTTCAGTATATTCGTGGTGTCCCTATGTTCAGAATTTTCCAGAAGCTGAGACAACTTAAAGTTAGTCTTAAGCTTTTAAATAAAAATGATTTTAGTGATATTTCCACTCGTGTCCTTATCTCCAAGGCTAGTTTGGATCGTGTCCAAATTAAACTTGACAAGGATCCGTTGAATTGTGGGCTCCAAGCTGAGGAGAGAGAGGAGCTGAAAAGATACATTGAGCTTAGTAAATTGGAAGAGTGTCTTGCTCTTCAGAAATCCAGAGTCCAGTGGCTTGGCCTTGGTGATAGGAATAGCAGTTTCTTCTTTAGGTCTGTGAAGAGCAATGTCAATAGAGGTAAAATCATGAGTGTGGTTATGGAGGATGGTACTAGATCCACCAAGAGTGCTGATATTCATGATACCTTTGTCCAGTTCTATACCAAGTTGTTTGGTACCCCCATCTTGGGGCAGTATAATGGGATTGAGCGCATCCAATCGCTGGTGAATAAAAAAGTTTCTGTTTCTCAGTCGGCTCTTTTGGCTAAACCTGTTTCGGATACTGAAATTAAGGAGGTTTTTTGGTCTCTCTAAGCCAATAAAGCCCCTGGCCCTGATGGGTATTCAGCTGATTTTTTTAAAAGCTCTTGGGATATTGTTGGAAAGGAGGTTACCCTTGCCATTAAATCTTTCTTTGACTCTAGTAAACTTCTTTCGGAGATAAATAGCACCATCATTGCTCTTATTCCTAAAATTCCTAATCCTATGAACGTTGGTGACTATAGACCTATAGCTTGTTGCAACACCATCTACAAATGTATTGCCAAGATTATAGCTAACAAAGTCAAACTGGTGCTGCCTGACCTGATTGACCCTATGCAATCTGCTTTTGTCCAGGGTAGAAAAATCTCGAATAACATTTTTTTGTCCCAGGAGATTATGAGAGGTTACCACCGGAGTTCCAAAACTCCGAAGTGTGCTATGAAAGTGGACATTATGAAGGCCTATGATACTGTGAGATGGGACTTCATTCTTGATATTCTCACTGCTATGGGCTTTCCACCATGCATGATAAATTGGATTAAAGCTTGTATGACTAGTCCTTCTTTCTTCATTTGCATTAATGGGAGCCTCCATGGGTACTTTAAAGGGGCTACAGGGCTTAGACAAGGAGACCCTATGTCCCCTTACCTTTTTGTGTTGGCTATGGAGATTTTGGCTAGAATTCTAGCTGAAAAATCCAGGAGCCCTCTTTTTAAATTTCATTGGAGATGTGAGAAGACTAAAATTGTTAATTTGTGTTTTGCTAATGACCTTATGATTTTCTGTAGAGGGGATCCGGGTACTGTTAATCTCATCATGCAAGGTTTGGAGGAATTTAGGAACTTGTCGGGTCTTACCCCTAATCCTAATAAGAGCAATATCTACTTTTCTGGGTGTAGTAGTGAGCTTAAAGCGAATATTTTGCACATTGCCAAATTCACGGGATCCTCCTCAGGAAATATTTGGGTGTGCCTTTGATTACTACCAAGCTCAAAGCTTGTGACTGGCAAACCCTGGTTGATAGGTTGACTAAAAGGATTAAAAGCTGGACCAATAAATTGCTATCTTATGCTGGAAGAGCCTAACTCATCCAGTCTATTCTCTTTTCGATGCAAGTTTGCTGGTCTTCCATTTTTATCCTTCCTAAGAGGGTTATTCGTGACATTGAGACCCTTCTTAGATCCTTTCTTTGGTCTGGGACGGAGTTGAAAAAAGATAGTGCTAAGATTGCTTGGAAGAATATTTGTAAAACTAAAAGTGAGGGTGGGCTTGGTTTTAAGGATATGGAGGTTTGGAATAAAGCGGCCATAGCTAAACATGTTTGGTATTTGTTTTCTGGTGGGGATTGCTCTATGTGGTGCCAATGGGTTAAGTCTTACTTACTTAAGGGGAAGAGTTTTTGGGGTGTTAAGATGCCTAGTGACCCTTCCTGGGTTTGGAGGAAACTTCGGTCTCTTAGGGACTTAATTTTCCCCATCATCAAATTCAAAATTGGTAATGGTGAAAATGTGTTCCTTTGGCATGATAATTGGCACCCTTTAGGTTCGCTTGTGCGTTGGTATGGTCCGAGGATTTTGTATGACACTAACCTTCCTGACTGTACAAAGGTTAGTTCCATTGTTTCGAGTGATTCTTGGAATTGGCCTCTTCCCAACTCTTGGGAGATACAAGAATGGATTGCTCCTACCCCTCCTTCTCTTAAACCCTCCCTTGACTCCCCTGATATTCCTGTGTGGAGTTTGACTGCTGATGGCTCCTTCTCCATCCACTCTGCTTGGGATTGTTGGAGGGACAAGGGTCCAAAGGTTACATGGTCTAAACTCATTTGGGGTCCTCCTGCTATCCCTCAGGTTAGTTTCATTGTGTGGTTGGCCATTCATGAGAGGTTAAACACTGGGATAGGCTTCAAATTTTTGGTCTTTTAACTAGCCCTAGCTGCCCTTTGTGTCTTGCCCCTGAGGAGAACCATTCCCATCTGTTCTTTAGGTGTATTTACTCCTCTAGGATTTAGGATGCTATCCAAACTAAATGTAATTCCAACTGGCCTTCTCTGCCTTGGTTGGAAATGGTTGAATTTGCTACTAAATCCATTAATGGCAACTCTTTGAAAACTGTGATTTTGAAATTATCTTTTCTCTGCACTATATACCACATTTGGATGGAGAGAAATAGTAGAATCTTTAGTAAGGTTTTCAAACCTGAAGAGGTTGTTACTTATTCTATCATCCAAATGGTTAGGGGCAGACTTCTATCTATGGAAAATGTGAAATCGTCTGCAGGTGACGATTGGTATCTGTTGCAATGGAATTTGCCTCCTAAAATCTTGCTGCACTCCCAAGCTACTGCTGTTAATAGGAGGTTGAGTGGTGTGAGTTTACCTATATTGAGGGTTGAGTGATGGTGAGGATATATTGAGGGTTTTCTAATGAGGTTGTTGTTTTGCAGATTCTAACAGTTTGCTATGAATTCCACAGTTCTACAAACTCTGGAGACATTGAAGGGAGGGTTGAGTGATGTGAGCCAAGATATTTGGCACCGTGATATGTGGGTTGAGTGGGGGAGGAAGTACATATGTTTTATCCTAACTTTTACTATATATTATACATGTTATGTGTAGGTTAATGGTACATCCAAGTACACAGATCACCGGCTGGAATGTGTGAGTATGAGCAAAGCAGGGCGAGTGATGTGAGACCTTACATTGAGTGGAGTGTTCTCCTTTATTGTGGGTCGAGTGTGGGGAGGTCCTATACTGAGTGCTTGTTGTTTCTTCTTCTCTATGATTTGTTACATTGTTACGGAAATTCCTTTCTATTCTATGCTACAGGTACAAGGTATGGCTGGGAGGGATGTTTGGTTGCCTCTTATGCTGGTTTCAGGTGGCCAGGTGAAGTGTGTATGTGTGACGAGGCCAAACAGCCACCTGAATGGTGGTGTGGAGTTCTTCTACACTGTTTCGGCAGTTCCAGTTTGCTACATCTCGATCAGGTATACAGAATGGCATGGAGGCATGGTGGCTGCTTGCTGTGTACATTTAGGAGGCAGCTGGAAGAGTGTATGTATTCCGTGGGGATGGCTGCTTCAAGCGCCTTGCTGCGTTATATGAGAGAGTTAATCAGTTGTCTTTCGTATTGTTTGTTCATTATTTTATTGTATAATTTCGCCTACCCCTACGGGCTGTGTAGGAGGACTTTAGTGCATTTCGTTGGGTTGTGTTATAGGTATTCTAGCAAATTGTTGGGATGGGTCTGTTTTGGTATTCTCATCAGGTTCTCTTGGGGATTTTATTTTTGTATGATAATGCTACAGGTGCTTAGTCCTACGGGCTGTGTAGGACAGGTTCTTTGTTGTTGTGCTCTCTTAGCTGGGACGATTTTGTGTGGGATGCTGGTTTTTTATTTTGTACACAGTCCCTATCCTTTACAGGACATGGACTCTGTACATCCCGTTTGGCTAGTCCTCGAGTTTCGGATGTAGTGTCTCTCGGCCTTGTATAGTTTTGTGTTTTGTGCCGAGGTTTGTGCTGTGTTTTGTTTGTAGGGCCTGGGGTATGCCCCTTGTAATCGTGCAAATCTTTCTGTTTTATTTTATTTCTTATTCACCCAAAAAAAAATTCCCACCATACTGATAGTTGGTACATGAGCACATGGTGGCTACCCCACACTATTTTGAAGAATGCTGGAACTGTTGAGAGGGATGTGAGTTCACATATTGTGGGTTGAGTGATGGTCAGCAAACACATTGTGGGGTTTCCTAATGTTTGTTATTATTATAGGTATGCGAATCACAGGGCAGGGGAAGCTTGAGTGTGTGCCACATTTTATGAGGGTTGAGTATAGTGTGAGGAATAAACTAAATCCTTCCCAATATCACCAGCCATATTGAGAGGGACTAACACGTTTATTTATATTTCCTGTATCTGTTATTTTTGCAAGTTTATGGAGCAATATTTCTTGAGTGATGTGAGGATATATATCTGTGGGTCGAGTGTAGTGAGCATATGTATCTGGTGCATACAGGGTTTATTATAGGGTCTAATCTCTACTCAGGTTGCATTTGGAGGCATAACAGTTCGTCCTTGGATGGTGCTGTCTATTTCGGGATTCAGCTTTGGTCCTTCTGCATTTGAGATTTGATTGGTTCGTTTGGATGGTCACGAAGCGCCTCGCCAGTGAAGAAAGACTTTATTTTATATTGTTTTGTTTTAGTTTTTCTGCTTGATGGCTTTCCCGTGCGGGCTATGCACAGGGGATAGAACAAATGGAGTCCTCGGTACAGTTTGCTACCGAGTGGTATGGGTGTGTTCATGATCCTCATCTCTTTGAATGCGGCCTATGAACACATTCCTTTTGGGATCTTACTATTATGATTTGGGTTCTTTAGATTAATGTTTGTTATTTTTGAACGTCTTGATATGTTTTGCTTTTAGCCTTTGGGTTTGGTTTTAGCCTTTTCGGCGTTGTTTATTTTTAGCTTCTTTGGTCCTATTTCCTGTATATAGCTTGGTTTAGGGCCTGGTGTATGCCCTTTGTAGAGGTGTAAGTTTTTTGTTTTTTATTTTATGACATATCCACCCCAAAAAAAAAGAAGAAAATCAAACAAAATTCAAATTCATCCATTTGAACTTGAGAATTGAACACATAGGTGATTTAGAAAACCATAAATGAGGTGTTTAAGTTAAACTAATGTCATTAAGCCACAATTACTCTAAAAATTCTCTCTCTAGGAGGCTAAGCAAGGTTAGTTTGAGTTAAACTTGGCCACTTAAGCTAATGAAACAATTAGTGGCCTAAGCTAATTTGTTCTTAGAACAAAATAGAGAATGATGGAGACGGACGGACAAAGTTAGATAGAAACTTTCTTCTAGAGAGCTAGCAGAGAAAGTCAAAGAAAAAAAAGATAAATAGGAAGAAAATCAAGGGGAATTCATATTCATTGCTTTGGACTTGAGAATTGAATACATAGGTGATTTATAAAACCTTAAATGACGAGCTTAAGTTAAACAAAAATCATTAAGCCACAGTTACTTAGAAAATACTTTGTTAGAGGCTATGCAAGGCTTGTTTGAGTTAAACTTGGCCTCTTAAGCTAACGAAATAATTAGTGGTGTAATAAATAATTAGGGAAGGATGGAGGAGGACGGTCAATGTTAGGGAAAAACTTTCTTCTATAGGGCTAGAAGAGAAAGCTAGCAAAAGAAAGAGATTTAGGAAGAAAATCAAAGGGAAGTCGAATTCAACCTTTTGGATTTGAGAATTGAGCACATAGGTGATTTAGAAAACCATAAATAAGGTGCTTAATATCGTTAAGCTACAAGTACTCAGAAAATTCTCTTTCTTTGACGCTAGGCCAGGTTATTTTGAGATAAACTGGGCCACATAAGCTAATGAAACAATTAGTGGCCTCAGCTAATTAGTTCCTGTAACAAAATTGAGAAGGATGGCAAAGGTCAGAGAAAGTTATAAAGAAACTTTCTGCTAGACGAGAAAGTTAGAGAAATAGGAAGACAATCAAAAGAAATTCAATTTTTATCTTTTGGACTGGAGAATTGACGACTTCGGTGATTTAGAAAACCATAAATTAGGTGCTTAAGTTAAACTAATATTGTTAAGCTACAATTACTCAGAAAATTCACTTTCTCAGAGACTAAGCAAGGTTAGTGTGAGTTGAACTTGTCCAGTTGAGCTAATGAAACAATTAGTGGCCTAAGCTAATAATTAGTTCCTAGAACAATATGGAGAAGGATGAAGAAGGATGGACAAAGTTAGAGGAAATGTTCCTTTTGAGAGGCAGAATAAAAAGTTAGAGAAATAGGAAGAAAATCGAAGGGAATTCAAATTCATCCTTTTGGACTTGAGAATTGAAGACTTAAGTGATTTCGAAAATCTTAAATGAGGTGCTTAAGTTAAAAGTAATATCGTCAAGCTAATATTACTTAGAAAATTCTCTTTCTTATAGGCTAAACAAGGTGAGTTTGATTTAAACTTGGCCACTTAAGCTAATGAAACAATTGGTGGCCTAAGCTAATTAGTTCCTAGAACAAAGTACAGAGAGATGGAGAAGGACAGAGAAAGTTAGAGTTAAACTTTCATCTGGAGAGCTAAAATAGAAAGTTCGGGAAAGAAATTGAATAGCACCTCCATTGCTCTTATCCCTAAGATCCTCAATGCTGAAAAAGTGGGGGACTTTAGACCTATTTCTTGTTGCAACACGTTGTACAAGTGTATTTCTAAGATCATAGCTGATAGGATTAAAATTGTTCTTCATGATCTCATTGATCCTGTCCAATCAGCTTTTGTCCTCAGAAGGAGAATTGCTGATAATATTTTCCTTTCACAAGAGCTTATGAGGGGCTATCATAAATCTTCACCCTCTCCCAGGTGTACCATAAAAGTGGATATTATGAAAGCATATGATAATGTTAGATGGGATTTGTTCTAGATGTCTTAACAGCGATGGGGTTCCCCCTTAATATTATCCTTTGGATAAAAGCTTGTATGACTAGTCCCACATATTCCATTTGCATTAATGGGAGTCTGCATGGTTATTTTAGGGGGGAGAGAGGGTTGAGGCAAGGTGACCCTACGTCCCCTTATCTCTTTGTTATTGTCATGGAGATTCTATCCAGAATTTTGGCTGAGAAGGCTTCTCATCCTGATTTCAAATTCCATTGGAGATGTGATAAAACAAAGATTGTAAATTTATGCTTTGCAGATGATTTGATGATCTTCTGTAATGGGGATGTGTTCATTATCTAGTCCATCAAAACTGGTCTAGAAGAATTTAAGAATTTGTAATGGGGATCTTCTGTTATTTGTCTGGGATGTGTTCATTATCTAGTCACATTTTCTTCTCTGGTTGTGAAAAGAAGTTAAGAGATGAGATCCTAGGGGTTTGTAACTTCAGTGAAGGCACTTTACCTGTGAGATACTTGGGGGGTTCCCTTAGTCTCTACAAAACTTAAGGCCACTGACTGTGATCAACTTGTGGAGAGAATAACAAAGAGAATTAAAAGCTGGACAAATAAGTGTCTCACTTATGCTGGTAGAGCTCAATTGATCCAATCTGTTCTCTTCTCTATGCAAGTGTACTGGACCTCTTTGTTCATCCTTCCAAAGAAGGTCATTCAATCCATAGAGAGTCTATTTAGAGCATTCTTCTGGTCTGGCTATGAGCTAAAGAAATATGGGGCTAAGGTGTCTTGCGATAGAATGTGTTCTCCTAAAGATGAAGGGGGCTTGGGTTTTAAGTCTCTCACTGTGTGGAATAACACTGCTATTGCTAAGCATGTCTGGTTCCTCTTCTCTAGGGGTGAGCAATCTGTGTGGTGCCTTTGGGTTAAGTCTTATATCCTCAAAAGTAAAAGTTTTTGGAGAGTTAGGGTGCCAAATGACCCCTCCTGGATTTGGAGGAAAATTCTCTCTCTTAGATCTGTCATTTACCCTTTAATCAAACATAGGGTAGGTGATGGTTCTAGGGTATTCTTATGGTTTGATAATTGGCACCCTATGGGGTCTTTGTGGGATAGATTTGGGATCAGAATTGTGTATGATTCTGCACTAGGTATAGATACTAAGGTTAGTGAGATTGTGGAGGGTACTACTTGGAGATAACCTTTTCCATCTTCATGGGAGCTTATGGATCTCATTGATAACACTCCTTCCACTTTCCTCCCTACTGGTGGGTCTAATGATGTTAGTTGGTGTCCTGCTGCTAATGGCAAATTCACTATTCAGTCCACTTGGCATTCCTTAAGAAAACATTTTGATCAAGTGAACTGGTCTAAAATTATTTGGGGTCCTCATAATATCCCCAAAGTGAGTTTTGTGGTGTGGATGGCTATTCTTGGCAGATTGAACACAGGAGAAAGATTGAAAATCTTTGGTGTGACTCAATCACTGAAAGTGTGCTTTCTGTCAGCATCCATATGAAGACCACAACCACCTTTTCTTTGAGTGTCCATTCTCTGAAAGGGTGTGGTCCTGCATTAAAGGCAAAATAAATGTTGATTGGCCATCTATCCATTGGAATGACTTGATCTAGCTTATTGCTAAATCTGTGAGAGGAAAGTCTTTAGGGACTATTATTACCAAGCTTGCATTTACTTGTATTGTGTACCAGCTATGGATTGCTAGGAATAATAGAGTTTTTAGTAAGGATATGGTCCCTGAAGAGGTGGTTACAAAGTGTACTGTGGACATGGTTAGATTCAGGGTAATGCATATTACCAATTTGAAGTCTCACCATACTAACATATGGTATCTAAGCTCATGGAGATTACCTCCTACTATGTTGAAGCTTGCTGCAGCTGATGTGAGGAATGAGAATTCACAAACTGTGGGTTGAGTGATGGTTAGCATATACACCGTGGGGTTTCCTAGTGTGAGGAATAAAAAATCACTTAACCTAAAATCACTAGCCATATTGAGTGAAACTAACGTGTTTTTATATATTTCCTGTATCTTTTTCTTTTGCAGGTATATGGAGCATTGTTTTCCAAGTGATGTGAGCATATATAATTGTGGGTTGAGTGTAGTGAGCATCTATATGTGTGGTGTAATATGTAAACTGTTATTGCTTCTTGAATGCTACTTGATTGTGGAGCAATTGATCTTGTTTTGTTATCTGCTGGTGACAGAGTTTATTATAATGTTTAAAATCTGTTTGAGATGCATGGGATGGCAGCAAAGTATCTCCTTGGATGGTGCTGCCTGGTTTGGTATACAGTTCGGGTTCATTCGAAGCTTGGAGCTGGCTATGTTCGTGTGGATGGTTGCTATTGGCGCCTCTTGTGTGAAGAAATTATTTCTTTGATGCTTGTTTTATTTAGGTTGTTTTGGTAGCTGGCTTACCCGTGCGAGATGTGCACGGGGTTTCAAAGTTTTGTGTTTATTTCGCTATTTGCTCCTTAGCTATTGGGTGTGTTCATGCTTCTCATCAAATTTGCATGGCCCATGAACACATTTTGGGTTACTTGCTATTATACTTTGGTTTTCTAGCTTAATTTTGTGTTTTGTTTTTCCTTTCATTTGTCTGCATTTAGGTATGCTTTGTTAAACAGTTTATACTGGGTTGACTAGGTTTTCATGGTTTTATCTTTGTTCCTTGTATAATGCTTGTTTAGGGCTTGGGGTATGCCCCTTGTGGTGGTGTAAGTTTTTTGTCTTTTATTTTATGACTTATCCACCCAAAAAAAGAAATACACCCTCATTGAGACAGACTCGAGCAAGTGGTGCTGCTAGCCAATAGAGATGCCCCTACGAACTTCCACCAAAGAGCTTTACTAGAGTTTATTAAATTTCTACTGCATAGGTGCAACTGCTCCATCATCCATATTCCAAGAGAAGGAAACAAGAATGCAAATGGGTTAGCTAACTTAGGAGTGAACCACCAAGACAATCTAGTTGTTCTAGATGACCCCCCTTAGTGAAATTACAAGTCGGCTGGGGGCACCTCCTCTCACTTTCCATACCGAGGCTTGCTTGAAGATACACAATTTTTTATGCACAGATGCAATTGCACCATCGGCCACATCCTTAGAGAAGGCAATACGTGCGTAGATAAGCTTGCAAATATGGGTGCCAATCATCCAGAAGATTTGGTAGCTTTTGATGACCTCCCAGTTGAGATTGTAAATCTGCTAGTTGCAGATATTGTTGGGGCCTCATGTGCCAATGCTATTAGGTCCTAGAGATTTGTTTCGTTGGGCTCCCTCTGTTGGGTCCCTTGTTTGCTTGTAGTTTTGTTCTTATTTCTTCTGAATAAAAATAAATAAAAATGAATAATAATTCTACTGGTGGCAGACATGTTAGGAGCTTCTTGTGTGAGGATCCCTAGTGTCCTTTGTTTTTATTTTGTGATGTTGTTGTAGTTCCTTTCTTGTATTTCTTTTCCTATGAATCCAAAAAAAAAAAATAAAAAGAAAAAAAATGAAAAGAAAAGGTCTTGGACAAAAAACTAAAGATTAAAGTGAGGCGATTGAGCTGATCCAACAAGGAGCCATACAGAGCATTGGCCAAAGACACCAAGCTCATTTTTGGAAGAACTAATGGATGTACTATCAAGCAGGGTATAAATACTTTATTGAAAAATGTTTGAATATCAAAGGTTTAAAGTTGAGGGCAAGACTTGAAGGCAGCGGCAAGTTTGGAATATCAAAGGTTTGAAAATGGGCAGGAAGATAGTTAAAACAATCACCACTTAATCCAAAAACGATACAAGTTCTCTACTTCATTTATATGTATTGGTTTGATCCAATAAAAAAAATCTTTCTATTGCGTGGAAGCTCTATGGTTTTTTTTTATCATGAGGTCGGATAGAGATCGGAAAGTTGTTTGTTGTCATTGGAGGAGTAGCAACATAAGCTATACTAGGAAATGCTCAAACTTGCATTCATTCCCACATCTAAGAGTAAGAGCTTAATAATGCTCCATTTAACGATAACCAAACAAAGCGGCGATTACTTCTGCTCTTGTTAGTGGAAGGATTATGGGTCATTCTCAATATATGACCACTTTTTTTGCCTTTGTTTTTTAATTTATATTTTATTTAAATTTTAATTCTTACGTATGGAAAATCAACAAATTTATTGTATAATAGTTATTTCATTTCAAATCAAAACATCTAATATATGATTCATAATTTAAAAAATAACATAATTATGTTTTGAATGAGCTTTTTATATTTTGAAATTTATGTCTAATTATTTCCCATACATCATTGCCAATGAATAGAAATATGTAATGATTTAAGGGTATGAGATATTTTGTTCACAAATTTCATCATTAATCATGTCCTCAAATTACTATATCTTGATTTCAGATGATCCAACAAGCGTAAATATTTGAAGACAAAAATTTGGGAACATAATCATCCGCATTGTTGATAATAAGATCAACGAAGAGATAAATGGCACTCCATAGATATTCAATAAAAGACACCATTAGCGTTTTGTCAGAATAGACACTTTGATACTCGAGTTAGGATTTTCTGTAAGAATATAATGGTAGTAATTGAATTACTGTATTTGAGGGTGTGTACTTGACCCTTTGGAAGGAAGTGTTGGGATAGTGCCCGATATCTATAGGTGATGAACAATAAACTATTAAGGTGCTCCATGATTATCTCCATTAGAGTGGCCTAATAGAGTATCCCAACAGTGCACCCGAGTAGAATGTCTAACAAAGAGTTTAAGAAGACACTTCTCTAACAGAAGACATCCGAACACTCGAGTCTGAAAATTATGCTACGTGACCATGTTAGGACCATATAATTCTATACAAACTTTTTTATAGCGATCTCGGGTTTACCCCTTGCTGTACAGTGATCCGGACATGTGTCCGTGGATGTTAGTAGTTGATTGTTATTTGGTTTACATCCTTTCCTACTTTGTATCTGAGTTATAGGTTGTGCTGGGCAGATTTGTTACAGGTTGGTCGAGCTTAGGAACCAAAACTAGTTGCCCAGATTTTGGCCTGTCCGCTCGAGCGGAGCTTTCGACGCTCGAGCGGGGACCTTGTTGTTGCTTGTACGCTTGAGCGGGGGTTTTGGCGCTCAAGCGGGGAATACACCCATCTAGTATTTCCTGTGTAGTGTTGGACGCCGAGGGATTACGCCGAGCGGGAGGTTGTAGTGACGCCTGGCCGAAGCTTTCGGCCTTCAGCGGGGACCTAGTATGTCGAGATTCTGAGAGTGTGCATCCGCCGCTCGAGCAGGAGTTTGGCCGCTCGAGTGAGAGTCTGTGAGTGGCGCTCGAGCGGGGGTTTCCACGCTCAAGCAGGACGACTGGGTTAAAGCTCCGTGTTTTAACATTTTAAATCATTTTTTCACATTCTCTTCTCTCTCATACTTTTCCCAAAACTCCATTGTTGAGCTCCTCACTCTAGAACTCTACCTTCTCTCTTGGTATTGATCTAGTATGAGTGATTTGCTCATCATTGGCCTTTACAAAAGTTGTATTGATCGTCGAGGGCTACATTTTAATTTGAAAATTTCGGGATTTGGAGCACTTTGGTTTTGGTCTTCATCTCCTTTGGAACTCAAACTTTGAGGTAGGGATAACCTACTCCTCTTTATGAGCTTTGTCTTTAAATTTTGGTATTTTGAGATGTTGGGGGTTGTTGTGAAATTTTGGGAAGGTTTGGGGCTTTTGTGTAATTTTACAAAAGTTGGGGTTTTATTTATAATGGACCTAGAGGAATGTTTGGTATAGAGACATGGAATAAATGTTGAAAGATTGATAAAAATGGAACCTAAGGGTTGTAATGTTAATTATGGAAAATGCCCTAATTACATGGATTAATTAATTGGGATAATTAATTGTGAGAAATGAGGAATTGAAGTGGAAATGTTGAGATTGGGAGTGTATGGGATTAAAGGGTGTAGTTGAATTACTTACCACTCACCGAATTGGAATGTTGATTATATATCCATTTGTTGCATTTATATTCTGTATAGAAATAACTGCTTTGGGCTATCGGTGGAGGATAGTCTTGATTGTTGTAGACAATGCATGATGATTAGGCAAACTAAAGCTGATCATTGAGATGTGTCATTGAGTATGACGGTTGAAAGAATACATTAATTTTATGTATTGATTGATGATGCGTATACTAGTTGTTTATATGCATTGTGTTGTGTTGGAGGAGATAGGGGATGTACTCCACGGTTTAGGGGATGATAGGGGATGGACCTCTAAACCGGGTGTTGTTTGGGAGAAGATAGGGGATGGACTCCATGGATATAGCTCATATGCTTATCTAGTAATGTGTTGACACAGCTTATACGCTTGTCTTTGGAAGTGTGATATTGCTCTTAGGCATATCTATGGAAGTGTTGATATAGCTCATATGCTTATCTGTTAATGTGTTGATATAGCTAGTATGCTTATCTTTTATTTAAATGGGAAGATGTTTAATATAAATTCTGATCTCATACGGGTTGTTTGGCCAGGTTTTGAGCCATGGTTATGAATTGAGAATTGAAAGGAAATGGAAAATGAATTATAACATGGACTTGTATGTCATGAAACTGCAAGATGATATAAGTGGATGTATCAACTGCTAATCTTTCAGTCATTGTTCATAGTTGGTTTAGTGTATTTCTACTGGGCTGTGGCTCACTGTCACACCCCGAACTCGCCCCTAAAAGTTTGGGCATGACCTATTCGAAAATGGACGCTAAACCTGTTATACATAACATACGGGGCCTGAATGGAAGCATTTAATAATATAAAATACATAGAATAACATCCATTGAGCTATTACTAACATGCCAGGATCACATACACGTACTCGGCTCCTTTACTGAGCGTATAACTAAACATTATTAAAGAAAAGGGGTTATATGCATACATTTTCACTTGGATAGACAATTAACCAAAAATTTAACAAAACTTCTGAGACATGCATGGGCTTGGTCTGGGTGCCTGGACATACTGAGGTTGACAAATGAAAAGTGAGCATCAAGGTTAAGACTGACCTCCAAGGTGGTCACCTACAGAACATACATAACACAAAGTAGGCTAGGCTCAGTGAATAATAGTACATAAACAAAACAGTGCTGCATTTGAAACATAATACATCGATCGTCTTGAAATTGCAAAGTTAACATAATTAGTCTACGTACTAATTTCATAACGACCTTAGGCCCATCTTGTAACATAATAACTTGAAGCATAATAACTTGAGACATAACATCTTAAAGCATAATGGCTTTAAGCCCTTGAATATCATAGCATTAAACTTTCAAACGTGTTGGCATAAAGCCCTTAAAACTTGTGGCATAAAAGCCCTTGAAACTTGTGGCACGAGGCCCTTGAGACATATGGCACGAGGCCCTTGAAACATATGGCACGAGGCCCTTGAAAACTTGTGGCACGAGGCCCTTGAAACATATGGCACGAGGCCCTTGAAACATATGGCACGAGGCCCTTAAAACATATGGCACGAGGCCCTTGAAAACTTGTGGCACGAGGCCCTTGAAACATATGGCACGAGGCCCTTGAAAACTTGTGGCATAAAGCCCTTGAAAAGGTTGGCATAAAAGCCCTTGGAATGGCACGAGGCCCTTGTAAATGGCAATAAGCCCTTGTAATTAGCAATAAGCCCTTGTAAATAGCATATCTTGTCATATCATAATGGAAGTATATCATACATGTTCTTTATGAATATTCCTTATACTTGAACCATAACAGAAATTATAAGTCATACATGTAACATACTTGATCTTGTAACATTCTTGAACTGGGAACCCGCTTGAACTTATAATATGCGTAAACTTGTAGTAGACCTAAACTTGTAACGTACGTAAATTTATAACATAAACTTGTAAACTTGTAACATATGTAACATACATAAACTTGTCTTTACTTGCACTTGTAACATATATAAACTTGTACCATACTTGAACTGGTAACTTACGAAAACTTGTAAACTTGCAACATACCTTAACTTGTATATACCCTAACTTGTACATTTACTTAATCTTGTGCATACTTGAACTTACCACGTATATATAGACTTGCAACATTCTTAACATACTTGACTTATTACATATGTAAACTTATTTTAGAGTCTTACAGAATTCCAGAATCTTAGGAAGGTTGTTTCATTCTTTATCTTACTTATTTACCTTCCTTGAATCATCTACATAAGCATATAACATTTATCTTCCTTAAAATATTTACTTAACCATTTTATCTTCCTTGAAACATTTACTTAAACATATAACATTTATCTTCCTTGAATCATTTACATACATAAGTAACGGAATTAACAGAATACTAATGGCAATCGTTAGCAGTGTAAAGTGTACTACTACTCACAGTGCATTGGTGAGGCATTTATCACTCAAGCGTGTCCTATACACATATGAAGTCACACATTAATTCTTTAAATCATTTCCCTAATTTTCCTTTCTCATTTTAACATGATTACAATGCCCATAACAAGGTTCATTAAGAATTTTAACATTATTTCAAAACATCTTAGAAATTCAATTAAACTTGTTTACGTGTAATTCGACCCACCAATTCCATGATTCTATTTTCAATTTGAGCAAAATCATTATTTATCATCACAAATTAGCCTAGGGTTTTCAAGAACATAAAGTTTTCCATAAAAATTCATACTTCTCATACCATGACCTTACATCCCAATTTCTTCCTTGATTATACATCTAAGGGTTATACTCCATCACTTTAACCCATCAATTGGACCCTCAATGCTTCAAACCCGAAATTCCCAAATCTCATAATTTACTCTATATGCTCAAAAATACAAATTGTATATCAATACAATGGAAATACCACAAATCTATCTCTTAATGCAAGTATTGAAGAGTATTAGAACCCTTACCTCCTTGAACCAACAAAAGAGCAAGCTTGAAGAGAAACCTTCGCAAATCCAAGTTCCAATCGGTTTAAAACATTGATCTTTTCTTAGTCTCCATCCTTGATACAAAACCCATGGTGGATTGTTGCTCAAATTAGAGGAACTCAAGGTTTTGAGGCTAGGTTTCGGAGGGTTTCGAACTTAGGAGAAGAGGAAAGAAGAGAGGGGAAAGAAAATGTGGAAAAAGATCTCAAAATCCGTTTTTAAGCTGTCCCGTAATTCGCGCTCGGCGGAGAATTCCGCTCGAGCGTACTTTTCAACACAGATTTCAAAACTTCAAACAACTGTAACTCCCCCATCCGGCCCCCGTTTTGGGTCGTTCTTGTGCCCAAATTGAAGCCACGGAAATGAGCTTTCCAACTATCCGACCCTCACATCCAAACTCAAAGTGTGGAAAAAGAAAAGGGCAAATGAGTGACGGTTGGTCGTAAGCAATTATTCAAATTAAGGTTTTTGGTCCAATCTTACCTTACCATCATATTATCATCTCAAACAATACCCCAAAATAAGGTAAGAACATTTCAAATATACTAAGAAGAACATCAAAATGAGCCCACATGCTTCAGAATCAAACTTAACCAGGCAACCCGCACGGGGGCCCAACCTTCCGCTCGGCCTTGAATTCAACAAAGTCATTCGCTCGAGCGTCAACTCCCTTCGGCGGAAAATCTACAACCCGAGAATATCGGTCGTCTGCAAAATTCTTGGGAACCCCAAAGTCCGCTGAAGCCACTCCTCCGCTCGAGCGGAGGAAAGAATTTCTGGGTCGTTACACTCACCCTATATGGGAACATCATTTTCAGGCACAGGAAGGATGCCACGTCCAAGGACATAGCTTGGGAGGCTTGAGGCAGACGGACTTTTTGTTGTCTATCTTCTTTTGATGTATTACATGTAAATTCAAGCCAAGGGCTTAAGGTGTAGATGAGTTAGTACTCTCTTTTTTGTAACCAAGTGTTAACTTGAAAGTTGTAAGCCCTAGGGCATTGCTTTTGTTGTTAACATGTAATACCTTTTGTAATGAAACTCGATGAATAGAAGAATGTGGATCTTTTATATATCAATGCATATCTATATTGATGGGTTTAATGTTGTTCTTTTTCGTATGACATTTTGCTCCCACAAAAATAATATTAGGATGGATGTGAAAATGTTGGCTAATAAGGTTTAAAACTAAGCTTTGGCGTTGGCGATGAAATCTAAATCGGCACACTATTGCATATATATATATATATACATATAATGTTAACAGTAGTTCGAGGCTTTGAACATACATATAGAAACTTGATCATCTTCTTTCAGTATATATATTGATCTGTAGCAATGAATCTGAACTTAACGTACGAAATATGAAAAATTAAAATAGTTCACTTGTTTAAAATATTTCTCTTACAGAGGTTGTTGGACAGAGATGAAATTGAAAGAAAGAGTGGAGAGGCGTAGTCATAGGAATCCTCTCTTAACTTGCTCTATGCGCACATCAAGATATTAGAACATAGTTTTGTTTCATTTAAAGAGCCACCAAGGAGGTAAATATTGCGGGGCTTGGTAATGCGAGCACTTGACTCAAGTGAGGGCATTATTGTGATTAGAAGTTGGTGCAGTCCAAGGCTATCACGATGAGGTTATTTGTTGGCTGCCCATTCCAAGGCATAAGGGTCTTGGTTCCTCGAGAGGGGCACTGACTCAGTTGGTTTCACAATGCGGTGGAAGGATTGCTAAGTAATTCTGGTGAGTAATTTACAAGTGGAAGGATTCTTTGAGGCTCTTGTTCTTTGGAAGTATTCTGAATTCTTGAGAATTGATGAATAATTTACAAAGTAGCGAATACCTCCCGCTCTTGTTGGTTGATGGGTTTCGGGCCGGTGCTCCTCAGGTCCATTGATGTCTGCTGGGCTGTTCTCAATATGACAACCACTTTTTTGTGTGTCATGTTTTTTTTTTTTTAAACACTGGGGCCCAACATTTGATTTACATTTTCCTTTCCTTAGGCCAATAATATCTGGTGACTTTCCCTTCTTGGTGGCCTGTCTCCCTCAATAATAGCCACTTTTTTCATTTCTTTATTTATAAAATTTATACATTTTTTTTATGACCCAACTCCCTAAATGCATTATTACTTTTCCTAATTATGAAAATGACAACCATTTTTTTTTTGGTGATTCTATTTGCACTTAAAAAATAATTGAGTACACCTAATTAAAATTTTGAAATTTTAAACCTATCATCGCATCACTCCTTACAAAATTTTATATAAAAATATAGTATTACCCTTTTGTTTTTTTAGTGTTTTGTTTATCAAAACCAAGTTGCCTTTATTGTAGCTAATATACAAAAATACAAATTAGATTATTAATGACTAGTTGATAATTAAATCTGTAATTTCATGGGAGTCTATGGCATGACTAACTTGTTTGGAGGGTAAAACATTATTACCCTTCACTTGGAAACCTCTAAAAAAACTAATTTATTAGCTAAAAAAAAACCATATTTTGCTTTTTTAAAAAGATTAAATAATTTGGGCATACACATTTATGGTCAAAAGGAAACTTTTTAGTCATTATAAAAGTTATTAGAAAAGTAAATAATAAAATATATACATATATATATATATATATATCAAATAAACTAGTTTTTTGCAGCATTAAATTTTTTTATTAACACATTTTTAACTAATAAATTAATTTTTTTTAGAAGGCTGTCAATGACAGTAGGGAATCCTTCTACCCATTACAAATTCAAAAATGTTAGAGATCTCAAAACTTTTATCAAAATTTCTATCAAATGTCTAATATGAGTGTGGGTTCTAGATTTGGGGTGGCTGCTTTGCGGGGTGCACAAAGCCACTGTTGTACAACCAAATGGGCCTATTTCAGAATCCATTTTGATAATCCAAATCGTTTACCCATTCTTCCACTCACATTTGTATCTACAAAAATGAATAACAATTGTGATATAAAGTATTAAAATGAATACATATGTGAGTGGATGAAAGGATAAATGATATCCGATTAACTTGATTTTTTGTAGGTATGTTGTATTTGATGTATTCTAATTTAGCATTCCTGGTTTAGACCCGACCCGTTGATGTTTTGAATTCGAGTTTCATTTGTCTTATTTAGATATTCATATTGTGTTTCTCCTTATTTCTCATTGAGTTTGGTCATTGGTGTGTCTTGATTGTGTTTGGAACAGGTTGGTTACTAGTTGATCCAAATTGTTGTTGTCCAGAATTTGGCTTCTTTGCTCGAGCCGGATTTGGGAGCTCGATAATTTGCGAGGCCTACAAAGATCTGGTCGTTTGGTAGAGCTGTGGAAAAGTAATTATAGATTACTTAACAAATTATAACTTAAAGCTGTGAACAGAAGCTGTTAATTTGTTTGGTGTTTGGTGTTATTCATCCAAAAAAAAAAAAATTTGTTTGGTGTAGTTGTGAGATTATGGATTTAAGCAGTAGCGTAGTGTTTGGTTGATAAGCTATAAAATAATTTTTTACTGTGTAATTGTTCTTTTTGCCCTTATATGATATAAACATGATTATTTTGTCATTTTTTTTTTCAGTTTTAATTTTAAAAAAAATATTTCATTAATAAAAGTTAATATAATTAGTATTACAAGATTAAGTCATTTTCATTTTTTCATTATAAATTAATTAATATAAAATTATTTCATTTTTTCATTATAAATTAATTAGTGTCAATTAATGGCTTATTTTCATTTTTTTCATTATAAATTACTATTTTCATTTTTCATTATAAATTATTATTTCTAGTTTTTCATTATAAATCAATTAGTATAAAATTATTCCATTATAAATTAATTAGTGTCAATTAATGGCTTATTTTCATTTTTTCATTATAAATTATTATTTACATTTTTTCATTATAAATCAATTAGTATAAAATTATTTTTCATTATAAATTAATTAGTGGCAATTAATGGCTTTTTGTAATCAATTAATACTAAAATTATTAATTAGTATTAATTAATATAAAATTTATCTTAGTAATGGCTAAAATGCTTTATTATTATTATTATTATTATTATTATTATTATTATTATTATTATTATTATTATTATTATTATTATTATTATTATTATTATTATTATTGTTATTGTTATTATTATTATATTAAAAAAATACTGAGAAAAAGCTGGGGTTTTGTCATGCCATCGATCGCGATGAGGGAAAAAGAGCTAGGGTTTGTCCTTATTGTCGATCCTTGAAGAGGAACAGAGGGAGAGCTAGGGTTTTAGGCGACTAGGGCTTCACTTGCCTCTGGTTCATCTTGAGAGAGAGAGAGAGCGAGCTGGTGCCTTTGGTTCGAGCAGAGAGAGAGAGAGAGAGAGCTCCCTTTCACGAAGTGCCTCTTAGAGATGTGTGAGAGACAGAAATGAGTTGTGTTTGGTTTATATACATGGCACACTTGTAATAACTTGAAATTTTGAGGGGCATTTAAGTCATTTTGCCCCTCAAATGGCGGCTGCGTACTTAAGCTGTTTGGAAAAGATTCTTATCTCCCACTCACAGAAAAAACTGATTTTTTGGCTTAGAAAAAGCTATAATTTGTATTATCAAGCTAAACCAAACACACCAAAATAGCTTAAATTAAACTAAAAGCTGAAATCAGCTGAAAATAAGCCCTACCAAACAGGGCCACTAGGAGGTAGTGTTATTCACTCGTGCGAGACTTCTTGTGTTCGAGTGACTGTCTTTTGTCTATAAAACTTCTAGGAGTTCGTATATAGCGATCCCGGGTTTACCCCTTGTTGTACGGTGATTCGAACGTGTGTCCATAGATGTTAGTAGTTGATTATTATCTTGTTTACATCCTTTCCTACATTGTAGTTGAGTTAAAGGATGTGTTGGGCAGGTTTATTACAGGTTGGTTGTGTTTAGGAACCAAATGTTGCTGCCTAGAATTTTGGATCTTCGCTCGAGCGAGACGTTCTTCGCTCGAGCGATCTTCTGTTTTTGGTCCTTCGCTCGAGCGAGCTTCTGTTTTTGGTCCTTCGCTCGATCCAGGGTTTGGTCGATCGAGCTAGAGTTGAGTTTTGTGTCTGGTGGGTCGAGCCAGGTCTTCTTCACTCGAGCGTGTGTCTGCGTCTCAGTTGGACCTGAGAGCTGTAGTTTTTAGCTTGAGCGAGCTTTCCTCCGCTTCGGCGATGCAGTTTATCTTTGCTCGGCGAGCCTTACATCGCTCGGCGTGATTTTAAGTTTTTGGCTCAGCGAGACTTCATTGGCTCAGCGAGGTTTTACGTATCTGGTCACTCGGCGACCAAGTCTTCGCTCGGCGAGCTGTTTATATCGATTAGCGGCAAGAGTTAAACATCACTTTTTCAAAACTTTTTCATCTTCAAACCCTAAATCCGAGACCCTCTATAGCGATCCCGGGTTTACCCTTATTGTGCAGTAATCCGGACATGTGTCCGTGGATGTTAATAGTTGAGCATTATGCGGTTTACATCCTTTTCTACATTGTATTTGAGTTATAGGATGTGTTGGCGAGTTTGTTTCGGAGTTGGTTGTGTTTGGGAGCCAAGGGTTCTTGCCCGAAATTTTGTCCTTCGCTCGGCGGCGTTGAGTTTAATGTCTGGTGGGTCGAGCAGGTAACCGCTTCGGCGGCGATGCGTCTGTCTTGAACTGAACACCATGATTTTTGGCTCAGTGAGCTTTTCTTCGCTCAGCGTCTGGTTCGATCTTCGCTCGGCGGCGGTTTGTCGCTCAGCGTCGTCTAATTCACGAACTGAAGGGTCGAGCTCTGGCTCGGCGAGCTTTTCTTCGCTCGGCGAGCTTAGGTTGTTGGCTCGAGCGAGACCTTCTTGGCTCGAGCTAGGGTTTTCTGTGTCTGGTCGCTCGAGCGACCAAGTCTTCGCTCGGGCGAGCCTGTTTATATCAGTGCGACAGCAGCGAGTTTCAAGTTAGATTTTTTATAACTTTTCATCCAAATCTTCTAAATCTGAGAGCCTCTCTCTCTAACTTTACACTCTCTCTAAGGTTTGATCTATCTAGGATCATTTCCTTCCCTTCTTGCTTTGTTAAAGAGGTAGAGGTTGTCGAGGGCTTCGATTTAATCTGAGAAAGTCGGTGTTTGGAGCACTTTGATTCTTGGGTTTTCATCTCCTTTTGGGCTTAAACTTTGAGGTAGGGATATCCTACTCCTCTTTATGGATTCTGTCTTTGAATTTTGACATTTTGATGTGTTGGGGATAGTTGTGTAATTTTGAGAAAGTTTGGGGCTTTTATGCAATTTTATAAAAGTTTGGGGTTTTGTTTTAAATAAACCAATATGTATGTTTAGTACATGGAAATGAGATTAATGTGGAATCTTTGATGAAAATGGAACCTTTAGGGTTGAATGTTAATTATGGAAAATGCTATAATTAAATTGTTTAATTAATTGGGATAATTAATTGTGGAATTGAGATGTTGATTATATATCCATTGTGCATTTATTTTCTGTATAGAAATAACTGCTTTGGGCTATCGGTGGAGGATAGTCGTGTTTGTTGTAGACAATGCATGATGATTAGGTAAACTGAAACTAATCTGCGGAAAGTGTCATGGAACTTGACGATTTGTGGAATACATTAATTGTATTGATTGATTGTATATAGAACCAATGTGTTTATATGCATTATATGTAGAGGAGGAGATGGGGATGTACTCATGGTTTAGGGAAGATGGGGATGTACCTCTAAACCGGATAGTGTTGGGAGAAGATAGGGGATGAACTCAGGAGACACAACTCATATGCTTGTCTTGAAAAAATATAGAATCTGACTCACGTGCTTGTCTTGGAAATGTGAAGTAGCTTGTATGCTTATCTGTGGTTGTATAGATATAACTAATATGTTTATCTATGTTGAAATGGAAAGAAAGAAAATATAGACTTGAATGTCTTGGAATTGTAGTAAATTGTGAAACAATGTGAAAGTGTTGACCAATCTATCAACTGTTAATCTTTTAGGCGTTGTTCATAATTGGTTTAGTATATTTCTATTGGGTTGTGGCTCACCCTTTATGGGGATATCATTTTCAGGTACAGGTAGCCTGCCACCTCCAAGGACTTAGCTTGGGAGGCTAGTGGTGGATGGACTTTTTGACTTCTATTTACTTTTGATGTGTTACATGTAACTTCAAGCCAAGGGCTTTACGTGTATTGAGCTAGAGCTCACTTGATTGTAACCAAGTGTTAACTTGGAAAGTTGTAAGCCTTAAAGGCACCCGCTTTTATTGTTCACATGTAATACTCTTATGCAACTGTTTAGTTAAATAGAAGAGGATGGACTTTTATTATGTTGATGCATGTTTCATTGATGGGTTTAATGTCTTTATTTTGAGGCGTTACAACTTGGTATCGAGCGTCTTAGGGTTGAATACTTTGGAGTGCGTGGGAAGTGATTAGGATCACAATGGGTTTGTCTCGCTTGATAGAGACTTAGTGTAGTGTCATATGCCATGTGTTTAATTAATAACATGTACATGATTATTTGGGTATGGGATTTAATTTCTAGGATGTTGATTGGATCCTTGGGTTTAGAGTCTTGTTGGAAAGGCACTTGATCAATCTTTGTTTCTCCACGGGAACTCTGGTAGCATCTCGGGACTATCATTATCGAAATGAAATTCGTAAGTGCTTATGTGTTTATGTGCTTACGTGGAGTGAATTCTTGTGGTCCATGTTTTAGGGCCGAGTGTTTAGTTCTGCACGTTTATAAATGTGCTAACGTTACGTGTTACCTTTATTAGGATGTCGGGGCGAGGAAGAGGTGGAAGCGTGGCGAGCCTAGGAGGCGAGATATGCCTTCTGGGATGAGATTCGGCTGACTCGAGAAGGGTTGGTCGAGCCAATGTGGCCGAGCGATGAACCGGCGAGCTATGGGCGCGCTAGCTAGAGATAGCGAGGGCATTGAAGTCGATGAGGCATTCTCGGTGAGAATTAGGCTCCGGTTGTTGTTGCGGATCAGGACCTTCTTTTCGAAGAGGAGTTCTTCGGTCTAATCCGGATGAATTTGTGGGTGATCCAAAAGAGCCGCTTAAAGGCGGATGAATGGCTCGAGCAGAACGAAGGCGTTTGAGATGCTAGGCATCAAAGGCGAATCTTGAAGGTGACCTTGGCATCTTTCGGTGAAGGGGATCTTGGTCGGTGGTGGAAGTTCACCAAGAGTCGTATAGGAGGGACTTGGAAGGCTTTGTTGGCGCTTTTCGGAGAAGTTCTTATCTCCATTTGTTGAGAAGTTGAGAGGTCGATTCTGCCGGCTCAAAGCGGGGCCAGTTCATCGATGGCGAGTTTGAGGCCTCATTCACTAGTTTGTCGAGGTTTGCACTGAGTTGGTGGCGTCTGAGAACGCTTGTTGCATTGAGTTTGAGAAGAAGTTGGCTGACCTCAAGTTGAAATTGGGGTCTATGTTTGGGATTATGGGCGTGGTTGATCTTTGGAGCCCATCTTGAGATTATGATCGGGAAGAGGAGGAAGGCGAAAAGGCTCCAAGAGTCGGGATGGACGAGGCGATAGTAGGAGACAGAGGGGTTATAACCCTCGGATCTCGAGTGGAGTTTCTAGGTCGACTTTCGGTCTTAGAGTCACGAGCTCGGGAGGGCAATCGAGGAGAAGTTTACTGTTACAAGTGTGGCCGGGGTCACAAGGCTTGATTTGCCCTTGAAGAAGTCGAGGTCTGCATCTTCTTGACCGGACCACAGTCGAGTTTGGGCGGCGGCCCTTGTCTTGTTATTAGTGTGGGCGACTGGGCACTGAAGAGGTTCTGCCTGATTGAGTGCCACTTGAGGCGTCTGGTTCTAAGCGAGACGAGTTCAACCGGCTCGATCTGTCTGCGGGCCTCGAGGGCCAATCAGGGAGCCGTCGTCAGTCGATCTGATCGTATGCTCCTAGGGGTGGCAGGTGGACGAGGTCCTCTGGTAGCGTGTCGTTGTTGCCTTGTGATTTAGTACCAGCTCCATCGGTAGTGAGAGGTACTTTTTGTTTTACCTTTCGGTTGCTAGAGTGTTGATTGACACGGGTGCACCTCATTCTTTTGTATCTGCTGCATTTGCATCTATGTTGGAATTGGAGTTAGCACTATTAGCATCTCCTATTTGCGTTGTGTCACCTATTGGGGGTGAGTTAATTTTGAAGCACGGGTGTAGAGGTTGTGATATAGAATAAAGCGATCATCGACTTAGTTTCCATTTGTAGTTATGCCCATGAAGGGCTTTGATGTTATTTTAGGTATGGGTGGTTATCGTCATACCGGGCTGTGATTGATTGCTACCGCCGAGGGTCACTTGTTGTCTGCGGTGGAGTGTTTCCATTTCTTAGGAGACCGAGTTGGTAGTGTTGTGCCGCAGTGCAGTCATAAAGCGGAATGAACTTAGTAGTCTACTTGCTAGCTTTGAGAATGGTGAGTGTGATGAGACCAGTTGAGTTGCCAAGGGTAGTTTGTGAGTACTCGGACGTCTTTCAGGATCTTGTTGATTTGCCACCTCATAGAGCGAGTTCTCTATTGATTTAGTGCGACGCAGCGCCGATTTCTATGGCACCTTATCGTTTTGCCCAGCCGAGTTGATTGAGTTGAAAGTTCGGCTCAGAATTGCTAGATAAGGGCCGTTAAGCCTAGTGTATCGCTGTGGGGAGCACCGGCCCTCTTTGTCAAAAAGAAAGCGGTGCTTTGAGATTGTGTATGTCGATTATCGGAAGTTAAATCAGACTCTGGTTAGAATAAATACCCTATGCCCGTATAGATGATTTGTTTGACCGGTTGAAGGGTTCCGTTGTTTCTCTAAGATAGATTTGAGATCGGGTTACCACCGGTTGAGGGTCGAGAGGAGGATATTAGAAGGCGGCATTAAAATGCGGTATGGCCATTATGAGTTCTGGTGATGCCATTTGGGCTTACCAATGCCGCGATCTTTATGGACTTGATGAACAGGATCTTGGAATTCTTGGATCGTTTGTGGTCGTTTTTGTGGATGACATTCTTATCTACTCACCTTGAGGAGGAAGAGCACGAGAACACTTGAGAGTGGTGCTTGAATTGCTTAGAGTCCATAGTTTGTATGCCAAGTTTGGGAAGTGTGAGTTACGGCTAGGAGAAGTCAAGTTCTTAGGCCATGTAGTATCAGGAAAGGGGTGTCTGTTGATACATCCAAGGCGAGGCAAGATTGAGCCTGACCTAAGAGTGTGTTTGAGATCCTGATTTTAAGGGATTAGTTTGGGTACTACCGTCGGTTTGTGAAAGATTTCTCCAGTTAGCTTCACCGTTGACTAGGTTGACTCGCAAGGGAGTCAAATTTGTATGGAGTGAGACTTGTGAAAAGTCGTTTTAGGAGTTGAAAGTTAGATTGACCACCGCTCGGTCTTGATTATTCGGAGAGGGTTGGGTTATCTGATCTATTGTGATTCTTCACGAGAGGGTTTGGGTTGTGTGTTGATCACGAGGAAGGAAAGTGGTAGCTTATGGCTCCGTCGAGTTGAAAATACGAGAAGAATTACCTACACATGACCTAGAGCTAGCATTTGTGATCTTTGCCTTGAAAATCTGGAGACACTACCTTTATGGTGAGAGATTCGAGGTATTCTCGGATCATAAGAGTCTGAAATATCTGTTTTCTGAAGGACTTGAATTTGAGGCGGAGAGGTGGATGGAGTTTATTGAGGATTACGACTTGAGTTGCATTATCACCCGGAAGGCCAATGTTGTGGCGATGCTCTTAATGAAATCCATTAGTGATGTAGCTTATGTAGCCATCAGAGTGGGAGATGTTGGGGGCACTTGGCGAGTTTGATTTATACGGCGAATCCGTTGAGTGTGACCTTGTTTTCTGTTGTTGCGACCTACACTTGTGACTCGAGTGTTAGAGGCAGAGGTGACCTTGGTAGAATCCCTAGAGAGAAGATTTCCAGTGGGAAAGTTGAGAAGGGTTTGACGGTGTATCCCGACTTGAGCGTGAGATATCGAGATCGTTTGTTTGTGCCGGAGTCTTGCCGAGAGGAGGTACTCCGAGAGTTTCATCATTCGCGCCTTGCGGTGCATCCGGGAGGTACTAAGATGTATCAGGATTTGAGTCGCCAGTTTTGGTGGCGAGGCATGAAGAGAGATGTGGCAGTCTTCGTGTCTAAGTGCCTTACTTGTCAGCAAGTGAAGGCCGAGCATCAGAGGCCAGCGGGTTTGTTGCAACCCTTGCCTATTGCCGAGTGGAAGTGGGAGCATGTTACCATGGACTTCGTTGTGGGTCTTCCAAGGACTCAGCGGGGTAGTGATGCTATTTGGGTGGTTGTAGACCGGTTGACTAAGTCGGCACACTTCATTCCTATCTTGGCGTGAGAGATTCGGTAGATCACCTTGCCGACTTGTATATTGGGACATAGTGAGATTGCAGGGGTCCCGATGGCGATCGTCTCGAGATAGAGATCCTCGTTTCTTTGCTAGGTTGTGGCGAGTTTGCGAGTGCTTTGGGCACTAAGTTGACTTCGATCTGACTTATCATCCTCGGTGACGCAGGCGGTCGGCGTACTATTCGACTCCTTGAGGATATGCTTGAGGTTGTGTCCTTGATTTGATGGGGCGTGGGAAAGGCACTTGCCATTGGTGGAGTTGCCTACAACAACGATTATCGATCTAACATCGGTATGGCACCGTTTGAGGCCTTGTATGGCCGCCCTTGTGGAATCTCCGGTTTGTTGGGCGAGGTGGGTGACACACCTTTGTTGGGTCGGAGTTGGTTAGAGGCAGCGGAGAAAGTTGGGCTTATCGGTAGGAGGCTTGTGACAGCCCAGAGTCGTCAGAAATCTTATGCTGACCATAGGAGGGGACCGTTGGTGTTTGAGATAGGGGGTCATGTCTTTCTGAAGATATCACCTAGGCAGGGATTGATGAGGTTTGGGAGGAGAGGAAAGTTCTCCCCTCGGTATATTGGTCCTTTTGAGATCCTTGAGAGGATTGGCGAGGTTGCTTACCGTTTAGCTTTGCCGCCACAATTGTCCGGACTTCATGGCGTGTTTCATGTGGTATGCTTGAGTATGAGCCAAATCCATCACGTGTTGAATTGGACCGACTTAGAGGTAGATGAGGATGCCTCGTATGAGGAGAGAGGTTGGTCTTGGATAGGCGGGATCAAGTCTGCGTGGCAAGACCATCCCTTTAGTGAAGGTTTTGTGGAAGCATCACGAGTGGAGGAAGCCACTTGGGAACATGAGTTGGAAGTCGCGAAATATCTGGACTTGTTTGTTGATTTGTAGTCATGTAATGAGAACTTGTAATTTTGTTGAACTTTAAGAACATTGTATGTGTCTTAAGTTGTAAAACATGGTATATGTTTTGATTTAAGGAAGTATTGTAAAACTTGCCTTGATGTGAGAATTGATTATAATATTGCATGTGTTAGCTATATTATAGAACTGGAGATGTATCATGAAATTTTGTTATGATATGATTTGTGAAACCATGTATATTGAGAATGGTTGTAAAGTGGAACGAGAAATGCATGTTATAGATGCACTTGAAATATTTATATATGTGAAATGCCTCTTTAAATGAAATGGGTGACCAAACCGGATGTTGTTTGGGAGGAGATAGGGGATGGACTCCATAGATAGAGCTCATATGCTTATCTAGTGATGTGTTGACACAACACATATGCTTGTCTTTGGAAGTGTGATAGTGCTCTTATGCATGTCTGTTTATGTGTTGATATAGCTAGTATGCTTATCTAATATGAAATGGGAAAAAGTTTAATATGAGTTACCGTCTCATGTAAGTGGTTTGGCAGTTACGAGCCATGGTTATAAATTGAGAATTGAAAGGAAATGGAAAATGAAACTGTAAAGTGTTATAAGTGGAAGTATCAGTGTTGGCCATCTATCAACTGCTAATCTTTTAGTCATTGTTCATATTTGGTTTAGTGTATTTCTCTTTGGCGTGGCTCACCCTATATAGGAACATCATTTTAGTGCAGTAGCATGCCACCTCCAAGGACTTAGCTTGGGAGGCTAGCGGTTGACAAGCGTTTTGGTGGTTCTTTCTTGTGATGTATTACATGTAGTTTCAAGCCAAGGGCTTAATGTGTCGAGTTAATACTCTTTCTTTTGTAACCAAGTGTTAACTTGGAAAGTATAAGCCCTTAGGGCATTTGCTTTTGTTGTTAACATGTAATACTTTTGTAATGAATTACTCGATGAATAGAAAGATGGGGACATTTTATATATCAATGCATATCTTTATTGATGGGTTTAATGTTTTTTATGAGGGCATTACAACTTGGTATCGAGGCGTCAGGGTTCAAATACTTTGGAGTGCGTGGGAAGTGATAGGATCACAATGGGTTTGTCTCGCTTGATAGAGACTTAGGTGTAGTATCATATGCTATGTGTTAAATTGATAACATGCTTATGTGACTATATGGGTATGGGATTTAATTTCTAGGATGTTGGTTGGATCCTTGTGTTCCGGGGAGTCTTGTTGGAAAAGCACTTGATCAATCTTTGTTTCTAACCGGAACTCTAGTAATGCCTCGGGACTATCATTATCCAAAAATGAAATTCGTAAGTGCTTATGTGTTTATGTGCTTACGTGCAGTGAATTACAGTTGTCCATGCATTAGGACGTGGGTGTTTAGTTTCGGCACATTTATGAATGTGCAGGATGTTAGGAGGAGGGAGAGGTGCTAGGCGTGGTAGGCCTGCGAGGCGAAATACCTTCTGGGATGATATTAAAAGCAATGCGAAGGAGTTAGCCAAGCCAATGTGGCGAGCAATGGTCGTGAGCTATGAGTGCCTTGGCCGAGAGATATGAGAGCTTTGGGTATTCTCGAGCTAGAAATCGAGCGATTGAGGCGGGGCCTTCTTTCTTGAAGAGGAGTTTTCGGTCTAACGAGACGAGTTCATTGGAGATCCAAAGGAGCCACTTAAGGCGATGAGTGGTTGGAACAAATGAGTAAGGCGTTCGAGATGCTTGGCATTGAGGGCGGAACAACGAAAGTGACCTGGCATCCTTCGGTGAAGGAGATCTTGGTCAATGGTGGAAATCTGAGAAGGTCCGTGTGGGTGGTACATGGGAGGCGTTTGTAAATGCTTTCGAGAGATTCTTATCTCTGATTGCTAGGGAGAATGAGAGATTAGTTTAATGGCTTAAATAGGAGGGTTTGTGCGTGGCGAGTTTGAGGCTACATTTACTAGCTTGTCGAGGTTTGCACTGAACTTGTGGCGGCAGAGGCGCCGTTGCTATGAGTTTGGCGGAAGTTGGCGTGGCCTCAAGTTGAGGTTAGTGGGTCTTACATCAAGAGTATAGACATTTGGTAGATCTTGCGGCTCATATGGAGCTTATGATGCGAGGAGGAGGATGAGGAGAAGCATAGAGGCTCCAAGAGGGGCCAAGATGGCGGAGTGATGGCAAGAGCAGAGGGTTATAACCCTCAGGTCTCGGCGGAGTTGCTAGATCGACCTTTCCGGTGCAGTCTTGAGCTCGGGAGAGGCAATCAGGGAGAGTTCACTTGTTACAAGTGTGGCCAGCTGGGTCACAAGGCTTCAGTTTGCCCGCTGAAGGGCGGAGGTCAAAGAGCTGCTTCTTCTTCAGCTAGACCGTAGAGTCAGAGTTTGGGCAGAGGGCAACCCTTGTCTTGCTATCAGTGTGGACAGCCTGGGCACCTAAAGAGGTTACGCCTGATTGAGTGCCACTTGAGAGTGTCGGTTCTAGGCAGACGAGGATTTGACCAGCTCGATCTGTGCGAGCCTCGAGGCCAATCAAGAACCGTCGTCCAGTCGTCTGTGATCATATGCTCCTAGGGGTGGCGGTGGATCGGGCCTCTGAGTGCGTGTATCTTTGAGACGCGGACCTAATCCTCCATTAGTAGTGAGAGATACCTTTACATTTTTTACCTTTCGGTTGCTAGAGTGTTGATTGACAGGTGCATCTCATTCTTTTGTATCTTTGCATTTGCATACGTGTTGGAGTTGGAGTTAGCCCTATTAGCATCTCCTATTTGTGTTGTGTCACCTATTGGGGGTGAGTTGATTTTGAAACATGGATGTAGGGGGTGTGATATAGAGGGCGCCGATCATAGGCTTCCGTTTCCTTTTGTAGTTATGCCCAAGAAGGGCTTTGATGTTATTTTAGGTATGGACTGGCTATCGTCATACCGTGCCGGCATTGATTACTACCGCTAGAGGGGCACTAGGTGTACCATGTGCGGGGAGTGTTTGCATTTCTTGGGAGGCGGGTTGGTAGTGTTGTGCCACCGGTATGATCCGTGGTAGGAGTGAACTTAGTGGTCTACTTGCTAGCTTTGAGAGTGGTGAGTGTGATGAGACCCAGTTGTGTTGCGAGGGTAGTTAGTGAGTACTCGGACGTGTTTCTCGAGGATCTCCTTAGTTTGCCACCACACCGGGAGATTGAGTCCTCTATTGATCTAGTGCCCGGCATAGCGCCAATTTCTATGGCACCTTACCATTTTGCTCCAGCAGAATTGGTTGAGTTGAAAGTTTAACTCCAAGAATTGCTAGATAAGGGCTTTGTTCGCCCAAGTGTTTCGCCGTGGGGAGCACCGGCCCTCTTTGCTAAAAAGAAAGATGGTGCCTTGAGATTGTGTATCGACTAGGAAGTTGAATAAGACTCTGATTAAGAATAAGTACCCTATGCCCGTATAGATGATTTGTTTGATCAGTTGAAGGGTTCGTTGTTTCTCTAAGATAGACTTGAGATCGGGTTACCACGGTTGAGGTCGAGGAGGAGGATATTCGAAGGCGACATTTAAATGCAGCGGAATGGCCATTATGAGTTTTGGTGATGCCATTTGGGCTTACCAGCATGAAGCATTCTTTATGGACTTGATGAACGGATCTTAGGAATTCTTAGATCGTTTGTAGTCGTTTTCGTGGATGACATTCTTATCTATTCACCTTCTGAAGAGGAGCACGAAGAGCACGAGGAACACTTGCGAGTGGTGCTTGAGTTGCTTAGAGCCCATAAGTTGTATGCTAAGTTTGGGAAGTGTGAGTTACGGCTGAGAAGTTAAGTTCTTAGGCCATGTGGTTTCAGGGAAGGGGTGTCTGTTGATACATCAAGATTGAGGCGGTGCAAGATGGGGCCTGACCTAAGAGTGTGTTTGAGATCCCGGTTTTACGGGATTAGGCGGGTATTCTTGTCGGTTTGTGAAGGACTTCTCGGGTTAGCTTCATCGTTGACTAGATTAACTTCGGAAAGGAGTCAAATTTGTATAGAGTGAGACTTGTGAAAAGTCGTTTGAGAGTTGAAAGTTATATTGACCACCGCTCGGTCTTGATTATTAGGAGAGGGTTGGGTTATCTGATCTATTGTGATGCCTCACGAGAGGGTTTGGGTTGTGTGTTGATGCAAGAGGGAAAGTCGTAGCCTATGGCTCACGTCGATTGAAGATACGAGAAGAATTATCCTACACATGACCTAGAGTTAGCAGCTGTGATCTTTGCCTTGAAAATCTGGAGGCACTACCTTTATGGTGAAAGATTCGAGGTGTTCTCGGATCATAAGAGTCTGAAATATCTCTTTTCATAGAAAGATTTGAACTTGAGGCAAAGAAGGTGGATGGAATTCATTGAGGATTACGATTTTGAGTTGCATTATCATCGGGGAGCCAATGTTGTGGCCGACGCTCTTAGTAGGAAATCCATAGGTGATGTAGCTTGTATAGCCATCCGAGAGTGGGAAATGTTGGGAGCACTTAGCGAGTTTGATTTGCTTTTGGGCGAATCCGTTGAGGCTGCGGCCTTGTTTTTACGTCGTTCTTGTGACCTACACTTGTGACTCAGTGTTAGAGTCCGCAGAGAGGTGACCTTGAAGGAGAATCTCTCAGAAAAGACCTCCGATGGCAAGGTTGAGAAGGGTCTGACGGTGTATCCCGACACGAGTGTGAGATCTGAGACCGTTTGTTTGTGCCGGAGTCTTGCCAAGAGGAGGTACTCTGAGAGTTTCATCATTTGCGCCTTGCGGTGCATTCGGGAGGTACTAAGATGTATCGAGATTTGGGTCGTCAGTTTTGGTGGCGAGGTATGAGGAAGGATGTAGCAGTTTTCGTGTCTAAGTGCCTTACTTGTCAGCAAGTGAAGGCCGACATCGAAGGCCGGGTTTGTTGCAACCCTTGCCTATTCTTTGAGTGGAAGTGGGAGAATGTCACTATGGAATTCGGTGTAGGTCTTCCAAGGACTCAGCGGGGTAGTGATGCACTTTGGGTGGTTGTAGACCGGTTGACCAAGTCGGCGCACTTCAGTCCTCCGCACGTGAGAGATTGGGTAGATCACCTTGCCGACTTGTATATTCGGGACATAGTGAGATTGCACGAGGTCCCAGTGACGATCGTTTCAGATAGAGATCCTCGTTTTACTGCTAGGTTGTGGTAGAGTTTGCGAGTGCTTTGGGCACTAAGTTGACCTTTAATCTGACTTATCATCCTCGGTGATGGGCGATCGGCGCACTATTCAAATCCTTGAGGATATGCTTGAGGTTGTGTCTGGACTTTAGTGGGGCGTGGGAGAGGCACTTACCATTGGTGGAGTTTGCCTACAACAACAACTTCGATCTAATGTCGGTATGGCACCATTTGAGGCCTTGTATGGCCGACCTTGTAGATCCCGTTTGTTGGGCGAGGTGGGTGGCCACCTCTGTTGGGTCCGGAGTTGGTTAGGGAGACGACGGAGAAAGTTGAGCTTATCCGTAGGAGGCTTGTTACAGCCCAAAGTCGTCAGAAATTGTATGCTGACCGTAGGAGGAGAGCGTTGGCGTTTGAGATGAGTGATCATGTCTTTCTAAAGATATCACCCAGGCAGGGATTGATGAGGTTTGGGAAGAGTGGGAAGTTATCCCCTCGATTTATTGGTCCTTTTGAGATCCTTGAGAGGGTTGGCGAGGTCGCTTACCGTTTAGCTTTACTGCCACAGTTATCCGGAGTTCATGACGTGTTTCATGTGAGTATGCTTCGGAAATATGAGCCGAATCCATCACATATATTGGATTGGACCGACTTGGAGGTAGACGAGGATGCCTCGTATGAGGAGAGACCAGTTCGAGTCTTGGATAGGCGGGATTAAGTCCTACGTGGCAAGACCATTCCTTTGGTAAAAGTCTTGTGGAAGCATCACGGAGTGGAGGAGGCCACTTGGGAACGTGAATTGGAGATCCGAGAGAAATATCCGGACCTATTTGTGGATGTTTGAACATATGTTGTATAATATTGTATTGTTGAACTTTAAGATCATTAAATATGTCTTAAGTTGTAAAACATTGTGAATGTTTTGGTTTATGGAAGTATTGTAGAACTTGCCTTGATATGGGAGTTGATTATAATATTGCATATGTTGGCTATATTGTAGAAATGGAGTTGTATCATGTGAATTGATTGTGATATAATTTGTGAACCATGTATGTTGAAATATATATATGTTTATTCATCCAAAAAATATATATATATATATGTTGAGAAATGCCTCTTGCATAAGAGATGGAATGACCGGTAATGGGTCGAGTTATTGAATGATTACATGTAACATTGTTTAAAATGGAGAAAAACCTATTTTCGAAAACTTGTTCTTAATTTCGGGGACGAAATTCTTTAAGGAGGTTATAGCGATCCGGGTTTACCTGCTGTTGTCTGATGATTAGGACGTGTGTCCATGGATGTTAGTAGTTGATTATTATCTTGTTTACATCCTTTCCTACATTGTAGTTGAGTTATAGGATGTGTTGGGCGAGGTTTATTCTGAGTTGGTTGTGTTTAGGAACCAAATGTTCTTCTTGTAATTTTGGGTCTTCGCTTGGCGAGGCGTTCTTCACTCAGCGAGCCGGTTTTGGTCCTTCGCTCGATCCGGGGTTTTGGTTGATCGGCGAGAGTTGAGTTTTGTGTGCGTGGCTCGAGCGAGTCTTCTTCGCTCGGCGTCGTCTGCGTCTCAGTTGGACTGAGAGCTATAGTTTTGCTCGGCGAGCTTTTCTCCGCTCAGCGATCAGGTTATCTTTCACTCGGCGAGCCTTTTTGTCGCTCGGCGTGATTTTAAGTTTTGGCTCGGCGAGACTTTATTGGCTCAAGCGAGGGTTTTTACGTCTGAGTCGCTCGGCGGCCAAGTCTTCGCAGCGAAACTGTATTTATATCGATTAGCGGGTAAGTTAAACATCACTTTTCAAAACTTTTTCATCTTCAAACCCTAAATCCAAGACCCTCTCTCTCTAAACTTACTCTCTCTCTAAGATTTGATCTCCCTAGAGTGTGAATCTACCCTAGGGCCTTTGTTAAAAAGATAGAGGGTGACTTGGGCTTCATTTTAATCTGGAAATCTTTGGATTTGGTGTACGTTGGGTTTTGGCCTTCATCTCCTTTTGAGCTCAAACTTCGAGGTAGGGATATCCTACTCCTCTTTATGGATTTTGTCTTTAAATTTTAGCATTGTGATATGTTGAAAGTTGTTGTGTAATTTGGAGAAACTTTGGGCCATTGTGTAATTTTACAAAAGTTGGGGCTTTATTTATAATAAACCTATATGCATGTTTAGCATGAAGAAATGGAATTAGTGTTGAGTCATTGATGAAAGGGAGATTTGGTTATAGCCCCCTCACTACCTAATTTCTCTTTCAAAAGGACAAGAATTATATAAGTACTTTCAAAACCCCCTGATATTTTAAAACTTATTTCTTTTACTATATTACCCTCAGCTCTCATATTAAGACATTTTCACTATGTATTTCAGAGTAAAATTTTACTCTGTATGAAAGTAAAATTTTACTTTCATACAGAGTAAAATTTTACTTTAGTTTCAGAGTGTAAAATTTTACTTTCATACAGAGTAAAATTTTACTTTCACTCTGAAACTTACTTTGTGAAACTAAAAGTAAAATTTTACTCTGAATGAGAGTAAAATTTTATACTGTGAAACTAAAAGTAAAATTTTACTCTGTATGAAAGTAAATTTTACTCTGGTTTTGTCAAATGAAAAAAACAAAGCAATAGAACCAGAGTAAAATTTTACTCTGGTTCTATCAAATGAAATTTGATTGCAGGCTCTTTGATTTTGACTGAATCAAATAATTACACTAAAATTTATAGATAATCATAGAAAACTTGGTTATTTGTGTGCATATATTCACAGTAGCAGTAAGAATGGAAGCAAGTTCTCATACAGGAGGAAAAGATGTTGCAAAGTATGGAGCATTTGAATACATGTGAAATATAAAATCAAGATCAAAACACACAAATATACAGATATATATATAGATTACAGATCGGAATATATATATATATATATATATTCGAATTCAAATCTCAAAACACATATATATTCGAATTCAAATCTCAAAACACACAAACACACACATATATATAGATATATATATATATAGATTACAGATCGGAATATGTAGATATATATATATTCGAATTCAAATCTCAAAACACATATATATTCGAATTTAAATCTCAAAACACACAAACACACACATATATAGATATATATATATATATATATATGTATCTACTCTTCAATTCGGCCTTCAAGGTCATCGCAATGGCTTGGCTAGTCGACCAACTCATGGATCTCAGGCGAGGATCTTTGATCAAATGGCCTTGCGGTGATCGAGCAGTGAAGAAATCAGCGAAGAAGGAGATCGAACTCGATCTGAGGTGAGCAAAGGAAATCGCTAATTGGTTTTGATGCAGATCTTGAAACCCTAGCCATGGCGTCTTGAGATGGAGATGGTGATTAGGGAAGATTTAGTTGAGGGTATAATAGTCTGATAAAATATTTAAATAATAAATTGTGTCCTTTATGCAAGACTTTTTAATTATGAGGGGGTTTAGAAAGTATAATTTTTTTCTTAGTCCTTCTAACAATGAAAGGAAGGTAAAGGGGGTTTATAGCCAAATTTCCCTTGATGAAATTGGAACCCTAAGGGTTGAAATGTTAATTATGGAAAATGTCCTAATTACATTGATTACGTAATTGGTATAATTAATTGTGAAGTGAGAATTGAATTGGAAATAGTGAGATTGGGAGTGTATGGGAGTAAAGGGTGTAGCTGGATTATTTATCGCTCACCAAACTGAAATGTTGATATATTATCCATTTTGTGCATTTATTTTCTGTTTAGAAATAACTGTTTTGGGCTATCGGTGGAGGATAGTCTTGATTGTTGTAGACAATGCATGAGGATTAGGCAAACTAAAACTAATCAACTTTGGAATGTGTCATTGAGTATAGCCAGTTGAAAGAATACATTAACCTATGTATTGATTTGTGATGTGTATAATTATTGTTTATATGCATTGTGTTGTGTTGGAGAAGATAGGGGATGTACTCCACGGTTTAGGGGATGATAGGGGACAGACCTCTAAACCGGATGTTGTTTGGGAGGAGATAGGGGATGGACTCCATAGATATAGCTCATATGCTTATCTAGTGATGTGTTGACCTGACTCATATGCTTGTCTTTGGAAGTGTGATAGTGCTCTTATGCATATCTGTTTATGTGTTGATATAGCTAGTATGCTTATCTAATATGAAATGGGAAAAAGTTTAATATGAGTTACCGTCTCATGTAAGTGGTTTGGCAGTTTTGAGCCATGGTTATAAAATTGAGAATTGAAAGGAAATGGAAAATGAAGCGTAAAGTGTTATAAGTGGAAGTATTAGTGTTGGCCATCTATCAGCTGCTAATCTTTGAGTCATTGTTCATATTTGGTTTAGTGTATTTCTCTTTGGTGTGACTCACCCTATATGGAAACATCATTTTCACGTACAGGTAGCATGCCACCTCCAAGGACTTAGCTTGGGAGGCTAGCGGTTGACAAACTTTTTGGTGTTGCTTTCTTGGTATGTATTACATATAGTTTCAAGCCAAGGGCTTAATGTGTAATCGAGTTAATACTCTTTCTTTTGTAACCAAGTGTTAACTTGGAAAGCTGATACCCACCCAAAAAAAAACTTGGAAAGCTGTGAGCCCTTAGGGCATTTGCTTTTGTTGTTAACATGTAATACTTTTTGTAATGAATTACTCTGATGAATAGAAAGATGGGGACATTTTATATATCAATGCATATCTTTATTAATGGGTTTGATGTTGCTTTTATGAGGGCGTTACATCGTAAGTAGGCCATTTTACATAACTTTTTCATGTCTCTCTCTCTCTCTCTCTCTCTCTCTCTCTCTCTCTCTCTTTATAAAACATTTCAAAACCCTAAGTTGAGACCTACTCTCTCTAAAACTCATCTTCTCTCTACAAATACACCTAGCTCTAGACAAATAAATTATACTTTTGATTAAGTTTAAGAGAAAATTTCTTCTTCAGAGCTAGATGAGAAAGTTATTGAAAATAAAGAGAAATTGGAAGAAAATCAAAGGAGGTGCATAAATTAAACGAAAATCGTTAAGCTAGAATTACTCAGAAAATTCTCTTTTTTAGAAGCCAAGCAAGCTTATTTTGAGTTAAATTTGGCCACTTAAGCTAATGAAACAATTAGTGGCCTAAGCAAATTAGTTCCTAGAACAAAATAAAGAATGATGGAGAAGTACATAGAAAGTTAGAAAGGAACTTTCTTCTTAACAAGTAGAAGAGAATGTTAAAGGAAATAAAGAAAAATAGCAAAAAAATCAAAGGAAATTTAAATTCATCAAGTTGGACTTGAGAATTGAACACATAAGCGATTTAGAAAATCGTAAATGAGGTGCTTAAGTTAAAGTTATATCTACAATTACTCAGAAAATTCTCTAGGCTAAACAAGGTCAGTTTCAGTTAAACTTGGACACTTGAGCTAATGAAACAATTAGTGGCCTAAGCTAATTAGTTCCTAAAACAAAATAGAGAAGGATAGAGAAGAACGGACAAAGTTAGAGAAAAACTTTATTCTAGAGAGCTAGAAGAGAAAGTTAGAAAAAAACAAAGAGAAACAGGAAGAAAATCAAATGGAATTCAAATTCATCCTTTTGGATAGGAGAATTGCACACATAGGTGATTCAGAAAACCATAAATGAGGTGCTGAAGTTAATCTAATATTGTTAAGCTACAATTACTTAGAAAATTCTCTTTCTTAGAGGCTAAGCAAGGTTAGATTGAGTTAAACTTGAAGCTAATGAAACAATTACTAGCCTAAGCTAATTGGTTCCTAAAACAAAATAGAGAAGGATGGAGAAGGGCGCACAAAGTTAGAGAAAAACTTTATTCTAGGCGAGCTAGAAGAAAGTTAGAAAACAAAGGAAATAGGAAGAAAAGCAAGCGAATTCAAATTCATCCTTTTGGACAAGAGATTGAGAAACCATAAATGAAAGCTTAATTTAAAAATAATATCGTTAAGCTACAATTACTTAGAAAATTCTCTTTCTTAGAGACTAAACAAGGTTAGTTTGAGTTGAAACAATTACTTGTCTAAGCTAATTATTTCCAAGGACAAACATTCTTCTTGAGGGCTAGAAGAAAAAGTAAGAGAAAACAAAGAGAATTAGGAAGAAAATCAAAGGAAATTCAAATTCATCCTTTTAGACTTGAGAATTGAACATACATAGGTGATTTAGAAAATCATAAATGAGGTGCTTAAGTTAATCTAATATTGTTAAGCTACAATTACTCAAAAAATTCTCTTTCTTTGTAAAGCCCTCGAAATATTATATAAATCATCCATTCATAATAATCATAAACATAATAGAAATGTTATATTTCATTCATCAGAATTTATATTACAAAAGGTATTACAGGTAATTCCTTAAAGTTAACAACTGAATGACTGCCCTACGGGCTTACATCTTTCCAAGTTGTTACTTGGTTTCAACAAAAGTAGAGTCCTAACTCTTTTACATATAAAGCCCTCCGGCTTGAATTTACATTTAAATACAAAGATGATAACAAAAACGGAGCCTTCAGCCCCTAAACCTCCCAAGCTAAGTCCTTGGAGGCGGCATGTCACCCGTACCTGAAAAATGGTTTCCCAAGTAGGGAGAGCCAAAGCCCAGTATAGAGATATGCTAAACAGTATATGAGGATTAACTAAAACATGTGTATCGAGATAAATATGCAACATCCCTGACCAACACGTATTTTTTTCATGTTCATTTAATATAGATAACCAATAACTCAAATCATTTCCATTCTTCCGTTTCGGATAAAATCAATTAACCAAATTCATTATTATCAAACAACCAAAATGAAACTACAACCCAATGGTTCACAATTCACTACATTCATCAATCCAACACTTATATTTCTTGCCATTTTACGAAACTACGTCCGAGGGAACCGACACCCATAAATAAATAAGGTTTCGGGACTTCCACCTGACACTCAAGCCAACAATTTCAATGGAGTCCATCCCCTATCTCCTCCCAAACAATGGAGTACATCCCCTATCTCCTCCCATTCAATGATACATACACCATTATTTAAACATGTTGTCATATATAATGACTCATCAATTCACATATTCAATGGTTTACTCAAAATGTCATATTAAATGACATAATTCAATTGATTAGTTTCAATTTTCCTAATCCTCATGAATTTTCTACAACAATCACAGCTATCCTCCATCGATAGCCCAAAATAGATATTTCTAAACAGATATATAAATCTATCAACAGATAATTTATCAAATTTTCCATAGGTGAGTGATTTATCAATCCAACTACACCATTTTAATCACATATTCCCCCAATTTCATAATTCCACATTGATTTCATTATTTCTACAAAATAGTTTATTTTATTCAAACTAGGGCATTTTTCCCCCTTTGCCAAATATTGCACCTAAGGCTAAATTTCACTCATTATACACAAATAACCCTATTGTCAAGACCTCACATACACATATGGAGTCCAAAATAGAAAACCCCTCTTTCACAAATTCAATCCCAAACCCTAACTTCATCCAAACTTCCCAACTCCACCATTTATGCAAAGATGACACACATCTAGGTTAAAACTCATAAAAAAGAGTAGAACACCCCTAACTCAAATGGAAAAGCTCAAAGAGGAAGAAAGAGAAACTTGAAGATGCTCCAAACTTGAACTTTTTTGGATCAAAAGGAAGCCCACGCCAAACTTTAGCTTTCTAACAAAGGGAGTAGGGTAGGAGGACTCTAAATCATGTAGTATTTGTAGAGAGTGGGTGTTTTTAGAGAGAAAGCGGACGGATTAGGGTTTTGAGTGAAGAAAAGATCAAAAAGTGATATAAAATCCTGCTGTATGACTGATATATATGAGGCTCACTCTAGCAAAGGTAAATCGCTCAGCGACGAGACACAACAAGTGGCGTTGTTCGAGCACAAGAATGGCGGCACGAATAATGACAAGTTCGATTCGGGATGGGCCTCAATCATTCGATCGGCGTGATATAATTTTGCCAACCTTGCCCATCAATAATAAACCTTGGGCCTAATAATCGACCTAGCGGCCCGATTGACATAGGCCCATTAGTGGCGAGGCGGATCAACAACTCGAATCATCAAAACTCACTCTGAGATGAGGTGTCTAAATTAATAGGAGAAATTTGTAAAAGCGCGATGGAAGGATCTACATCGGCCAAGAAAATAAATGTACCATGAGACAATTATAAAATAATTTGTAATAAATAATTGTACTCGTATGAAATTATTTTATTAGTAACAATATCTCAATTTGCAATTGAGATCGCCCTTACAATCGATTTTGTGCGACATTCCCACAAAATAAGATAATTGCGTTTTTACAATATTATTATCTGAGCCGTCGGTTGGCGAAACTATCTCGAAATTCGGATACAACATTCTTCGATGTTGATAAATGTTTTAGCCTTAACGACTAAATTTGGATATTCATTAGATTGCGGCGGCATTACAGCGAGGACACACCGCAATACAACAAAAGCGATCTATTTATGTACCACGATCATACAACGGTTAAGTGGGTCTGCTGGACCACACGAGAAGACATCTTCAAACATAGGCGTATACGCAGGATTATGAGCTAAAACAACGACAAATTCACATTGGCCATTGTCAAGTATACCAGACGGATCAATGGCAACTGTTTGTTCTGCAGGTTCAGTAGGGACATCACGCATATCGCTTTCCAGCCTTGGCGTATCAGCGACAACTTCAGTGAGACCACCAGTTTGACGTACAACTACACCCTGGATGTAAAGCCCTAACAGCTTCAGTTTTCGCCCAAGTCGTTCATCCCTTTCAGTGCCAAGAACCGGCAAATCGAAATGAAAAAAATAAGGCTCATCATACGGGAGAAAATCTTCTATGCTCGGATGGAATCACAGCGATTTAGGCGTGAATCATTTTTTTTTGTAATAACTTTGTTTCTGTAGTTTAAAATAACTTCAACCGGAAACACTAGATCTACTGGATGTTGTCCAACGGCGACTAAAATTAAATTTAGTTATGGCGGCATATGAATGTGATACCTGATTACGTATTATGTTAATTGGTCCCTATCGTATATGATTATATATTTTGATATGATTTTGTGAGCCATTATGTGAATCTATGTGATTTTGGAATTCTATACATTACGTAGTAGGAATATCTGTTTGAATAATCGCTTTGGAAATTAGATTGAGGGCCTTATAAATACGAACCCGAAATTGATTACGCCATTGTGATTGGCATAATTTTTAGAGCCTATGGTGAAATTTAATTGAAAAAACTGGTTCGAGCGATTAAATTGATTAAATAATGGATTGGTGCTCAAATATGTAATATTAAATTAATGAGGCTTAGTGGAGTTATATGGGGCCCTTATGTATTCAACTCCTCCTTTATTTTTTATACAGGCTGATTTAGCTCTCTAGAGGGGGAGAGACCCGAATTACAGAGAGAGGGGAGGAAATCAAGTTTTGCTCTTGAATCTTGGAAGTCTTGAAGACAACTCTAGACTTGACCATAAATTGGAAGAATTGAGCCTCTAGGTAAGCATTTGGTCTTGAATTCATGAGTTTGAACTTGTGATTTTGTGTATTAAAGGTTAATTGGTGATCAAGAATAAGAGTTGTACTATAATTGATGAATTTGGAGTTAATATACACATGCATGTATAGGATCACCATGATTTTGTATAATCAAGCATGTGCTAAGTTGAATATGGAAATATGAGTGTTAAATCTTACATGCAAACATGTTTTTGTTGTATTCCATGAGAATGAACACCATTTGCTTTGTTTGGGGTTGGAAATGAGGTCAAAAATTAGCATGCATGTTTGAATAATTAAGAGATGAGCTTGAATGCATGATTTTACCATATTGGAATGGATTTTGGGGCATTCATGTGACTTATTTGTGAAATTGAGCCTCATTGAGTTGTAATTTGGGGTCTATACCATGTTAGCATGATTATACATGAGATTTGAGCCATTGCATGCAAGAATTGTAGCTGGGAAATTGAATTTGGGCTCAAGAACACAACACAGAATTCCCAGATTTTGATGTCGCTCGGCGGAAGTGCTTCGGCGGGAAAATCGAGCTCCCAGCATTTTTGTCAGACATGGTGCCCTTTCGGCGAAGCTATGTAGTCGAGAAGTCGCTCGGCGGGAATTTGAGGTAGCTTGATACTTTGCGAGCTTAAGGGTTCGCTCGGGGAAGTCACGCTCGGCGGGGACCTATTTTCGAAATTGTTTTTGCCTTATGTGTTACATTTTGTTCTCTTTCACTTGCAATCACTCTTAGGCATATGTTAAGCATTGTAAATGAGTTAACGAGATAAGAATAAAGCCTAAAGAGGAATTTGTGAATTAAAAACGGATTGAGCTATTAGTGACCCTTTTGTGTTCATGAAATGTGTAGGGTCAAGCTCCAGAGCAAATCCACAAACCAATCACTGTGAGTAATATCGATATTTGAATGCTTGTGAATGTCCAACTGTCTTTTCCCTTCTAAGCTTTATGACTTGCTAATTGGGATTGTGGACGTAAGTCTGACATGAATAAACATAAATGGACCCAAGGTCGTTTTGATAAACATGAATGGACCAAAGGTCGTTTTGATAAACATGAATGGACCAAAGGTCGTTTTGATAAACATAAATGGACCCAAGGTCGTTTTGACATGAATGAATGGGCCGAAGGCCGTTTTGAAATGAATGACTGGGCCGAAGGCCGTTTTGATACAAATGAATGGGCCAAAGGCCGTTTTGATCTGAATGTATGGGCGAAGGCCGTTTGACATACATGATTGGGCCAAAATCGTTTTGATATGAATGTATGGGCGAAGGCCGTTTTGACTTATAAATGATTGGGCGAAACGTTTTGTCACAATCAAATGGGCCGAAGGCCGTTTTGACGTACATAATTGGGCCAAAGGCCGTTCTGACATAAATGATTGGGCTAAAGGCCGTTTTGACATAATCGAATGGGCTGAAGGCCGTTTTGACGTACATAATTGGGCCAAAGGCCGTTTGACTTATGTCGAATGGGCGAAGGCAGCTGACAAGAATGGAATCTGAATGGACCAAAGGCGAATGTTTGGAATTCTGATCCTTGGTTTGTATTTAGTTATATATCATTAAATAGAAATATAGGCTGGGCCCAAGGCCGTTTGGGATATGTTGTTCTATAATGTTATGTAAACTCTGTGTTTGATATTATTCACTGGGCTATCGCTCACACTCATTCATGTGTTTGTAGGTGAGCCAAGAGAAATCCAAACCCAGCCTCAATGAAGTCTGTATGGAACAACTAAGGTTTTGAGAGAGTCAACCCTTGAGTCTCACGCACGAGGCCGTCTTCGCCCTTTTGTTATGTATTTACATTTTGTCAGGTTGGCGAAGTTTTGAATATGTCTGTATATAGTCTTCATGGGTTGACTTAGTTTGGATGATCCTGTCTGTATAGAATCTTATGTCATTACACTTTTTGTTGTGAGTTATTAACATATGTACATATGAAATGTTACGGTGTGCATATAAGCATGGCTCTATGGACAAAGTTTTAAATTTCCTTCCGTTTGGCCCCTTTTACTCTGATGAGTCTTATCTTTTCTGGTTTGACGCCGTAGTTAATCTCGTGATTCTTGGCGGTTATAATATAACCCATAGGCGGGTTAGAATTAAGTGACATGGGCGCCCGTTAAACGACTAAAATTTAATTTAGTTCTGGCGGTATATAGACGCCGTTGCGAAAAACGGAAAGTAGTCGCCAAAATCGATGATGCAACCCATTAAATGCATAACATCGATTTTATTATATAAGCATAATATGTTGACTGTGACGTGGGCCAACATGAACAGTTGTGATTTTGAAAATGATGTTCCTGTATAACGTATGTCCAAAACGAATAACAGATCATAAAAGATGCAGAAACTACCAAAATCGTTAAGCGTGACCCCTTCGGAATTTGCCCCATTAAAATTGTAGTCTCGTGTTTGGAGATACATTCCAACACATTCTGATGGTTGAAAGCCCCTTGAACATTGGGATGGATGCTTCAAGTGCTTAGTCCTACGGGCTGTGTAGGACAATTTTTTTGCTGCTGTGCTCCTTTAGAAGGGACGGTTTTGTGTGGGATGCTGGGTTTTATTTTGTACAGTCCTATCCTTCTGAGACATGGACTATGTACATCCCGTTTGGCTATCTCTCGACTTTCGGATGTAGTGTCTTTTTTTTTTTTTTTGGGTGAATAAGACATAAATATAAGACAAAGGATTTACAAGAATACAAGGGGCATACCCCAGGACCTACCACGCCTATACAGAAAGGAGCCAACCAAAACAAACAAACAAAAAACACAAAGACACACCAACCAAAACTAAAGACAAACAGCCCAAAACCTGTTCACCATCCATATCTCAAGCAAATAGGGAGGATGAACGGGGAAAACACGGGATAGACAACCTGAGAAAACAAAACACTTATAGAAATAAAACAAACATAATCCCTTCTAACCAAAGGAGCTATGGCAGTATACAAAGCGTAGTCCCAGCATGACTTGACCAACCATGTAGAAAATAACCTGTATCGCGAACCCACTAGAGCAAGCAAAAACAAAAACTCCAAGAACAACCGAGTAATTCCCTACACAACCCGTAGGGATAGGGAAAGAACAAAATAGCAGTAATAAAGGGTGGATACCCAGAATTAACAAACTATAACACTGTAGAAAATAAAAGCAGCGGGTTTCCTCAATAACCATTCTCCACTTTGACTGGCGCAGCATGCAGCCAAGTCCTTGAACCATCGAGAAGTTCCTTGAAACAAACCAAAACAAAGACAGTTCCTCAGCATCCAGAGCTAGCCTATCACCACGGAAGACCAGCACCTTATCACAGCAGAATTGATTACACATAGTAGAAGGATCTGAAACCAGAAATACACAGAATGTTACCCATGTATATAAAAATAACCACACAATATATGGACTCACATCACTAGACCCACAATTTTCGGAACTCACAACACTTTCGATATGACCTCCTTAGCTTTGCACATAAAATATAGCATATATATATACATTAGATTAATGACACATAAACAGCCATCTGCACACTCAATCCTCACGAGCATATATATATACATTAGATTAATGACACGTTACTTCAGATGTAGTGTCTCACGGCATTGTATAGTTTTGTGTTCTAAGCGTGATTTTGTCTTTGTGTTTGGTTTGTAGGGCACAGGGTATGCCTTGTGTCGTGTAAATCTTTACATTTTATTTATTTCTTATTCACCCAAAAAAAAGGGATGGAAATGGCGATTAGATCGATCGTAAGTAACGTCGAAGAACCGTTCATTTTGCGTCTGGAAACGGTATGGAAATTGGACAAGAGCATGGAGATGTGGTTGCCCATCCTCATGTAATTCATGTGCAACCCTCACATAATTTCGTGGCATGGCTGTGAACAACTCCCTAATTTTCTCTAATAATCTCTCTTTAGGTATGGAACATTGGGCATATGTGAGGAAGATGTTCTTATTTTGGACTCTAAAATGACGTCGTACTGATGCCATAACTCACTCTCTATGACGTCACTAACTCTCTCGGATGACGCAAGTCACTCTCCCAAAAACTATACTGGTGGAAGAGAGTTAGGGAGTGAGTTATATAGGTGCCCAGGAGCGTCCTACTAATATTACCTAGGACGCTCCCCCCCGCGCCACGTGTCGTCCCCCGATTGGTGCTCCCTTCCGCATTTTGAGGCGTGTTGTCTGCTAGTGTCTCCACTCCGCACCCAGATCTGCGGCCAGGATTAAAAATCTAAAAAGGCAAGCGCAAGCGGGAAATTTAAATTAAATGATGGCAAGCGCAAGCGGAAAATTATATAAGCCAAAATAATTGGGGGTTTTTAATTATTTTGCAATGGAGCCGTCTGATCTAGGTCAATTTAGGCGGTTGATTTTAAAATATGAGCCGGATCTTTTAATGATGCACTGGTCCTTGTTGGTCGTCGGTGAAAACAACGCCGAAAATTTAATCCGGCTCATCAACGCCTTCTGACAAGAAGGCGCTCTATTCGCCCGATGCGAAAGTGGTTTCCGAATTAGAAACCCAGGCGATGGCTACATCCATGCAGACGATGGAACAATGTGCAGACACACATCCAGCCGTTGATATGAAAGACGTGTCAAAATCCGGCTGTGGACTTAGGAATAGTGACACAATTTCCTAATTATCATAATTGTATAATTGTGCCCAAATGTGTCCACTTCTTTCATAGAGCAATTTGATGGGCCTATGTTTAATGGGCTGCATCGCTTATTTATGGACCTATATCTAATGATCTGTTGTGACATATACGGGCCTATTTTAATTGTTCTGTTAAACATTAAATGGGCCTCATTATTATAATTGGTCATTTAGTGCGGTCACCAATTACAGACCCATTTACCCGGCTTAAACACCTTAGAAAACTAATTTATTGGGACAATATAAATTGAAGAAATACGCAATATTATTGAATCATAAAATTTACATAAATATTGTCCCATGTCGTTTACATAATATGAAACATTGGCGGACGATCTATCTTGTGTACGTAAAGTGAGTTATGGCATCAAAGCGACGTCGGATTAAATTAAATATTTTCCCAACTCTATAAAAAGGGATATCTAAGATGATGCATTAGCCAATGGTGTCTCATACCAGGATTGTGTATGTTAAAATTCTAGCAGGCCGGTGCGCTATCATAATGTCTGAAGAAATCTGACAAGCGATCTTCAGATGACCTCGTAAATGAAGAGGAGATTTGGAAACCCAAATCATAGACGCGACATCAAACTTACCAGTATCCAATATACCAATAACAAATCCAAAGATAGGCGATGTGGTGTGGCAAAAACTGACATTCACGTCTATGATAATTGACAAATGCAAGCTAAGCTACAAGCCACAGTGTCCATTTAATTCTACTGGTCGCGTCGAAGTGGAAATACGAGACACACGGTTATGAGCCGATGATCAATTACAGGCCCGCTTTACGTTTCCAGTTACATGCCCAGTAGACATCACATACTTTGGAAACGCATATCTTTGCATGATAAGAAAGGATGCCGTGGGCGGCGTCGTGCAGTTGCTACAAACAAACATTAGCGATGATGTGAAATATTGCAAAATGAAAGCCAGCGGCTTTCCAGACATCATCGTTCCCAGATGAAATTACTTATCGGCCGCCATTAATAATTGTTTTGTCCAAGGTATTCGACAACAACCACGTGGATATTTGGCACGTGGAGCGGAAAGTGGCGAAGGCAAGACTAGCACGCTCCAATTCCGAGTCACATTTTCGATCCACAAAAACATTGTCTGCACCAATGGGCCAATACGGTTCATCGGCCCAAAGGATAATGGCGGCACGAATGTCAGCAAGTTCAATTCAGGATGGGCCTCAATCATTCAGTCGGCGTGATATAATTTTGCCGACCCACGGCCCATCAATAATAAACACTGGGCCTAATAATCAGCCTAGCGGCCCAGTTGACATAGGCCCATCAGTAAGTGAAGCCGGATCCAACAACTCCGAATCATCAAAACTCACTACAGATGAGGTGTCTAAATTAATAGGAGAAAATTTGTAAAAGCGCGGTGGAAAGATCTACATCACCGGAAAATAAATGTCAATGTGAGACAATTATAAAATAATTTGTAATAAATAATTGTACTCATATGAAATTATTTTATTAGGAACAATATCTCAATCTGCAATTCGAGATCGCGCCCTGTCGATTTTGTGCGACATTTCCACACAAAATATGAGATAATTGCGTTTTTACAATATTATTATCACGAGCCGTCAATTGACGAAACTATCTCGAAATTCGGATACAACATTCTTCGATGTTCATAAATGTTTTAATGCCTTGACTAACAAGCTGGATATTCATTAGATTGCGGCGGCATTACAGCGAGGACACGCCATAATACAACAAAGCGATCTATTTACGTACTTGATCATACAACCGTTCGTGGGTCAACCTGGACCACGGAAGACATCTTCAAACTTAGGCGTATCGCGGGATTAGGAAAGCGGTCCAAAACAACGACAAATTCATTGGCCATTGTCAAGTATACGAGACGGATCAATAGCAGCTGTTTGTTCTGCGAGTTCGAGGGACATCACGCATATCGCTTTCGGCCTTGGCGTATCGGCGACAACCGGTGAGACCACCGGTTTGGCGTACAACTACACCACGATGTAAAGCCCTAAACCGGTTTTCGCCCAAGTCGTTCATCCTTTCGATTGCCAAGAAGCCGTCGAAATGAAAAAAATAAGGCTCATCATACGGGAGAAAATCTTCTAAGCTCGGATGGAATCACACAGCGATTTAGGCGTGAATCATTTTTTGTAATAACTTTGTTTCCGTAGTTTAAAATAACCCGGGAAACACCTAATCTGTGGATGTTGTCCAGCGGCGACTAAAATTTAATTTAGTTACGGCGGTATATGGGCGCCCGTTCGCAACGACTAAAATTTAATTTAGGTCTGGCGGTATATGGACGCCGTTGCGAAAAGCAGAAAGTAGTCGCCATAATCGATGATGCAACCCATTAAATGCATAACATCGATTTTATTATATAGGCATAATATGTTGACCGTGACGTGGGTCAACATGAACAGTTGTGATTTTGAAAATGATGTTCCTGTATAACGTATGGCCAAAACGAATAACAGATCATAAAAGATGTAGAAACTACCAAAATCGTTTGCGCAGCGGCCCCCCTCACGGAATTCGCCCCATTCCGTGTAGTCTCCATGTTTGGAGATATATTCCAGCACATTCTGATGGTTGAAAGCCCCTTGAACATTGGGATGGAAATGGCGATTAGATCGATCGTGAGTAACGTCGAAGAACCGTTCATTTTGCGTCTGGAAACGGTATGGAAATCGGACAAGAGCATGGAGATATGGTTGCCCGTCCTCATGTAATTCATGTACAACCCTCACATAATTTGGTGGCCTGGCTGTGAACAACTCCCTAATTTTCTCTAATAATCTCTCTTTAGGTATGGAACATTGGGCATATGTGAGGAAGATGTTCTTATTTTGGACTATAAAACGACGTCGTACTGATGCCATAACTCACTCTCTATGACGTCACTAACTCTCTCGGATGACGCAAGTCACTCTCCCAAAAACTATACTGGTGGAAGAGAGTTAGGGAGTGAGTTATATAGGTGCCCAGGAGCGTCCCACTAATATTACCTAGGACGCTCCCCCCGCGCCACGTGTCGTCCCCCGATTGGTGCTCCCTTCCGCATTTTGAGGCGTGTTGTCTGCTAGTGTCTCCGCTCCGCACCCAGATCTGCGGCCAGGATTAAAAATCTAAAAAGGCAAGCGCAAGCGAAAATTTAAATTAAGCGTTAGGCATAAGCGAAATTATATAAGCCAAAATAATTGGGGGTTTTTAATTATTTTGCAATGGAGCCGTCTGATCTAGGTCAATTTAGGCGGTTGATTTTAAAATATGAGCCGGATCTTTTAATGATGCACTGGTCCTTGTTGGTCGTCGGTGAAAACAACGCCCAAAATTTAAACCGGCTCATCCACGCCTTACAGCAGCAAGAACACGCTCTATTCGCTAGTCTAAAAGTGGTTTCCGAATTAGAAACCCAGGCGATGGCTCCATCCATGCAGATGATGGAGCGATGCGCAAACACACATCCAGCCATTGATATGAAAGACGTGTCAAAATTCGGCTGTGGACTTAGGAATAGTGACACAATTTCCTAATTGTCATAATTGTATAATTGTTACTATTACTTAATAAATAATTTGTTTAAATTTGTTGTAGTTCTGGGCCCAAATGTGTCCACTTCTTTCATAGAGCAATTTGATGGGCCTATGTTTAATGGGCTGCATCGCTTATTTATGGACCTATATCTAATGATCTGTTGTGACATACTTCTGGGCCTATTTTAATTGTTCCTGTTAAACATTAAATGGGCCTCATTATTATAATTGGTCCTTTAGTGCGGTCACCAATTACACCCATTTACCAACTTAAACCTTTCGAGAAAACTAATTTATTGGGACAATATAAATTGAAGAAATACGCAATATTATTTAATCATAAAATTTACATAAATATTGTCCCATGAATCGTTTACATAATATGAAATCTCGAAAGTACAGCAGTCGGTCTTGAGACAATAATTTCTAAGGCTAATAATTCCAAAGCTAGATAATGTCTTCGTCATCCTGCGTGCAATAAAATTTGAAAATCAGTCTCAACAGGCTTCTCGACCCTTGGATGTCGACCATGTATACATCGTCATTTGTAAAGTCGATTCCCAATACTTTCCGGAGGTTGTAGTTGAACAGGCATCGTATCTTGTATACGCCCTGATTCCCCGGCATGGACATGTCCACGGCTTTGAACCACATCGAATTCGTCAAGGTGTCGTAGAAGACCCCTGATAGCATCTTCTCTCGGCGACTAGTTTTTGCCTTTGTATTTTCGACTTATTGCCTTGAGGATGGCGAAGACATTATCGACTTTGGAATTATCAGCGCCTAAACCTCCCAAGCGAAGTCCTTGGAGGCGGCATGTCACCCGTACCTGAAAAATGGTTTCCCAAGTAGGGAGAGCAAAGCCCAGTATAGAGATATGCTAAACAGTATATGAGGATTAACTAAAACATGTGTATCAGATAAATGTGCAACATCCCTGACCAACACATATTCTTTTCATGTTCATTCAATATAGATAACCAATAACTCAACTCATTTCCGTTCCTCCGTTTTGGATAAAATCAATTAACCAAATTCATTATTATCAAACAACCAAAATGAGACTACAACTCAATGGTTCACAATTCACTACATTCATCAATCCAACACTTATATTTCTTGCCATTTTACGGAACTACGTCCGAGGGAACCGACACCCCTAAATAAATAAGGTTTTGGGACTTCCACCCTGGACACTCCGGCCGACTTAATTATCAATGGAGTCCATCCCTATCTCCTCCCAAACAATGGAGTACATCCCTATCTCCTCCTATTCAATGATATATATACCATTATTTAAACACGTTGTCATATATAATGACTCATCAATTCACATATTCAATGGTTTACTCAAACTGTCATATTAAACGACATAATTCAATTGATTAGTTTCGATTTTCCTAATCCTCATGCATTTTCTACAACAATCACAGCTATCCTCCACCGATAGCCCAAAACAGATATTTCTAAACAAATATATAAATCTATCAACAGATAATTTATCAAATTTTCCATAGGTGAGTGATTTATCAATCCAACTACACCATTTTAATCACATATTCCCCCAATTTCATAATTCCACATTGATTTCATTATTTCTACAAAATAGTTTATTTTATTCAAACTAGGGCATTTTTCCCCCTTTGCCAAATATTGCACCCAAGGCTAAATTTCACTCATTATACACAAATAACCCTATTGTCAAGACCTCACATACACATATGGGTCAAAATAGAAAACCCTCTTTCACAAATTCAATCCCAAACCCTAACTTCATCGAAACTTCCTAACTCCACCATTTATGCAAAGATGACACACATCTAGGTTAAAACTCATAATAAAGAGTAGAACACCCCTAACTCAAATGGAGAAGCTCAAAGAGGAAGAAAGAGAAACTTGAAGATGCTCCAAACTTGAACTTTTAGGATCAAAGGAAGCCCACGCCAAACTCTAGCTTTCTAACAAATGGAGTAGGGTAGGAGGACTCTAAATCATGTAGTATTTGTAGAGAGAGTGGGTGTTTTAGAGAGAGAGGCAGACAGATTAGGGTTTTGAGTGAAGAAAAGATCAAAAAGTGATATAAAATCACGCTGCTGCGAACTGATATATGCGAGGCTCACTCTAGCAAAGAAGTCGTCGCTCAAGCGACTAGACACAACAAGTGGCGTTGTTCGAGCGCAAGAAGCGTCGCTTGACCATACAATGCAAAGCTTTAGGTCTGCCACCAAGGCAGACGCACGCTTGAGCACAAGAGTTCTCGCTCGTGCGAAGGAATAAATAACACACGTCTCGCTCGAGCGCAAAAGTTCTCGCTCGAGTGCAAGCTGCGTCTAAGAAAGAAACCTGAGGACCCTTAATCCTCGCTCAAGCGTAAGAACCCTCGCTCGAGCGAAGAAGCAAATACCCAATGCTTGCTCGAGTGCAGAAAGCCTCACTCGAGCGAAGGAGGCAAAACTTGGGCAGCAACCATTTGTACCAACTCATCACCAACCTGTTCCAAACTCACCCAACAAGACCCAAAACTCAATTTCAAAGAATTAAAAGGTAATAACAAGACAAGGATAAGATATTCAACCACAGAACCCAAGTCCGGGACACAAAGAAGGTCGAGGCAAAAATCGGGATCGTTATAACCTCCCCCCCTTAAAGAATTTCGTCCTCAAAATTTATACAAGTTTCAAAATCCTGATTACCCAATTTTCAAGATGATTACCATTCAACCTTTATCACCATGACCCACCCACCGGTCAATCCATCTTTTCTCAAGAGAATAATTTCACAATATATAGCTCAACATACATTACCAACATGCATTCTTCCGAAATTTAACTAACTTTCAACACATGCATCTCATGTTTTCCAAAACATATTCAATGTTTAAAACATACTTGTATTTCCAAAACACATTCAACATATACAATGTTTAAACTAAACTCACATTTTAGAGACATATTCAACATTTACAATGTTTTACAATCCAAAACATAAACAATGTTTTATAGTTCATCAACAAAAATAGGTCAGGATATTTCTCTTGGACCTCCAATTCGAGCCCCAAGTTGCTCCTCAACCTCGTAATGTTTCCACAATACCTTGACTAAGGAATTATCATGCCTTGCAAGACTTGATCCGTCTATCCAAGACCCTCACCGATCTCTCCTCATACGAAGCATCCTCATCTACCTCTAAGTCGGTCCAATCCAACACATGTGATAGATCCGGCTCATACTTCCGAAGCATACTAATATGAAACACGTCATGCACTCCGAAATGTTGTGGCGGCAACGTAAGCGATAGGCAACCTCCCAATCCACTCAAGGATCTCAAAAGGGCCAATAAAGCGGGGGACAACTTCCCTCTTCCCAAACCTCATCAATCCCGTCTAGGTGATATTTTAAAAAGACATGATCACCCACCTCGAATGACAAAGGTCTCCTCTTCACTCGACATAACTCTTTTGGCGACTACGAACATAACCAACCTCTTTTTTTTTTTTTTTTTTTTTTTCTTTGGGTGAGTAAGTCATAAAATAAAGACAATGAAATTTACAAGTTTACAAGGGGCATACCCCGAGGCCGTAGCGACAAACAATTGACAAATACAGAAACTACGTAAAACTAACACTACATCCCCCTAAAGAAGGGGAAAGAAATACAACCCATCCCCGCAAAGCGAAGAACAACAACAAAAAAACACCATAACTCAACTTTGCCCATATATCCTTTTTGTCCCCAAGTAACCCCTACCATCAGAGATAATAGATGGTAACTTGGGGTGGATATATGGGCAAAGATGCAAAATTAAACACCACAAAACTAGTTAAACATAACAAACAAACACACAAAGCTGCAACCCACAAGCCCGATCCAAAATGATAACCACCCCCACAAGCCGCCAGTCCCTACCGAAGATAAGCACATGGAGTCCAATAAGCCTTCCACTCCTCATAGCTGTGACATCCTAGCCACTAACCAAAGCTATGATGGAGGAAAAATCTACCCCACGACAAATCCCAAAAGAGTCACATGAAGCTAGCATGAGCAGTAACCATAATCAACGGTCTTGGGAGTTGTAGCGAAAAAACAATAGCCCCACAGCAACAGACCAATACATAGCCAAAAATCGCATAAGATCAAACATCACATCCCCCAGTCCCTTCCTTGGTAGATCACAAGCCACAAACCCCACGGCAATGTGCCCTTCACTCCATGTCAGGAGTAGCAATACAATCAATTACGATGAAGACAAGAAGCAACCAAAAATCGGTAGCTGTCCTCCCGCTCATCTCGGTCTCTAACTTCGACAAGTCATCGAACCACTATTCTCCATAGCAGTGACCCCTCAATCACTCTTGGCGGAGATGGCTCAAAACTCACGTCGTATCAGAGTATTGGCAAGGCCTTTTACTCCTAGGTCAAAATTGGTAAACCCTCTAGTTGAACATTCTTCTTTCTATTTTTCTTCTCATTTTGCAGGAGTTTCGGGACAGAAGTAGGTTGCCTACCTAATCCTGAATGATTTAGGCTCAGAACACCCTTCCCATTTAAATTCTTACTTAGTGCCTGGGCCAAATCCACTTCAAGATTGATGCCATGCCCAAGCCCATCTCTAGATCTACTAAAGCTTCTAATAAAACCAGGAGTAAAGACTTGCTCAACATTAATTTTTGGGCTGTGGATTGACACCTCCATTGTGGGCTCCTCGACAACTGTGTTTACCTCCTCTCCCAAATGACAATCACTAGGCCCTGTCCTCTGTTCTACCTACTCGGTACATACTTCCTCTTCTCTGTTAAAACCTCCATCACACTTTGACTTCTCAACAAGCTGTTTACCTCCATCACACTTTTTACCTCATTTTCCATGTAGCACTCCTCTGGAATTGTTTCTTCCACACCATTGCCACAGATTTCGTTGGAGCTGCACTCTTCCAAGCCATTGTGCTTCATGTTACTAAAATCTACTAAATGATCTTCACACACAAGAACAGGATGTAGTTTACCCTTGCACTCTAAAAATATAGTTTTGTTAATAATCTCCATACAAGATGTAGCCACTCTGATTCTAGTATGGGAGAAGGACTTTAGTTGACAAATATCTTCATCCATGCTTAGAACAATACCCCAAATGCTTCCAATATTGTTGAGTCTGTCCCTATTCCAGAGATTTAAGGTATGCCATAACACCTCAACCACACACATCTCTCTTGTTTGAGATAGAATCCTAGCTTCCATTCTACCAAGTGACTCCAATTCTTAAACCATTCTTTGATATTGCAAATATTTGATTTCAACTCCTCTTGAGATTTCAAGGTTAATATTATATCTCGTCCTCCCCTTTTTTTGACCATTACTTGATCCAACCATTTCTCATTAAGGACATTTTCAATGGTAATAGTGGAGCATTCAGTATTAAGCCTGACTATTGCACTATCACAGAGCTATCCATGACCCTCTTCATTAGCTTTTATGGTCAAACTTGCTTTTCCAGCCACAGTGGGTATGTCCCATTTTAATACTTCAGCAAACGATCTTAGGCTTGTATATGAAACATCACCCCTGTTTTTGTTAGTTTCAGGAGGTCTTCTGATGGTATGAGGTCTTCTCCGGCTCTGATCATCTATGTTGCTCTTGACATTGGTAGCTTTTTTAACTTCTAGCACCTTTTCATCTACCACCAGTCCATTCGATTTTTGGATGGCGATGCCTGCTGCTATAGGGCAATCAAACCTCACAAAACCAAATCTAGAGTTTGACACTGTCCTTCTTTTGGAGGGTATAAAGACATCCTTAATTATGCCACATTGTGCGAAGAGTTTGAATAGAGTTTTAACATCCATAGCTGAAGGTACATTATCCATAAATACAGTGAACAGTCCATGCTTATCTTCCTTACCTTGAGCTCCACCTCTTTCCCGCTGCCTCACTACCGGAATCTAGCCTCCATTTCCTCCTTGTGCTATTACATTTTCACCGAAGCATTTTATCGAACATGTGGAGTGTGGAAACTTTTTTACTAGAAACAACAGGACCAACTACTCTTGGCTTCCCCCAAATCACAAAACCCAGATGAAATTAGAAGGTCAGAGAGAATGCTAAAAGCCTTACTCAAATGATGATGGATGGTGTATTTGATAGTCTGATCAGTCGCTGCTAACGATGGTGACGTTGAAACAGTGATTGGATGTCGCTAACGATTAGAGAGTCACCTCTCTCTAGTTCCTATGGCGTGACGGGCGATTGCGGACGAATTTTTTTTTGATTATGTAGGAATTAGATTGCCACCAAGGAATTAGATTCTCTATGTTCAACATGGCATTGTTAAAATTGAATTCATAAAATTTAGGCCTCGTTTGGCAAGTGGCTTCTTTAGCCAAAAAGCCAAAAGTCACTAAAAAAATAAAAAAGCCAACAACCTATACCAAAAAGTCAAAGTTCCATTTTCTCTCTACTTTTTGCACATCTTTTCGTAAAAGATAGAAAATTCATTCCAACATACTAGTTTTTTTACATCATATTTTTTTTTTTGGAGGGGGGGGTAAGTCATAAATTAAAGACAAAAATTTACACGGTTACAAGGGGCATACCCCAGGTAATACAACAAAGCTCATACCCCCCAAAGGAGGAGAAGTAATACAAAAAGAAATTAAAACACCCCCACATCAGTAGGGTACCCAACAGAAATCCAAAAATAAAACAAAATCAAAATCAAAATTGTCCATATATCATCTTTTATCCCCAAGTTCTTTCCACCATAAAAATAATAGATGAAACTTGGGGAAGATATATGGACAATTATACAAAAGTGAATGAAAATAAATAAAAAAGAAAACACCAAACCCACGTGAAGCTTGTCAAAAGGTGGCCCCACTTGAATCATTTGAATGAACTTTGATTACAATTTCCTACAGGTTCTTGACTCAGTGGACCACTACCATATATATATAAAAAAATAATAAACAACTATATATATAAATTGACAACCTATAACCCAGCGTCCCAAACACGCTACCAAAACAGTGGGATGATAAACAACCCACGTATATTACCCTTCCCCATGTACCAAGCCGTCAAACTAGCTAGCATAGGTGGGAATAGAGACCCACGCTACACACCAACCACTTGCAGGCAGCACAGAGTAAACCACACGCCAAATAAAGTGTGTAACTCACCTTAACATGCAGCTCCCATCTCGAAGCTTATTTGGTGACGAAGGCCAAGCACAAAACAACAGGATAAAAGCAATGCAAGCGTCGTCTTTGGAACAAACATCAACAGCATAGTTGGACCACAATCATGGCTGGCAAGACTACCAACCAGACCCAATGTAACCCTCTCCATGTATACCAGCTTGGAACAAAACATTTCTCAATCTAGACCTAGAGAGAGACGAAAACAAAACCCTATTAAAGGTCAACACAACGCCGGAGAAGAAAAGGCAACTCACTGCAGCAAGATGCAGTAAACGGTGTCGTACCAACGGTGTACAACCACCACAAAACTTCAATACCAAAAACGATGGACATCAACCCAACAACCCATCATGACGACGATGTTGGACATCAACCCAAATGCCAGTGAACACAGCACCATCTGAAACAGAGCTTGGTTTGCACGTTAATCTAGATCAAAATCCGGACCAGTGCTCGTAACCAAAACTCTGCAACTAAGGCAAACACTTACAAGCACACCAAACCCACGGAGAGACATCAACAGTCCGTTAGCATTACAAGGCCCCCCTAACAGCAACCAGATTACACAAGAACAGAAAGCCACCATCAAAACAAAACCCACCAACAATGACCAAACTCCATCTCAGGCACTGGCCCACGGATAATTTGCCCAACGGGGGTTGATAGATGAGGCCAACCGCAACTTAATATAAACCATGGAGGCCGAAGTAAGCTAGGACAAGAATACCTCCAGAAACAAACCGAAGAACTCCAAACAAAATTAACAAAACATGAACATAAATCATCAAACACCCAAACCAAGGCTTAATAGATCTGAAACAACACTCACTTACCCACAGAATCTGGGTAGAGGAGCTAAACAAGCTGGCCGGAACAGCACCAGTCCTTCACCACCGTAATACACCACCGGGGGGAGCTTTCTCTCTCTAAGCTCTGCTTTCTTCCCCTTGACTGTGAGTAATTTTTACATCATATTTTAGCCAAAAAAAGTTAAAAAGTTACTAAAAAAGTCTGTTCCCAAACGAGGCCTAGCACCATTTATTGAAACAATTTATCACTTTACTCATAAATATATATATATATTCAATTATGAAAATTTTCAAAATTAAACTGGTGTAATAAATTTGTAAGATGACTTTGTAACAAGTTATTTGATAAAAATATATATATATATATAGTGATTACACTAAAACAAATCGTGATTATAACATTTTGAGATAGTTAACTTTAGTAGATTTAGAAATAATAATAATTACTATTTTTGTTAAGTTAATGCACATAAAAGAAATATGCCCAATTATATATTTTTTTTATCAATTATAAATGTTCGATTAATAGTAATATTATTTACTCTTTCTTTTGTTGATATAAATCAAAATTTATAATTCTTATAATACTTTTTTCGATGAAATATTACATATGATTTTGCCCTAAAATTTGAATCTTGGATTCGTCCATGCATATAGGGGTATACATAACAATAACCGTTGTCTCCCATTAAATTCCAGCAATGTTAGGAGTTAGTTTTTTTTTGCTCTAGTGTATAAACTCTTCCATTAGAGGTGTTTATTACTTGGCCATGCAGTTATGGAATTTAACTTATTTATTCATTAAAGCTTTACAATTTGAGATGTTAATGAATTAGTTGGTTATATAGTTGCTAAGGTTATATATTATTTTTTCTTAGACATGTGTTGGGCATTTTTCTGCTAAGTAATTTGCGGCGAGGTTTTAGCATTATATGCAAACAAGATCTCCTGAACTTTCCTCCCAAGAGCTCTTAGATTCTTTGCATGGAAGAAGACACACTATGTTACACATTTTATTTGAAAAAGGCTTTTAATTATATCGAAGCAAGTTTCTAGAGCAAAAGAGGGAACGAAGGAGAACGGCAGAGAAAGTAACAGAGAAAGAAAGAGGAAGAAAGCAGAGCCTCAAGCTCCCCCCGAAGTGAAAATAGTGCACTGTCCGACTGTCTTTCTCACCTCTTAAGGGAGAATGTGTATTGTGTGAGTTACCAATCCGGTGAAATCTTTCCGGCTAGTTTTGTTATCCTTAGAGTGAGTTGTGTGAGTTTAGGTTATGGTGCTATTTTAGTGCCTTTTTTTACGGCCATATCTCAGATATTGGCTGGAAGGTTATTCTTTTCATGTCTGATCCGTCTAGCTTGGGTTTCAAGATGGGATGTTCAAATCATGTTGAATTTGTTGCAACCGGTCTTCAACGAAGTCGGTGTGTGTTCTTGGATGGACTCCAGCGTTTCGGAATGCATTTCTTGTTCCGGCATGGGATCATTTCTGGCAGATGCATTCACCATTGCTAGTTTGGGCTTCTTAAGGTCTATCGCCGATGATGGGCGCCAATCTTTGATGCGATGTGAGCTGTGGAGTTTTTGGTGTTTGATAGCTTTAAGCTTCATTAATGGCAGCGTGGTCTTCCGTTTTTGGGTGCGTCGCTGGGTTCATGAGGTTTTGTGGTTTATCGTTTGGTTGCCGGTGTTTGATTGCTGGCGTCTTTGCTATTGGTAGTCTTTCCAGCCGGTTATTTTGGCTGGTTCGCTGCTCCAGCTACGGTGATTTGCTAGGTTCGTTGCTCCTCTGCCGAGGTTGAAGCTTGGTGCTATACTTGCTTCTCTGGTTGAGGTGCAGCTCTCTAAGCAGTGACTTTGTATGTTGTGCCGTGTGATATGGCCTGTCTGCTTTTTACAGGCTGTTGCATGATGTGTGTTGGGAAGGTAATAAGCTAGATCAGTGTAACACGTCCGTGGAGGGACCTCGCTACAGTTCGGACTCCCTTTTGTGTCGGTTCTTAATCTTGAACCAAAGAGTCCAACTCTGGCAAATCGTTTTGAGAAAAACAGATTTTTGAAAAGTAGTGCCAAACATGGACTGCTTTGCCAGATTACAGAGTCGCCACCTAAATATTTAAAAATGGGAAATTTAGGAAACCACGACTCGGTCAAGAATACATGTAAAATCATCACCAAAGTGGTCTTGGCTCGGGAGCTTAGGTACGATCGGGAAGGTCACTATGAGCACTTTTCGCCAATCAAGACCGGCCTCTACTAACCGTGATATCTGTTTTTGAAAACATTATGTGTTCTTATTCCAATTATTAACCTAGAATTACTATGTTATGTGCACAGCAAACAAGTATAGACTAGATTGCCTAATTTGGAAATAAACATTGCATATCCGTTCGTTTTGAAAAACGTGTTGTTTTCTTTTGCTACTCGCAAGTAGGCTAAAATACGGATTTCAATGAGTTGTTCCAACTCACGCAATCTAACCTCCACCCACAGGCATTCAAACAGTTTATCTCACATAAGCATTTAGCCGCATGGTAAGCCTACTGTCATGTTAACATTCACACACATGCGACATGCTAAAGCATAAAACTTACATCGTACTTCGTGCCAAAACAAGAAACCAGTTAGCAAACATGCATGACCTAGTTCATGTTAAGTGGCTAGCATAACACTGTATAGATGCAATCTAGAGTAGGCTCGACTAACCCTAAACATGGCATGTGAAATCTTGAGTAACACGTATTCAATTTGGAATTGATAATTGCAATGCAATTTGTATGATGTCGAGCTTTGGTGCATGTTAACAAATGCATGGATGCACGCATGCATTGCATAAGGTATGCTAAAATAACCGTGCCTTAATCTACCAACATAAGCAGGTAAATAAAAGGGAGAAAGAAATGGGGGTTGGAAGACATACACCCACTCACACACACTTATTACAAATTATGCCCTCACACGGAGGGACCGGAAGAATATACAAATTAATTAACTTCATAGCTAATTAAAATATTACAAATCAACTAAATTAATTAAATAAAATAATTAATCCAATTAAACAGTAAATCGCCTCGGGATGAGGGCCAAACGCAGCGCGTGCTCGGGACTCGCTCGGAATCACACTGTCATGCATGATTTGCCTTTGTTTTCCCTGCTATCCTCCTCTGAAGCGCCAAAGTCTCAAGAATACTTCTGAGACCTTGGAGATCACCACCGGTGGGGTGGAACACCACCGGTGAAGGATGTGCCACGGCATAATTCATCCATCGGTTGTCGATGTGCCGGTCGGCACTAAAGTGCGGTCGGCCTAAAAATACTCAGAACACGCAACTCACGGCAGAGGACACAACTTGCATGGCAATGTAATTCAAAGCATGTATGCACCAAACACACTCCTTATCATGTTTTTGACTCAAAGGAAGATGTGCCTCGGTTCTCGGGCCACCAATCACGCATTTCGATGCATGATGGCCCAAAGAACCAAGAGTGCAACTTTGATTTCAAATGCATGTAATGCAAACAAACAAACAAGGGTGCTAAACCTCTATCACACTCACTTCGAGAGGCTTAGCATGCATGTCAATATGATGCAATCCTAGACATGTCAACTAGTATGCAAAATGGGCAATGCAAGCAAGCAAAACATGCTAGGTGTACAACCTAAGCAAGGAAGCATATGAACTAAGCAAGAGGGTGGACTCAAACATGGATTAGGCAGCTCCAAATAGGCCTAAAACCATTGGCCAAAATGCTAAATCATGAGGGCCAAACGCACATGCACACATGCACAATTTAAGGCACCAACACTTAAGCATAATAAACAACATTCAAGCACACTTGAAATGAGTTAAACATGGACTACTATCATGCACATAAAGCTCTGAAAATTATGCAAAACATGATGCCAAATCATACAACAAATCAAGTCAAACATGCAACAAATGGCCCAAGTCTTCAAAGCAAGCCAATGAGGCATTGGACTACACTTATGCAAGGCAATTATGGCATGCATTAAACAACTAAAAACAGAGTTTTATCACATAAAACTAAGCCCAAAAGACTACTTAGATGGCATCTAAAAGGCTTGAAACCAAAGGCATGCAACATGACCAAAACATGGAGCATTCAACACATGCTTTTAAAGCACTAAAGGAGCAACTAAGGTAAGCATACAAGCACACCAAAGGGACTGAGATGACATACCAAGTGGTCCCAAACCATCAAAATAAGGCAAGCAACACATACTACACATACATACTCAAAGGCTAGCAAGCCTAAAATGCAAAGGGCTATATAATGCATGCCGATATCAACCCAAACGGCTATGGACAGAGCTAAAGCATGTCAAAATAAGCACGAAACATTCACAAATCTAAGCCAAAAACATGCTCAAATTAGGGCTAACAACCTAGGCATGTCAAGGGACTAAAGAGGCATTACAAAGCAACTATGCAAAGCATGCAAGGAGTGCTAAAACCAACTTAAAAGCAAGTTAAATCATGGCATAATAAGCATGAAATGCAGCCAAGACATGCTCAAAACACAACCAAACATGGTGCTCCTTTGGAGGCTAAAACTTGTCCTTTTTAAGGATATTAAGGAGAGGGGGTGGCCCTCCCCTTTTAGAGACTTCAAGGCACCATCTCCACCACTAAAATCCCTCAAGATTTCAGTGGTGGAGAGATCAACACCAAAGTCTCGGATCTCAACAAAATGGCACAAAAGGTGGCCTTTTCAAGGCCTAAGGGTGGTCAAACTTGCTCAAACCACAAAACACTCTTAATAAACAATGAAGAGGCTTAAAAAACAGAACTTTTATGTGTTATAGACTAAGCACAAAAACTATTTTAAACTAGGCAAAAATGGAGTGCAAAAATGGGGTAAAAAAAAGTAAGTTTTGCTCACCCTTGTAGACCTCTTCAACAATGGTGATGTGGTTGCCTCCTTGAGCACCAAACCAGCTCCAAAGCTCCAAAACAAACCTCTGGACCCTCAAGAACTCAAGGAAGGTGAAACACTAGGTGTTTTTGTGCAATAGTATGACACAAACACCTAGTGTACTAAACAAGAGGGAAGAAGAGAGATAGGATGTGTATCTATCCTAACCCTAAAAACCAGAGCTTGGTCTGTCTAAAATGTCTAAAATTTTCTAACCTTAAGCCAAGAAGAGGAGTGGTCCTCCTTATAGGCAACCAAGCTTGCAAAGCTTACAAGCTAAGCTAACTAAGAGGGTCATCCCTCCATACACGTGTATGGAGGGGAACCAAGACTATACAGCTGTCTGAAAATATCTCATAAAGCAGCTGTAAAGTGGTCGGCAGGGCAAAATGGTCATTTTGCCAAAAGGAGTGCCGACCGGCACAATATAGTGCCGATGGCAACACCAGCCAGCCGGTGGCCTCTAGCCACAGCCGATGGTATGTGGGGGTGCCTCACAAAGCATTCCCTGCCCCTCTAGGGCAAAACACAGGTGTCTGGTGCAAAACCGGACACAAAACGGTCAAGTTCGGAGGTCCTGAGGCCAGGCGCGCGAGCCGAGAACTCCGGGAACTCCAAACGAACACGAACATGGATAATCACCGAGTGTTCCAATGGTGACGTCCAAGTCTTGAGGACGGTCAAAAATGGGGCGTCTACAATCAGCATTATATATTTTATATATATAATTTAGTTTGTTTGGAATTGGTGATGTTGGTGGGCCACCCTTGATTTTTTCCTCCACCTATGTTTTGCTTTGCTCAAGAACCACACGTGGGTCTTTTTCGGCAGCACATAGGGATGTGGGACCGTGGGTTGTCTTGTTAGCCATTGTTTTTGTAGCCATCTATATATATATATATTAATATATTTATATATATTCAATATATATTTATATTGGCTGGGCATTCTGATTTAGTGGTTTTGTTGGTGTAATTCGGTGAGAAGCACATGGGCTGGGCAACGTTTCAGTGGGCATTTTGTTGACTAATTGCTTGGGTTGGGTATTGCTTTGGTAGTGGGCGGTGGGCCCCTTGTTTTCTCACTGTGGGCAGTCCGTGGGTCATCTTTATTGGTGCACGTGGACTTGTTTTTTTGGGCCTATTCTAGGGCTATATTTTTTTGATCACCACGTGGAATTTCTACTGCAAGTTCATCTTCATGTGGAGATAAGGGGTGCAATTCAAAAGAGTAATTTTGTGCTAGTGGTTGCTGCTATTTTTGGGCGCACGGTTTATTGTGTGTAATTGGGCTCCTTTTGCACAGTTTGGTTTATTTGGGCTCATTTTGGATAGAATGCATATATTTTTATATTGGTGAGCTCATTTATTTCTATTTAGTCTTATGGCAGTGGATCATTTATTGCTGATTGTTTCATTTTGATTGATCGTGTGATCCTCATGTGACTCGATACGAGGTGAGTTTTGGGCCATCTCCGCCAAGAGTGATTGAGGGGTCACTGCTATGGGGAATAGTGGTTCGATGACTTGCTGAGTTAGAGACTGGGAGATGAGCGGGAGGATAGCTACCGGTTTATGGTTGCTTCTTGTCTTCATGTGACCCATCCTAATTGATTGTATTGCCACGCCTGACATGGAGTGAAGGGCACACTGCCGTGGGGTTTGAGGCTTGTGATCTACCAAGGTAGGGACTGGGGGATGTGATGTTTGATCTTATGCGATTTTTGGCTATGTATTGATCTGTTGCTGTGGGGCTATTGTTGTTTCGCTACGACTCCCAAGACCGTTGATTATGGTTACTGCTCATGCTAGCTTTATGTGACTCTGTCGGGATTTGTCGTGGGGTAGATTTTTTCCTCCATCATGGCTTTGGTTTAGTGGCTAGGATGTCACGGCTGTGAGGAGTGGAAGGCTTATTGGATTCCATGTGCTTATCTTCAGTAGAGACTGGCAGCTTGTGGAGGTGGCTATCCTTTTCGATCGAGATTGTGGGTTGCAGCTTTGTGTGTATGTTTGTTTTGTGTTACTAGCTTTGTGGTGTGTAAATTGTCTCTTCGCCCATATATCCACTCCAAGTCACCTTCTATTATCTCTGATAGTAGGGGGTTACTTGGGGACAAAAAGGATATATGGGCAAAGTTGTGTTATGTTGTTTTTTGTTGTTCTTTTGCGTTGTGCAGTTGTGTTATTTCTCTTCCCCTTTCCTTAGGGGGATGTAGTGTTTGTATTACGTAGATTCTGTAATTGTTAATTATTTTTCGTTGGGCGTGCCTGGGGTATGCCCCTTGTAAACTTGTACATTTCATTGTCTTTATTTTATGACTTACTCACCTAAAAAAAATTATATCGAAGCAAATGGAGTTAGAATTGAAAGCGAATATCCTTTCGTTGGGACTAAATGTTGCTACAGACCTAAGAATGAACAGGTGGTAATAAACTTTATATTTTAACATATATATATTATATGAATTTAACACTTAACCTAATTTTTATTTTTTATTAGAAGTTAGGTTCAATACGCATTAGTGAGCTTATTACGATAGATCCTACGAATGAAACACAAATTCTCAAGGTAGTGAAGCAACAGCCGGTGACGGGAGGAGTACTCGTGACTCAAGAATTCAGTGATCTCAAAGGGGTAAATTTATTTAATTTTTATTATATAATATCATTAAATACTATTTACAAAAAAAATTCACTGTTTTTCTTTTCTTTTCTTTTCTTTTGTTATTATATACAGGGCATTTATGAAGGGTCCGAAAATTATCTGAGATGCGAGAAAGAGAGGATTGGTAAGCATGCCATCCTCATTGTAGGATTTGGCTATGACGAGAAATACAAGAAGTATTACTAGATAATCAAGAATTCTTATGGAAGAGGATGGGGTGAATGGATATGGACGAATAGCCCGCACGGTGTTCTACCCAACAAAAACCCTAATTTTTGCAACTTGTTATCCGTTTTGAATAAGAACTTGAAGTCAAACTATTACTCTTGATGAATATGGATGGGGTCTTTACAATATTGTTGAATTGAGTTATATTCTAATACTGTACTAGTGATAATATGTTTGATTAAGTTATAACCAAATATCTCAAAATGACAACTAAAAGTGCATACATTACAAGAAATTACACTTTTGGCGACTAAACTTTTAGTCGCCAAAATTCAAATACAGTTGCCAAAAAGTTTTCCGACTAAATAGTTTGATTGGCTTAGTCGAAAGAAGATTGTCGAGAAAGGTATTGGTGACTAAAAAAATTTTTAGTCGCCGAAAATCCTAAATCGGTGACTAAACAATTAGTCGCCAAAAGAAAACATATTGGCGACTAATTTTTTTTAATCGCTGAAAGTCGGCAATTGGCAACTAAATTTTTAGTCGCCAAAGTTTTCAACAAATGTGCTTTTTTGTTTTAGCGACTAAAATATTTTTTAGTCGCTAACAACGTGACACTCATTTTTGGCTACCAATTTTTTAGTCGCTAAAATCATTGTGCTCCTTTTTACCTACTAATTTTTTAGTTGCCAAAAATTTTCATTTTTTTTGCCTACTAACTATTTAGTCGCCAACAAATTCCCTTTATATTTTTTGGCTACTAAATGTTTAGTCGACAAAAGCTCTATTTATTAATTTTTTTTTAAAATGTACAAATTGAATATTTTTTTATTAATTTCTAAATTACATGCATGCCATTATCAATGCAACCTATACATATACAAAATAATATATCTATCAATTATAATCTAAACCCATTATGAATAATGCACATTTCATTATCAACTATCCAAAAACTTTAACTTGTAACATCATATTCCAAATATCATATAAATCTATACCAACCAAATATAATCCATCTAAATTAAATATTACATATAAAAACACTGGATTTCCAAAACAAAGGATTGTACAAAAATAAATGTCTTCCATATACAGAATACAGAACAAATGCTCTTTGTACACAAAAGTAAATATCCATAATAGCCCATGCAAAAGCAACCTGTATAAAATAAAAAATAAAATTGACATTTCAAATTATAACAATTATAAAATTGATAATTATGATATATTATACTTTGCAAATTATAACAATTATGACATTTCAGGATAGCGTCACTTATAAAACAATTTAATAAATTAGGACAACATTGAAGTAATTTAATAATTATTAGAATGTTACCATTCACAATGAAAATCATGCAACTTATGACAATTTAGCTCATAATCAAGAGGCACTATTTGGAAGAGAAGGAAATAGATCATATTTCCCATGCCCCAAGCAAAACCCTTCCACTTGGAAAAAGATCATGTTCTATTACTAAGAGTTTACATGCGCTATCATGAACAATCCAAAAATTATTAGAGTCAATTTCCACCCAACAAATAGAACAGATACAACTCCATTCTAGTTTAGTGAAACAAAAATATCAACTTATTTGTATTTATGGGCTTTGTCATGTGTTGTGTTGTGCTGTGACCTACACGAATTCAACACCAGAATGGAACAGTAAAGAATTTGTCCACATCAGCTGCAAAATATATCTTACACTATTCGAATTTAGAGCCAAAATCTAACCAATTCTTAATTCCTTTAATTTTTGTTTTTAAACCTAACTCAATTTCTTCATCTTCTTTCTAATTTACCCATATGACATGCAAATTAAACCTAATTTCTTTCCAATTACATGAAATTGAGCCTAATTATTTCTTGATTTTAATTATTAGATAATTAATCTACAACAATCAAGCATGTAATCCTTACCTAGAGTTCCTAATTGATAATCTCTTTGCAAGAATTTTGGTAGTATTACAACAGGATATGGGTTTGTAGTCCCCCACTTTTGAAGGGTTAGGGACTTTAGGCACCAAAGCTATTGTGGTACTATTAATCTCCTTAAGCAACTCCGCAGAATCAAAAAAAAGATTTAATGCCTTGAGTGACCTTAGTACCCACAACATCCCAAGCACTATGGAAAAAACTAGCAGAAAACCCATCAGGGCCAAGGGCTTTGTTAGGATTCAGAGATGCGAAAACACTCCTAATTTCTTGGATAGTCACATCCTCAGCCATAGTATCCATTTGGGTTTGAGACAGTCTCTTGTTAATCAAGGAATCAACCCTAGCAAACCCATCGTAACTATCCCCATGAGGAGACCCAAGAAGATTAGAAAAGTAGGAAACAAAAGCCTCTTCCACCTCAGGGGGATGGGTGAGTCTAACCCCACTCTCAAGAGTAACCCCACATATCCTACCTCTATTCTGATTTTGTCTAACAGACTTGAAGAAGAAGTTACTGTTTCTATCACCCAGACTCGACCCTTTGGATCTGAGATTTTTGATGAGCTAGACTTTCTTGACTGACATAAGTCAATATATTTCTTACCAGCTCCTTTGTGGTTTGAAACTCAAGATTGAGGTTGTCTCTATTAAGCTTAATCTGGATATTCTCTAAATCATTCCGAGAGTGAAGAACACGAGTAGACAAGTCATTGAAATCACTTTTATTCAACCCTTTCAAAAGAGGTTTCAGGGCTCAAAGTTTAGAGCAAGTTCTAAACATGGAGGGACCCTTCACATATTTACACCAAACACTACCGACCATAGGAAGGAAATCCTTATGATCAGCCCAGAAGTTTTTTTTTGGGGTAAGTAAGTCATAAAATAAAGACAATGAAATATACAAGTTTACAAGGGGCATACCCCAGGTACACCCAACAGCAAATAAAAAACAAGAATAACCACACATAAACAGCCACTGCACCCCCCAAAAGGGGGAACAAACAAGGTCAACAGAAAAAACAAAAAAAACCCCAACTCTACCCATATATCCTTTTTGTCCTCAAGTAACCCCTACCATCTAAGATAATAGATAGAAACTTGAGGTGGATATATGGGCAAAGATACACACAAATAACACCACAAAAGCTAAAACATAACAACACACTGACAAACAACAACCCACAAGCCGAGTCAAAGATGATAACCAACCCCACAAGCCCCCAATCTCGACTGCAGATAAAACATGGAATCCAATAAGCACCCCACTCCTCACAGCCATGAAATCCAAGCCACTTAACTAAAGCCATGACGGAAGATAAAATATACCCCATGAGAAGTCTCAGTAGAGTCACATGAAGCAAGCACGGTCAAAAACCATAAGCCACAAACTAGGGAGTTGAAGTGAAACAACAATAGCCCCTCAGCAACAAACCAAAATAGCCAAGAAAATCATGAGATCAATCATCACATCCCCCAGTCCCTTCCTTGGTAGATCACAAGCCTCAAACCCCACGGCAGTGTGCCCTTCACTCCATGTCAGGCATGGCAATACGATCAATTAGGATGGGTCACATGAAGATAAGAAGCAACCAGAAAACCGGTAGCTATTCTCTCGCTCATCTCCCAGTCTCTAACTGAGTTGGTTATCGAACCACTATTCCCCAAAGCAGTGACTCCCCAATCACTCTTGGCAGAGATGGCTCAAAACCGCCCTCATATCGAGTCACATGAGGATCACACAATCAATCATCATAAAATCATTAGCTATGTATGTTCCGCTGCAAAGAGTCTAAACAGGAGAATTTTCCAAATGAATCCAATAAACAAAGGATCAGCCCAGAAGTTGAAATACTTGAACGATTTCTTGTAACTGGGCCCTTGAGGTAACATAGAAAGGATAGCAGGAGAGTGGTTAGACGGACCAGCGGAGCCGAAACTAACATGAGAAGATGGAAAAGACTTCAGCCAAGTATCATTTCCAAGCACTCTATCAATTTTCGAAGCAATGTAGTTACCATCAAACTATTTATTTGCCCAGGTGAATTGACAGCCACTATAAGAGAGATCATCTAAAGCAGCTTTGGTAATGGAATAGTTAAACAACTCTTTGGAAGCAGCCCATCTATTAGTCCCCCCAATTTTCTCATTAGGGAAACGAATGGCATTGAAATCTCCAAGTCACACAGTAGGATAATTGGACATTTGGGAAGTAAGGTCAACAATTGCATCAAAAAGAGGAATCCTTAACAGATGTTGATTCTCAACATACACAAAACCAGCAACAAAGGATTGATTAAGGTCCAACAGGTTGATTTTACAAAAAATAATTTGGTCAGATTGATATATAGGGTTAATAGAACAAAAATTGGAGTCCCAACATACCCAAATACGCCCCTTAGAATTTATGTTGGAATTTGACAAAAAAAACCCCAGTTATTATTAAACACTTTCCCAAAAATATTTTGCTCATTAGCAGAAGTTACTTTAGTTTCCAATATACTCATGATTTTTAACTCCTCTTTTAAAACAATATTTCTTATTTCTTTTTGTTTAAGAGGGTTAACCCTCTGATATTCCAAGATGAGATTTTAAAATCCATAATACAAAAATATAGAAAGTGACTATTAACCCTTATTCAATCAATTACTGTATTTCTTCCTCTGATTTCCAGAGGCCTTCCCAGCTGCCTTTTTCTTTTTGCTACTAGATGATGATGGTGCACTTGTCTGGCCACTCATGTTTGTTTCTGGAGTCCCAGCTTCAATAATCACTCTCTTGCTGGCCATAGTTGTCTGCTCCACCTCTTCAATAATTTGATTAGCATTTGGGGTCAGAGCTTGTGCCAAGCCCAGTAATTCTTGATGCAAAGCCTTCAATGGGGCTTCCTCATTTACCCCAGGGATAAGACTGACTCTTTGCGGTGGTGGAGTTGACGGGATAGGTGCAGTAGAAGAATCATCCTCCGGATCCCCAATCTTCTTCTTGCCTTTGGCCTTGATAGTTTTCCAACCATCCTCCTTTGCAGCATCAGTTTCTTTTTGCAATTTGACAAGTTGGGCTACCTGGGTTGTGATGCATCTTTTAGTGTCATACCCGAAAACCTTGCAGTGATCACATTTGGCAGGGATGCCTTGGTACTCAACTCTAATTTCAACAACATCCTCCCCACATTTAACAAAGAAACATTCCGGAAGGGCTGAGTCAACATTCACCTCCACACAGACTCTAGCAAAAGACACTTTCGTACTAGAAGATGTCAGATGATCCATAAACAGAGGGGTGCCTATCTTACTTGCTATCCGGCTCAAGCCATCATAATCCTAGTACTCCATAGGAATGTGAAATAGTTTGACCCATACAGGAATCTGCGAAACATATTCCTTTATGAGTTTCATCATTCTCTTCCATTTCTTCAAGAGAATGAGTTGGTTGCCCATATACCATGGTCCTCCTTCAAGCACTGCCTCACACGCATCAGTATTATCAAAGATGAAAAACATGAACCCCTCACCATTTGCAAGAACCTCCTTCAAACCCATGTTCTTCCATAGATTGAACACACTATTATGAATATAATTGAAAGGCAATTTCTTATCCAGAAAATAGCCCACTAAACACGATTCCCATTTACCCACACTCTCCTCACAAGCTAGTAACTCCACTATGTCTGGATTATCAAAGGGAGAAGGGGGAATGTTATAGCGATTCCGGGTTTACCCTTGTTGTACAGCGACCCGGACACGTGTCCGTTGATGTTGGTAGTTGATTATTATCCTGTTTACATCCTTTCCTACTTTGTATTTCAGTTATAAGATGTGTTGGGCAGGTTTGTTATAGATTGGTTGTGTTTGGGAGCCAAGTGTTGCTGCCCAGATTTTTGGACCTTCGCTCGAGTGAGGAGTCGGTCGCTCGAGCGAGAGTTGAGTTCTGTGTCTGGTGGCTCGAGCCAGGTATTCTTCGCTCGAGCGTGCGTCTGCGTCTTAGTTGGACCTGAGAGCTGTAGTTTTTGGCTCGAGCGAGCTTTACTTCGCTCGAGCGAACGACTGCGTTTGGTGCTGGACCTGAGCATTGTGATTTTTGGCTCGAGCGAGCTTTCCGTCACTCGAGCGGTCTGGTTGTCTTTCGCTCGAGCGTGCTTTTAAGTTTTTGGATCGAGCGAGGGTTTTCTGTGTCTGGTCGCTCGAGCGACCAAGTCTTCGCTCGAGCGAGCCTGGTTATATCGATTAGCGAAATGAAGTTAAACATCACTTTTTCAAAACTTTCTCATCTTCAAACCCTAGATCCGAGACCTTCTCTCTCTAGACTTGCCTTCTCTCTAAGAAATCATCTCCTTCTAGTGTGAATCTACCCTTGGTGCTTTGTTAAAAAGGTACAGGGTGTTGAGAGCTTCGATTTAATCTGAAAATCCTTGGGTTTGGAGCACGTTGGGTTTTGGTCTTCATCTCCTCTTTGGCTCAAACTTCAAGGTAGGGATACCCTACTCCTCTTTATGAGCTTTGTCTTTAAATTTTAGCATTTTGATATATTGGGAGTTGTTGTGTAATTTTGGAAAACTTTGGGCCTTTGTATAAATTTACAAAAGTTGGGGCTTCAATTATAATAAACCTAGATGCATGTTTGGCATAGAGAAATGGAACCTAAGGGTTGTAATGTTAATTATGGAAAATGTCCTAATTATATTGGTGAATTAATTTGTGTAATTAATTGTGAGAAATGAGAAATTGATGTGGAAATGTTGATTATATATATCCATTTGTTGCATTTATATTCTGTATAGAAATAACTGCTTTGGGCTATCGGTGGAGAATAGTCTTGATTGTTGTAGACAATGCATGATGATTAGGCAAACTAAAACTAATCAGGGGAAAGTGTCACTGAGTATGGCAGTTGAAAGAATACATTAACTTTATGTATTGACTTGTGATGTGTATAATTATTGTTTATATGCATTGTGTTGTGTTGGAGAAGATAGGGGATGTACTCTACAGTTTAGGGGATGATAGGGGATGGACCTCTAAACCGGATGTTGTTGGGAGGAGATAGGGGATGGACTCCATAGATAGAGCTCATATGCTTATCTAGTGATGCGTTGACACAGCTCATATGCTTGTCTTTGGAAGTGTGATATTGCTCTTATGCATATCTTGAAAGTGTGATACAGCTCATATGCTCATCGGTTATGAAATGGGAAAACGTTTAATATAAGCTACGGTCTTATATAAGTTGTTTGGCCAGGTTCTGAGCCAGGGTTATAAATTGAGAATTGAAAAGAAATGGAAAATGAATTGTTACATGGACTTATAGGTCATGAAACTATAAAGCGAGATACGTGGATATAGTTGTGTTGGCCATCTATCAACTACTAATCTTTTAGTCATTGTTCATAGTTGGTTTAGTATATTTCTACTGGGCTGTGGCTCACCCTTTATGGGAACATCATTTTCAGGTACAGGTAGCATGCCACCTCCAAGGACATAGCTTGGGAGGCTAGTGGCGGGCAGACTTTTTGGTTGTCTTTCTTTTTGATGTATTACATGTAAATTCAAGCCATGGGCTTAATGTGTAAATGAGTTAGTACTCTCCTTTTTGTAACCAAGTGTTAACTTGGAAAGCTGTAAGCCCTTAGGGCATTTGCTTTTGTTGTTAACATGTAATATATTTTGTAATGAAACTCTGATGAATAGAAGAATGCGGATCTTTTATATATCAATGCATGTCTATATTGTGGCTTTAATGTTATTATTTTGAGGGCATTACAAATGTACCTTAATTTTACCGGGGATCTACTTAGTGTATTTGCCACTTCAGCCCAAGTTTTCTGTGGAAACTCAGGTAGAGCTGCGGATGGACAACCATCCTCAGCAGTTTGACCCAATTGGAGAGTGTTGCCTCCTCTTCCATGACCACCGCGATAGGCACCATAGCCTCGACCCCCACGCATTCCTCGTCTATATTGGCCCTGATCCTCCTTATTTACCCTTCAAACTTGGATATCCCTCAATCCTGATGGGGCATTTTGAGTAGACATTCCCACCTGTGATGCCAACCCATCAAGTCCCATACCTTCAAGGCTTCTCTGGACTATATCACCAACAACAATATATACCTCTGGAGACGAATGTGTCATTCCTCTGATCTTCGTTAGGGGAAGGCTATCCTTAATGTCATGACCCGAACCCAACCCTATGGGTTAAGGACATAACGGGTTAGTAATCCTGAGATTACCTACGGCCTCAAACTAAAATAGACGTAACTCCACAGAGTAATGGGGCCAAACGGAAGCAATAATTAAAAACTTTGTCCATAGAGCCGTGTTTATATGCACTATAAAACAAACCATACGCATATACGTTAATAACCCAAAACAAAATACAGTACCATAAAATCCTTTACAGACAGGATCAGCCAAACTGAGTCAACCCATATCAAAACTATATACAGATATACACAAAGACCTTGCCAACAAGACAAACTATAAATACATAACAAAATGGCAAGGATGGGTCTCGTGCGTGAGACACAAGGCTGACTCTCTAAAACCCTTGTTGTTCCTGGCAGACTTCACTGGGGCTGGGTTTGGACTTCTCTTGGCTCACCTACAAACACATAAATGAGCATGAGCGATAGCCCAGTGAATAATATCTAATACAGAAACTACATAACAATGTAGAACAACATGTTCCAAACGGCCTTGGGCCCAATCCATATTTCTATTTAATAGATATATATGACTATATGAAATTCAAATCAAGTGACTGTAGTTTCAAACATTCTGGCCCTTGGCCTTGATTTCCATTCATGTCAAAACGGCCTTCAGCCCATCCATTTATGTCAAAACGGCCTTCGGCCCGTTCATTACTATCAAAATGGCCTTCGGCCCATTCGTTTACGTCAAAACGGCCTTCGGCCCATACATTCGTGTCAAAACGGCCTTCGGCCCACTCATTCATGTCAAAACAACCTTCGGTCCATTCATTTCTATCAAAACGACCTTAGGTCCATTTATTTATACTAGAACGACCTTTGGTCCATTCATCCGTTCATGTCAGACTTTTGTCCACAATCCCAATTTGCAACTCATAAAGCTTATAAGGGAATAAACAATTGGACATTGACAAGCTTTCAAATATCGATATTACTCACAGTGATCGGCTTGTGGATTCGCCCTAGAGCTTGACCCCACAAAAGGGTCATTATCAATTCATTCCGTTCCTTAATCCACATATTCCTCTTTAGGCTTTATTCTTATCTCATTAGCTCATTTACAATGCTTAACATATGCCTAAGAGTGATTACAAGTGAAAGAGAATGGAAAACGAAACACAAAACGCATGAACAAAATTTTAGAAAACTGGGTCCCCGCTCGAGCGGACCCAAGAGGCCTGCAAAAGTATTGGTTACCTCAAAATTACGCTCGAGCGTGAATTAGGGAGCTCGAGCGGAAGGCCTGTCTACAAAAGCTCCCCGCTCGAGCGAACATCCAACTCTGCAAAAAAGTGCTAGGAGCACGAAATTTACGCTCGAGCGGAGTTTCTCACGCTCGAGCGGACCTCAAAATTTTGGAAAACCCAGAATGTGTTCTTGAGCTCAAATTCGATTTTCAATCAACAAATCATGCATGTTATGGCTCAATTCTCAAATATAAGTATACTAATATGATGTAAACCCCAAATCTCAACCCAATGGAGCTCAATTTACAATTAATTCACATGCATGCCCCAATCTCCCATCAAACTCATTCTAACATAACAAATTCATACATTCAAGCTCATATCTTTATAAATTGTACATGCATGTGATGAATTAGCCACATTCTCAATTTAGACAATACAAATGGTGATCAAAACATGAGTTTCAACCAAAACTCTACTTGAATCATGTATTTCAAGCTTATACATGCTATTTCAACACAATTTCTTACATGCATGCATATGTCAAGCTTTAATTCAACAAAACCAACCCAATTTCATTCCAATCTTACTCTTGATCACCCAATTAGCTTGAACACACAAAATTACAAACTATAATCCAAGAATTACTCACCTAGAAGCTTTGATTCTCACAATCTATAACAATTCTTGGATTATCTTCAAGGTTCCCAAGCTTTAAGCTACAATCTGCACAATTCACTCCTCTCTCCCTTTCTACAGCCGACTCTCCTCCTTTTCTCAAGGTTTGATCAGCCAAAATGAATACATAGGAGAGAATGGGAAGCGTAGTGCCCTTACCCAACAATTCCCACTAACTCATAATAATAATAATAATAATAATAATAATAATAATAATAATAATAATAATAATAATAATAATAATAATAATAATAATTGGGCACCAATTTACTAATTTAATCAACTTAATCTGGTCCGAATCAATTTTTCAACTAAATTTCACCATAGGCTCTAAAAATTATGCCAATCACAATGGCGTAATCGATTTCGGGTCCTGTGGCCGTTAAGGCCCTCAATTTAATTTCCAAAGCAGATTATTCAAACAGGTGTTCCTACGGTGAACAGATAAAATTCAAAACCACATATTTTCACATAATGGCACATAAAATCATGCTAAACACATAAACATACTCAAATTAAGGACCAATTAGCATACTACGGAATGGGGTATCACAGTCTTCCCCCCTTTAGGAAGTTTGGTCCTCCAAACTTAATTTACCTTCGTCGGAAAATAAATGTGGATAGCGTAGACGCATTTCCTCCTCTTTTTTCCATGTAGCATCCGTCCCATAGTGTTCTTTCCATTCCACTTTCACCATTGGGATGGACTTGTTTCTCAATTACTTCACTTGCCGATCAACAATTCGTTCCGGCCATTCATCATATTCCATATTTTCATCAATAGCAACCCGGTGATAATTAATCACATGTAATGGGTCTCGGAGGTAACCCCTCAACATCGACACATGAAACACATTATGGATTGCTCGAATCCCAGTGGCAAAGCGACTTTGTAGGCAACTGGACCAAGCCTCTCCAAAATCTGAAACGGCCCAATGTAACGGGGTGACAACTTGCCCTTCTTTCCAAATCTAACTTGGCCTTTCATTGGGGACACACGGATGAACACATGGTCACCAACCTCGTACTCAAGAGGTCTTCTCCGAACATCTGCATAATTCTTTTGCCGGTCTTGAGCTGTTTTGAGCCTTTACCGAATAACTTTGATTTTCTCAGAAGTGTCTTGCACAATTTCGGGCCCAAGCAAAGCTCTATCCGCGACCTCTGTCCAGCAAATAGGTGATCTACACCTCCTACCATACAAAGCCTCATATGGTGCCATACCGATGCTGGAGTGGAAGTGTCACGACCCCAAACCGCCCCTAGTAGTTTGGTGCCATGATGGCCAGTAATCTGAGATTACCAAAGGCCTCTTACAAAAGATCACACACAATCAGAGTATACATATGGGGCTAACATGTGCGGAAGCAATATTTAAAACTAAATAGTCCATAAGAGCTGTGCATAGATCCAATGAAATGGCATACATCTTTAATTAAAGTCTTACAACTTGGTTACAACATAAATCAAATACATACATTACATCTTAACAAAAGGCTTCTCAGCCGACATAATCAAATACATGAATTACAAGGTCAAAACATAATCTTCATGGTTCGACATCCTCAATGCCGACCTAACATGCATACAAAACATCGGCACAAAACACACATCTCGTGGCAAACTTCTTGCTTGGAACCTACATATATATAGAGAGGGTGAGTCTGGGAACTCAAAGGAATGGTACAAGTAATAAAGGGGTTAAATGAATGATTCGAGGTCTTGGCAAAACATACATACATATCATATCATGTACTTGGCAAAACTTATACAAAACATGTACTTGGCATAACTTGTAAAACATACACTTGTCATAACTTATTCAAACTTGCTTACTTATGTGACTTAGGCCGTAGCCCTTTTTCACCTTGAACTTATCTTGTTGCCTTAGGCGGGTTGTTGGGGCTTAGTTCCCCGCACCACGTGCTCCAAAGTGACTTAACAAACTTAGGCGGGTTATTGGGGCTTAGTTCCCCGCACCACGTGCTCCAAAGTGACTTAACAAACTTAGGCGGGTTATTGGGGCTTAGTTCCCCGCACCACGTGCTCCAAAGTGACTTAACAAACTTAGGCGGGTTATTGGGGCTTAGTTCCCCGCACCACGTGCTCCAAAGTGACTTAACAAACTTAGGCGGGTTATTGGGGCTTAGTTCCCCCGCACCACGTGCTCCAAAGTGACTTAACAAACTTAGGCGGGTTATTGGGGCTTAGTTCCCCGCACCACGTGCTCCAAAGTGACTTAACAAACTTAGGCCGGGTTATTGGGGCTTAGTTCCCCCACGATGCTCCAAAGTGACTCTACACTAGATCATAAAACTCATACTTGATATACAAAGAGGGACAATCATTCATGCTTAACAATTACTTTTATGAAACAAGCAAAGCTTTAACAAATCTTTACAACATAACTTTATTAAGAATACCACTCACCTAGTTCTTAGAACGTCGGGATCCTGACAAAGGTTCAAGTCCTACAAACACATGGCAAAGTCTCTTGAACATACTTCTTAGAACAAGTCTCACATACATGCATGCAATGATCTCGGAAAACATCTTTGGAAGTCAAAACTGCTTTACATGTCAAGGAGACATCTTTGGGTACCAACCAGTCCTGCCGAGGTTCCACACCTCTGGCGAGGTGCGGCCACCTAAGCTTCGGCGTGCATTGCATGCCGAGGTTCGGTAAGACAAACTAAAGTGCAAGTGGTCATGCAAGGTAGGCCAAGGTGAGATACGATGCTTGGCCTAAGTGTGAGGCCTAGGCAAGAATGATCTCGGCGACTACACTTGGGAAGTGAAGCACGGAGATCTGGGTTTCCACCGTGAAGAACATGAAGAACATGAACATGAACATGAAGAACATGAATGCCAAAATCATCATTTCCTTTATTCCAAAATCTGGGTTTCATGCTATGAGTTGAAATCGTGGACACAGGCACCCATACTCAAAGATCATATGAAAACAAACATGAAAACATAAAACTTGACATGAGCTTTCGGATCAAAACATGGCTTTTCTTGAAGAACACTTGAACATCATTTCCTCTTTCTTAAAACCGAACTTCAAATCAATGCATGGCTTACAAATCATATTCAATCATGCAATGCAATAACATAAACATAAAGAACATCATGAGCAGATCAAGAATCTAACCTTAGAACACGGATCTAACGGTTGGATTCTCTAGAAATCAAGCTTGGAGCCCTACTCTCTCTCTAGAACTCCCCTCCCTCCTTAGAGCTTCTCTCTCTTCTCTTCAAAACATAACATAACAAATGATGGGTTTCTCTCTCTCTGTAGGGTGATATACATTCGGCTCGGACACGTGGCACCTCTTGGGTTGGTTCTCCTCAAAAGGTGGTGATTGACAAGACAAGGTGTAAGACAAAGCGTACTCAACAAGCTTCACGGCAAAACACTCCGGCAAGGAATGACATCGGCAAAGACAAGGCATCGGCAAACAAAGGATGATGACTTGACTAGGAACAAGACTTGCACTAAGGTAACAATGATCTCGGCTAGGTAGGACAACACTTGACTAAGCTGTGCCACACCTCGGCCTAGGTGTGCCACACCTCGGTCTAGGCCATACCACTCCCGGACAAGATCACCGGTACAAAGGTAACATCTCGGCCGGATAATACACATCTCGGCCTCGGCGATACACACCTCGGCCCAGATGATAATCATCTCGGCCAATATGCTGGACAAAGGTGGAGGTCAAGCAAAGTTCTTCTAGGCTTAGGATGACCTCGGCCTAACATATCCTTGGCTCATCAGGACCTTGGCTTCACACAGCTGAGGGGTGACAAAGCTTACAGAACCACTTAGCGAATTCATGTCAGTACCAAACAGGGCAACGTCCATGAAGGCAAATCTTAACATGGCAAATCACATGAATGCATACAAGTATGACTAAGGCATGAAATGTGGGTCCTTACATCCTTCCCTTAAAGAAGTTTGGTGCCCAAACAAAACTTACCATGGACCCAAAACCTCACTGCATGTCAGACTCTCAGGTACTCTTATCAGAGTTAGCTTACACTCTGGGACAATCCATAATACGATGACCCATCTCACCACATCCGTAACATGCTCCGTCGCTCGAAGACAATCCCAAGATGTAGCTTCCCACAACTTGTACATGTCGGCTGGTATCCCTTCTGATTTGTGTTGTTGGGATTGTGCATAAGTCCCTCGTCGTCATCATCCAGTCCGCTTCTTCCTCGCGATTGTCATAAGTCCGCCTCTTCTTCTGTTTCCCTCGAACTCGACTTACATTCGGGTTGGCTTCGCGAATGGCTTTATCCAACACTCCAAAGATATCGTCGGCATGTTGAGCAAATTCACTGATCTTGTATTGGTCGTGAAGCCCACTCTCAAACTTCCTAGCCTTCATATATTAAATGCGTTGACCATGTGAGGTGCATACCTCGCTAACTTCGGTGAAGGCACGGTCATATTCACCCTTTGTTTCTTGCCTTGTGTCAATGTGCGGAATCGGTAGCCTTACGGTTTGAACACTCGAGAGAAATGTTTGTTGTAGAAACGGCTCAAAAATCTAGCCCAAGTCAAGTCTGGTTGCCTTCTCGGATCATCATCCACCATCTACGTGCGTCGTCATCCAATGTAAATCTTGCCAATGACACCTTCGGCGTCGATCTTGGGAAAAACCTCAAGCAGCTTCTCCATCTCAAGAACCCATGCTTACGCCTTCATCGGCTCTATACCTCCTTGGAACTTCGGTTGCATCTTCTTGAACTCTTTGATCAAAGTCAATGTATCATCCCCATACAAAATTTGTGGAGGCACTTGTTGCCTTTGGAGGAGGCGGAGGTGGTCTTGCTTGTCGGCCACCGTTTGCTCGGCCGAGTGGATGTAGTACCGGTGTTCTGCCTTATGCCTTAACTCACCGATCAAACCTTCAACAATCCTTTCTAGTCTGCAACCGGTCTTGACTGATCTCGTGACTGGGGTCTACCTCTTCTCATGATGCTAAGTGTATGCAAAATCGACTCTCTTAAAACAAATAAGCAAATAAACATGTGTGCAAGTGAGTATGAGCATGCCGATGTAACAAATCTTGATCGAAATAATGCACACCTTGTCAAGTAGCAAGCAACATGATGCAATCCTAATATCAAGTCTAAGGGAAATTCCTATGCTCTTTAGGACTCGAGTGTGTGAACAACGTACTATAAGGAACTTGTGCTCGATACCATTACATCACGACCCCAAACCGCCCTAGTAGTTTGGTGCCATGATGGCGATGTCTGAGATTACCAAAGGCCTCTTACAAAAGATCACACACAATCGAGTATACATATGGGGCTAACATGTGCGGAAGCAATATTTAAAACTAAATAGTCCATAAGAGGCGTGCATAGATCCAATGAAATGGCATACATCTTTAATTAAAGTCTTACAACTTGGTTACAACATAAATCAAATACATACATTACATCTTAACAAAAGGCTTCTCAGCCGACATAATCAAATACATGAATTACAAGGTCAAAACATAATCTTCATGGTTGCCGACATCCTCAATGCCCACCTAACATGCATACAAAACATCGGCACAAAACACACATCTCGTGAGATGACTTCTGCTTGGAACCTACATATATATAGAGAGGGTGAGTCTGGGAACTCGATTGAATGGTACAAGTAATAAAGGGGTTAAATGAATGATTCAGGGTCTTGGCAACACATACATACATATCATATCATGTACTCGCCCAAAACTTCAACAAACCATGTTCTTGGCATTACTTGTATCACATACTCTTGTCATACCTTATTCAAACTAGCTTACTTATGTGACTTAGGCCGTAGCCCTTTTCACCTTGAACTTATCTGTTGCCTTAGGCGGGTTGTTGGGGCTTAGTTCCCCACGTGCTCCAAAGTGACTTAACAAACTTAGGCGGGTTATTGGGGCTTAGTTCCCCGCACCGTGCTCCAAAGTGACTTAACAAACTTAGGCGGGTTATTGGGGCTTAGTTCCCCGCACGATGCTCCAAAGTGACTTAACAAACTTAGGCGGGTTATTGGGGCTTAGTTCCCCGCACCACGTGCTCCAAAGTGACTTAACAAACTTAGGCGGGTTATTGGGGCTTAGTTCCCCGCACCACGTGCTCCAAAGTGACTTAACAAACTTAGGCGGGTTATTGGGGCTTAGTTCCCCGACCACGTGCTCCAAAGTGACTTAACAAACTTAGGCGGGTTATTGGGCTTAGTTCCCCGCACCACGTGCTCCAAAGTGACTCTACACTAGATCATAAAACTCATACTTGATATACAAAGAGGGACAATCATTCATGCTTAACAATTACTTTTATGAAACAAGCAAAGCTTTAACAAATCTTTACAACATAACTTTATTAAGAATACCACTCACCTAGTTCTTAGAACGTTGGGATCACAAAGGTTCAAGTCCTACAAACACATGGCAAAGTCTCTTGAACATACTTCTTAGAACAAGTCTCACATACATGCATGCAATGATCTCGGAAAACATCTTTGGAAGTCAAAACAACGCTTTACATGTCAAGGAGACATCTTTGGGTACCAACCAGGTCCTTCCGAGGTTCCACACCTCTGGCGAGTGCGACCACCTAAGCTTCGGCGTGCATTGCATGCCGAGGTTCGTGCAAGACAAACTAAAGTGCAAGTGGTCATGCAAGGTAGGCCAAGGTGAGATCGATGCTTGGCCTAAGTGTGAGGCCTAGGCAAGAATGATCTCGGCGACTACACTTGGGAAGTGAAGCACGGAGATCTGGGTTTCCACCGTGAAGAACATGAAGAACATGAACATGAACATGAAGAACATGAATGCCAAAATCATCATTTCCTTTATTCCAAAATCTGGGTTTCATGCTATGAGTTGAAATCGTGGACTGGCACCCATACTCAAAGATCATATGAAAACAAACATGAAAACATAAAACTTGACATGAGCTTTCGGATCAAAACATGGCTTTTCTTGAAGAACACTTGAACATCATTTCCTCTTTCTTAAAACCGAACTTCAAATCAATGCATGGCTTACAAATCATATTCAATCATGCAATGCAATAACATAAACATAAAGAACATCATGAGCAGATCAAGAATCTAACCTTAGAACACGGATCTAACGGTTGGATTCTCTAGAAATCAAGCTTGGAGCCCTACTCTCTCTCTAGAACTCCTCTCCCTCCCTTAGAGCTTCTCTCTCTTCTCTTCAAAACATAACATAACAAATGATGGGTTTCTCTCTCTCTGCCGGCTGATATACATTCAGCTCGGACACGTGGCACCTCTTGGGTTGGTTCTCCTCAAAAGGTGGTGATTGACAAGACAAGGTGTAAGACAAAGCGTACTCAACAAGCTTCACGGCAAAACACTCCGGCAAGGAATGACATCGGCAAAGACAAGGCATGGGCAAACAAAGGATGATGACTCCGACTAGGAACAAGACTTCGGCACTAAGGTAACAATGATCTCGGCTAGGTAGGACAACACTTGGCTAAGTTGTGCCACACCTCGGCCTAGATGTGCCACACCTCGGTCTAGGTCATGCCACTCCTGGACAAGATCACCGGTACAAAGGTAACATCTCGGCCCAGATAATACACATCTCGGCCTCGGCGATACACACCTCGGCCCAGATGATAATCATCTCGGCCAATATGCCTGGACAAAGGTGGAGGTCAAGCAAAGTACTTCTAGGCTTAGGATGACCTCGGCTTAACATATCCTAGGCTCATCATGACCTAGGCTTCACACAGCAAAGGGGAAACAAAGCATACATAAACACTTAGGCAATTCATGTAAGTACAAAACAAGGCAAAGTCCATGAAGGCAAATCTTAACATGGCAAATCACATGAATGCATACAAGTATGACTAAGGCATGAAATGTGGGTCCTTACAGGAAGCTATTATTATAGGCAAATTCTGCAAGTGGCAAATAATCTTCCTAACTCCCCTGAAAATCCAAAGCACACATGCGAAGCATATCTTCCAAAGTTTGTATCGTTCGTTCTGACTACCCATCTGTCTGTGGGTGGAATACAGTACTGAACCTTAGTTCTGTTCCCATAGCTTCCTGCAAACTCTTCCACAACCTAGATACAAATTTCGGATCACTATCCGACACAATAGATACCGAAACTCCGTGTAAACAGACAATTTCGTCAACATAAATAGTAGCCAATCTATAAGCAGTAAACGTAGTTTTGACAGGCAGAAAATGTGCAGATTTAGTCAGTCTATCAACTACAACCCAAACAGAATCCATACCTCAAGAAGTCCGAGGTAGGCCAACAACAAAATCTGTCACGACCCCAACCTGCCCCTAGTAGGGTGGTGCCGAGATGGCCAGTAATCCGAGATCACCAAAGGCCGGCTTACAAAATACAAAATTACAAGTCAAGAAGCATGATTTTCAAGTTGACCGACGTAAACTCAAAAGGCCGGTGTAAAACAGTATTGCCGACAAGAATGCAAAACTTTGCCGACGTAAAACAAGTAGTCCAAAACAGGCTTGCAAACACATCTAGGCGTCGCCCTCATGCTGCTGATCATCTACATATAAATATAGAGCGTGAGTATGAAAACTTCGATGAATGGTACAAGAAATAAAGGTTTTGCATGAATATGGCAAGTCGTACAAAACACAACATGCCTAATCCATCCAAATATTAGCCGAGGTTCCTTCAAAGCATAACAAGCATTAGCCGAGGTCCTTCCAAAGCAAAATACATCAAAGCTAAACCGAATCAAGGGATGAACCGTATTCATCTGTAGAATCTTACACATTTCGAGGATGCTCCGACATCGTAGAACATAACCAAAGGCTGTCCAAACAAAGCGAGCGTGTAGTAGCCCATTAGTGGCAAACAAGATTGGTGTGATCCGAGATCGATTTTAACAAAGTGGTCTGCAAAAGTTTATAGTCCTCCACCCAAGGGACTTATGTTACTTAGGCCCGTAGCCCCTTTTAACCAAATAACTTTTCCAAGAAGGACCGTATCCTTTATACACAAGAGTCTCGTGTCACTTAGGCCGTAGCCCTTTTTGACCAAGTGATGCTGAAAGTTTAAAGTCCTCTAGCACAAGGGACTTGTGTTACTTAGGCCGTAGCACCTTTAACACCTAATCTTTTCAAGAGAGGACCGTATCCTTTTTAACAAGATGGTACTGCGAAAGTTTAGAGTCCTTCAGCTAAGGGACTTTTACACTTAGTGCTGCGAAAGATTATAGTCCTCCAGCCAAGGGACTTCCGAGATAGCATCAAAACAAAGCTTATACATGATACATCAAGTTAGGCTAATCATTCATGCCGAACAAATACTTTCATCAAAACAAATCAAGACAAGGTTTAACAAAAACGTTTAACATAGCTTTATTAAAAGCACCACTCACCTCGGTCTTCAGGTGTAGGCTCAAAGCAAAGATCAAAGTCCTGACAAATCACAAGGCAAATCACATTTTCAAGACATGCTTTCCATACAAGTGAATGATCTCGGCACTCCCACCGAATCCAAACAAATAACAAAACGAAGCATGCCAAGTCTCCCAACTCGTGGAAACTCCTTTGGGTTCCATCGACAATGCCGAGGTCCGCACCTCCTTGCCGAGGTGTGGTCACGATGGCACATATAAGACGAAATCGGAAACACAGTTTCACGAGAAGAATGCAAGAACATGAGCATCAAGAACATCAAAACATGCATGCAAGAATCATAACTCTTTTATCCAAAATCGAGATTTGCCGCTAGGAGTCCAAGAACATGGACCTAGGTACTTATTAAAGAAAACCATGCAAGAACAAACACAAAACATGATTCTTGTTCCAAACTTTCGGATCAAAACGAGGTTCTTCTTCAAGAACACAAAAACATCATTTTTCTCTTTCGAAACCAATTTCAAATCGATGCATGGCATGCAAAACAGATCCAATCATGCAATGTAGCTAGATGATCGATAAGAACAATAGATGTAGAACAAGAATCTAACCTCAAAACTGAAATCCAATGGTTCGATCTTCCACGATCAAGCCCGGACTCAACTACTCTCTCTAAAACTCTAACTCTTGTTCTAGAGCTTCTCTCTCTAAGCAAGACAAAGATTGAGACCAAATGATGCTAACAAGATACACAATGATATATTATAGGTGCGTTTGTCATAGCCTTGGCTCGGACACGTGGCATTAGGATTGGTGCGGTTAAAAAGTGATTGCTAGACAAGACAAGTCTCGACAAAAGCGTACAACACGCTTGGTGGCAAAACACGTCGGAAATGACCTCGGCCAAAGACAAGACTTGACCTTGGTCAACAAAGGCGGCGGCTAGGGAGGGCGACACTTGACTAAGGCTGCCACACCTTGGCCTGGTGTACCACATCTCGGCCTAGGCCATACGCCCAAGGACAAAGATCACAAGCACAAAACATCTCGGCAAACATGCCGAGGTGAAGATAGAGGTCGGCTAAGGTTCCAAAACCGTTCAAAAGCATAAAGGCTCAAAGGCGAACTATGCCAAGTGACCTCGGCTAAGCTCCTAACAAGGAGCAAGTTCAAGCAAGTTACGATTAACCAAGCAAAGCAAAACAAGATCTCAAGATTACAAACTTATCAAGGCAAGATTACACAATATGCATGCAAACAAGACAAATTCAAAGTGAGGGTTGTTACATCCTACCCCCCTTAAAGAAGTTTGGTCCCCAAACTTAAGATACCTTGTTCCAAGAATAACTCACGGATGTCGAGTTCTCATTTCCTCTTCCATTTCCCATGTGGCATCCTCGCCATAGTGCTATTTCCATTCCACCTTTACCATTGGTATCGACTTGTTTCTCAATTGCTTAACTTGTCTGTCAACAATAGACGTCGGCTTCTCCTCATAGCCCAAATTCTCATTAACTTCGATCCCAGAATATTTAATTACATGCAGTGGATCCGAATATACTTCCTTAACATCGAAACATGAAACACGTTATGGACTTGGCTCAATCGTGGCAAAGCAAGTCCAGAGGCAACGGAGTTAACCTTGTCAAGAATTTCAAATGGACCAATATAACGGGTGCTAATTTACCTTTCTTCCCAACTGAAACCCCTTTCATTGGTGAAACCTTTAGGAATACGTGATCCCCAACTTCAATTCTAACTCGTTTCTCCTCTGGCTCAAGCATAACTCTTTTGTCGACTGGGCGGTTTTGATCCTCTTTGAATAAGTTTAATCTTCTCTGTTGTTACTTGAATGAGTTCGGGACCAAGCGAGCCTTGTCTCCAACTTCGTCCAACATATCGGCGATCTACACTTTCTTCCGTACAAAGCTTCATATGGTGCCATGCCAATGGTAGCTTGATAACTATTGTTGTAAGCAAATTCCACTAAAGGCAAATGCATTCCCCAACTTCCTTGGAAATCCAATACACAAAGTCAAGCATATCTTCAAGCGTCTGAATCGTTCTCTCGGTTTGCCCATACATGCAGGGATGAAAAGTCATACTAAATCTCGATTCGGCTCCAAAGGCTCTCTGCAGACTTTGCCAAAATCTGAAACGAACTGGATCTCGGTCCCACACTATTGACATCGGCACTCCATGAAGTCTAACAATCTCATTCACATATAGTAAGGCAAGTTGATCGGCGTTGAAAGTAGTTTTAACGAGCAAAAAGTGTCTCGACTTGGTTAGTCTATCTACCACAACCCAAATCGAATCCATACCTTTACGTGTTCTCGGCATTCACCACAAAATCCATGGAGATGTGTTCCCACTTCCACTCGAGGATCGCAAAGGTTGTAGAAGTCCTGCGGTCTCGATGTTCTGCTTTTACTAGCGACAATGCAAACAACGTGACACGAATTCGGCTATCTCTCTTTTCATGTTTGGCCACCAAAATGTCTGTTTACGTCTTGGTACATTTTGGTATTTCTGGATGAACTGCAAACTTGGAATTATGAGCTTCTAGCAAAATCTTCCTTTTCACCTGGAACATCGGCCACACACATTTCCTTCAAACTTAAGCACTTGGTTCTCAAATGTGTACCGACCTCGGCCAGATCAATCTCATCGGCTACCTTCAAGAATTCATCCTCCCTTTGTCTTGCCTTTACTTCTTCCACAATGGTTGGTTCTGCTGAAATCAAAGTTAGACATGCCAAATTTCCAACGACTTTCGTCAGAAGGCCGCCACGCTTGTTAGCTTTCCTCGGGTGATATTGAATCAAGATGTCATAGTCCTTCAACAACTCAAGCCATCTTCTTTGTCTCAAGTTCAATTCCTTCTGAGTGAATAGATACTTCAAACTCTTGTGATCTGTAAAAACCTGACAAGAAGCTCCATACAAGTAATGACGCCAAATCTTTAAAGCGAATACCACGGCTGCTAGCTCCAAATCATGGGTAGGATAGTTCTTCTCATGTGGCTTCAATTGGCGAGATGCATAAGCTATGACTTTACCCCCTTGCATTAATACACAACCCAAACCCTTATGCGATGCATCACTATAAACATGAAATTCTTCCTTACCTGATGGAAGTACCAAGATCGGTGTCAGAACCAACCTCGTCTTTAGTTCTGGAAAGTGATTCCGTTCTTGATCCATTCATACGGTGCTCTTCTTAGTCAATTGTGTCAATGGAATTGCAATCTGGAGAAATCCTTCACGAACTTCACAGAGTAACCTCGCCAAACCCGTAAAACTTGAACCCGGATACATTGGTCGCCTCGCCAATTCACCACGGCTTCAATTTTGCTCGAATCAACGAAATACCTCCTTCATTTATTACATGGCCCGAAATGAAATAGTAGAAAGCCAAAACTCACACTTGTTAAATTTAGCATACAATTTCGGTCTCTCAAAATCTGCAAAGCAAGTTTCAAATGGTTTTCATGTTCAACTTCACTCTTGGAATAAATCAATATATCATCGATGAAGACGACCACAAACTCATCTAAGTGAGGCTTGAAGACTGTGTTCATTAAATCCATAAATGCAGCAGGGGCATTGGTCAGTCCAAAAGGCATCACTAAAAATTCGTAGTGGCCATATCTAGTTCGAAAGCGCCTTCTCAACATCCTCGGCCTTAACCTTAAGGCGATGGTAGCCCGACCTAAGGTCAATCTTGAAAAGACTCGTGCTCCTTGTAGGCGATCAAGTAAATCATCAATCCTAGGTAATGGGTACTTATTCTTAATGGTGACCTTATTGAGTTCTCTATAATCGATACAAAGGCGAAGTGTGCCATCCTTCTTCTTAACAAATAAAGCAGGTGCTCCCCATGGTGAAGTGCTCGGCCTAATAAATCCCTTATCCAACAATTCTTGCAAGCTGGTTTCAATTCCCTAAGTTAATTTGGGGCCATTACGTATGGTGTTTTGGAGATCGGTGGGTTCACGATATGATATCAACGATAAACTCTATTTCTCTATCGACCAAGTGGCGGGTAAGTCATCGGGAAAGACGTCGGCGAACTCACTAACAAGCGGGATGTCGGCTAAACTAACATTTCCATCTGATCTTTCAATATACTACACAAATAACCTTGGCACCTTTTGAATTAGCTTATAGGCTCTAACGGATGAGATTAAATAAGGTGGGGCACTACCCCTTTACCGGAAGATAACCCGGCCGAGGTTTGGGGTTTCGGTGTGACACTCTTGAGACACAATCAATGAGTGCGTGATTTGCTACTAACCAATCCATTCCCAATATAACATCAAAATGATCTATATCCAAAGGCATTAAATCAACTAGCGATTCAACATGCTCAATAACAACAACACATGCTCTATAAATGGATGCAACAATCATGGATCTCCCGGGCGAGTGACACAGATAGCACATAATCAAGAGGTTCTAGGTTCCTATTAATCTTCTCGGCAAACTTAGTAGAAACAAACGAGTCGTAGAGCCGAATCAACCAACACATAAGCATTTAGGGAGCAAATTAGAAGTATACGACACCACGGTTTGACGTGCAGTATCTCCGGCACTAATGCAAACACTACGCCTGTCTCATCGGCCCTTTTGACATTACCCATACGGGCGTTGCCGAGGTGTTCTCACCTTTCTTGCTGTTGTCAGTCTTTCCCTTAGGACAATCTCTAACGTAATGCCCCTTTTCCCCACATTCATAACAGGCTCCAGACGTCCGACGACAAACTCCAAAATGCTGCTTTCCACAATCTGAACACATCGGCTTGGTATTACCTTCACGCCTCCGTTAACTAATCTTGTCGTGTTCGGTCTCTTCTTGGCGCCTAACCGTAACAAACTCTTGTCATAATTGCATCTCTTCCTCTGGTTCTCTCCGAGCTCGGTATCTGTTCAAGTTAGCCGGCCAAAATGGCTTTGTCCAATACCTCGGCGTAGTCGGTAGGTCGTGCAAGTTAACCCGATCTTGAATCGGTACTCGGAGTCCACTTTCAAACTTCCTTGCCTTCATGTATTCGTCATTGGTCATGTGAGGTACAAACCTTACTAGTTCAGTAAAGGCACGATCATATTCTGCTACCGTTCGGTTGCCCTGTGTCAAGGTCTGAAATTCAGTGGCCTTACGGTTCCGTACACTCAGTGGGAAGTGTTTCTTGTAGAACAACTCCAAAAATCTAGTCCAGGTTAAGTCTGGATTCCTTTCTCGAACCATCATCCACCATCTCTGGCGTCATCATCCAATGTGAAGGTTGCCAATGTCACCTTCTGAGTGTCGGTGCTAGGGAAGATTTCAAACAGCTTTTCCATTTCCAAAGCCCATGCCTCAGCCTTCATCGGCTCTATACCTCCAGAGAATCTCGGTGGTCTCATCTTCTTAAACTCACTGATCAAAGCTATCGTGCCATCCCCATATAAAATTTGGTGTGGTGCGACTTGTGGCCTTTGGGGAAGGTGGAGGCGGAGCTACATTTCGCCGTTTATGCCTTTCGGCTGGGTCGATGTAGCACTAGTGTATTCTTTGTCTTATTTGCCTCATCTCACGGGTCAATCCTTCCATTAATCTCTCCATTACATCCAATCGTCTTGGTGATCTCGCCCATGGAGGTCTACCTCTCCTCATGATACTATGATTATACAAAGTGTGACTCTTAAGCAAAACAAGCAAATAAACACATAGGCAAGTAACAAACAAACATGTCAAGACAATGCACACCTTATTCCAATAGCAAGCACTATGATGCAATCTTAGCTTCTTTCTAAAGGGAATCCTATGCTCTTTAGGACTCAAAGTGTGTGAATAACGTATACTCAGGAACTTGGGCTCTGATACCACTCTGTCACGACCCCAACCTGCCCCTAGTAGGGTGGTGCCGAGATGGCCAGTAATCCGAGATCACCAAAGGCCGGCTTACAAAATACAAAATTACAAGTCAAGAAGCATGATTTTCAAGTTGACCGACGTAAACTCAAAAGGCCGGTGTAAAACAGTATTGCCGACAAGAATGCAAAACTTTGCCGACGTAAAACAAGTAGTCCAAAACAGGCTTGCAAACACATCTAGGCGTCGCCGCCATCCTGCTCATCACCTACATATATATATAGAGGGTGAGTATGAAAACTTCGATGAATGGTACAAGAAATAAAGGTTTTGCATGAATATGGCGAAGTGCATACAAAACAAAACATGCCAAAACCATCCAAATATTAGCCGAGGTTCCTTCAAAGCAAAACAAGCATTAGCGAGGTTCTTTCAAAGCAAAATACAACAAAGCTAAACCGAATCAAGGGATGAACCGTATTCATCTGTAGAATCTTACACATTTCGAGGATGCTCGCGACATCGGCAGAACATAACCAAAGGCTGTCCAAACAAACAGAACGTGTAGTAGCCCATTAGTGGCAAACAAGATTGGTGTGATCCGAGATCGATTTTAACAAAGTGGTGCTGCAAAAGTTTATAGTCCTCCAGCCCAAGGGACTTATGTTACTTAGGCCCGTAGCCCCCTTTTAACCCAAATAACTTTTCCAAGAAGGACCGTATCCTTTATACACAAGAGTCTGTGTCACTTAGGCCCGTAGCCCCTTTTTTGACCAAGTGATGCTACGAAAGTTTAAAGTCCTCTAGCACAAGGGACTTGTGTTACTTAGGCCCGTAGCCTGCTTTAACACCTAATCTTTTCAAGAGAGGACCGTATCCTTTTTAACAAGATGGTACTGCGAAAGTTTAGAGTCCTTCAGCTAAGGGACTTTTACACTTAGTGCTGCGAAAGATTATAGTCCTCCAGCCAAGGGACTTCCGAGATAGCATCAAAACAAAGCTTATACATGATACATCAAGTTAGGCTAATCATTCATGCCGAACAAATACTTTCATCAAAACAAATCAAGACAAGGTTTAACAAAAACGTTTAACATAGCTTTATTAAAAGCACCACTCACCTCGGTCTTCAGGTGTAGGCTCAAAGCAAAGATCAAAGTCCTGACAAATCACAAGGCAAATCACATTTTCAAGACATGCTTTCCATACAAGTGAATGATCTCGGCACTCCCACCGAATCCAAACAAATAACAAAACGAAACATGCCAAGTCTCCCAACTCGTGGAAACTCACTGGGTTCCATCCTGACAATGCCGAGGTCCGCACCTCCTTGCCGAGGTGTGGTCACGATGGCCACATATAAAACGAAATCGGAAACCCGAGTTTCCGAGAAGAATGCAAGAACATGAGCATCAAGAACATCAAAACATGCATGCAAGAATCATAACTCTTTTATCCAAAATCGAGATTTGCCGCTAGGAGTCCAAAAACATGGACCTAGGTACTCATTCAAGAAAACCATGCAAGAACAAACACAAAACATGATTCTTGTTCCAAACTTTCGGATCAAAACGAGGTTCTTCTTCAAGAACACATGAACATCATTTTCCTCTTTCAAAACCAATTTCAAATCAATGCATGGCATGCCAGACAGATCTAATCATGCAATGTAGCTAGATGATTGATAAGAACAATCGATGTAGAACAAGAATCTAACCTCAAATCTGAAATCCAACGGTCCGATCTTCCACGATCAAGCCCGGACTCAACTTCCCTCTCTAAAACTCTAACTCTTGTTCTAGAGCTTCTCTCTCTAAGCAAGACAAAGATTGAGACCAAATGATGCTAACAAGATACACAATGATATATTATAGGTGCATCATTTGTCATAGCCTTATTTCGGACACGTGGCATTACGGATTGGTGCGATTAAAAGTGATTGCTAGACAAGACAAGTCTCTGACAAAACGTACACAACACGCTTGGTGGCAAAACACGTCGGCGAGAAATGACCTCGGCCAAAGACAAGACTTCGGCAACAGGTCAACAAAGGCGACGGCTAGGGAGGACGACACTTGACTAAGCTGTGCCACACCTTGGCCTGGGTGTACCACATCTCGGCCTAGGGCATACACCTTAAGGACAAAGATCACAAGCACAAAACATCTCGGCAAACATGCCGAGGTGAAGATAGAGGTCGGCTAAGGTTCCAAAACCGTTCAAAACGCAAAGGCTCAAAGACGAACTATGCCAAGCTGACCTCGGCTAAGCTCCAAACAAGGTGCAAGTTCAAGCAAGTTACGATTAACCAAGCAAAGCAAAACAAGATCTCAAGATTACAAACTTATCAAGGCAAGATTACACAATATGCATGCAAACAAGACAAATTCAAAGTGAGGGTTGTTACAAAATCCATAGTCACATGCTCCCACTTCCATTCAGGAATAGAGAGAGGTTGAAGTAGACCGCCTAGTTTCTAATGTTCAGCCTTAACTTGCTAACATTGAAGACACTTGGACACATATTCTGCAATCTCTTTCTTCATTTTAGGCCACCAATAGGTTTGTTTCAAATCCTGATACATTTTATTGTTACCCGAATGCATAGCAAATACGGACCTGTGGGCTTCATCTAAAACCCTCTTCTTTAGTTTCGGGATATCTGGGACACATATTCGGTTCCGAAATTTCAAATAATAGCCACTTTTTTCTTTTGTTTATTTATAAAATTTTTACATTTTTTTATGGCCCAACTCCCTAAATGCATTATTACTTTTCCTAATTATGAAAATGACAACCATTTTTTTTGGTGATTCTATTTGCACTTAAAAAATAATTGAGTACACCTAATTAAAATTATGAAATTTTAAACCTATCATCTCATCACTCCTTACAAAATTTTATATAAAAATATAGTATTACCCTTTTGTGTTTTTAGTGTTTTGTTTATCAATACATTTTTTGAAACCAAGTTGCCTTTATTCTAGCTAATATACAAAAATACAAATTAGATTATTAATGACTAGTTGATAATTAAATTTGTAATTTCATGGGAGTCTATGGCATGACTAACTTGTTTGGAGGTGTAAAACATTATTACCCTTCACTTGGAAACCTCTGAAAAAAACTAATTTATTAGCTTAACAAAAATGATATTTTTCTTTTTTTAAAAGATAAAATAATTTGGGCATACACATTTATGGTCAAAAGGCAACTTTTTAGTCATTATAAAAGTTATTAGAAAAGTAAATAATAAAATATATACATATATATATAGCAAATAAACTAGTTTTTTGGAGCATTAAATTTTTTTTATTAACACATTTTTAACTAATAAATTAATTTTTTTTAGAGGGCTGTTAATAACAGTGGGGAATCCTTCAACCCATTACAAATTCAAAAATGTTAGAGATCTCAAAACTTTTATCAAAATTTCTATCAAACGTCTAATATAGGTGTGGGTTCTAGAAAAAAGTGGCTATTAACTTTGTTCCATGACTAACTTGCTCCCTTAACTTGTTTTATTCCCACATCGAGATATTAGAACATAGTTTTGTTCCATTTAAAGAGCCACGAAAGAGGTTAATATTGTCGGGCTTGGTAATGCGAGCCTGTGACTCAAGTGAGGGCATTAATGTGATTGGAAGTTGGTCTGGTCCAGCAGGCAATCCCTGATAAGGTTATTTGTTGGCCCGCCCATTCCAAGGCATGAGGGGTCTCGGTTCCTAGAGAGGGGGGCACAGCTCCAGGTTGGTTTCACAGTGTAGGTGGAAGGATTGCTAAGTAATTTACAGGTGAGTAATTTATAGATGGAAGGATTGCTGAGGCTCTTGTTGCTGGAAGTATTGCTGAATTTACTGAGAATTCAGTGAGTAATTTGCAAAGTAGCGAACACCTCCCACTCTTGTTGGTTGATGGGTTTCGGGCCGGTGCTCCTCAGGTCCATTAATGTCTTGGTCGTTCTCAATATGACAACCACTTTGTGTGTGTGTGTGTGTTTTTTTTTTTTTTTTGAAACACTGGGGCCCAACATTTGATTTACATTTTCCTTTCCTTGGGCCAATAATTTCTGGTGGCTTCCCCTTCTTAGTGGCATGTCTCCCTCAATAATAGCCACTTTTTATTTTCTTTATTTATAAAATTTTTACATTTTTTATGGCCCAACTCCCTAAATGCATTATTACTTTTCCTAATTATGAAAATGACAACCATTTTTTTTGGTGATTCTATTTGCACTGAAAAAATAATTGAGTACACCTAATTAAAATTTTGAAATTTTAAACCTATCATCGCATCACTCCTTACAAAATTTTATATAAAAATATAGTATTACCCTTTTGTTTTTTTAGTGTTTTGTTTATCAATACATTTTTTGAAACCAAGTTGCCTTTATTCTAGCTAATATACAAAAATACAAATTAGATTATTAATGACTAGTTGATAATTAAATCTGTAATTTCATGGGAGTCTATGGCATGACTAACTTGTTTGGAGGTGTAAAACATTATTACCCTTCACTTGGAAACCTCTAAAAAAAACTAATTTATTAGCTAATAAAAAACCATATTTTGCTTTTTTTAAAAAGATTAAATAATTTGGGCATACACATTTATGGTCAAAAGGCAACTTTTTAGTCATTATAAAAGTTATTAGAAAAGTAAATAATAAAATATATACATATATATATATATATATATGTATCAAATAAACTAGTTTTTTGGAGCATTAAATTTTTTTATTAACACATTTTTAACTAATAAATTAATTTTTTTTAGGGGTTTGGTTATGGTGTGCAACTTACACCTTACACCTTATTCTTTACACTTACACCTTATACTTACACCTATTATACCTTACACCTTACACTTTTTGTGTAAGTGGCACATGGTGTGCAACTCACTTACACCTTACACCTTACATTTACACCTTACACTTACACCTTACACTTACACTTACACCTTACACTTACACCTTTTGTGTAAGTGGCACATGGTGTGCAACCCACTTACACGTTTTGTGGGTTGCACACCTAAGAAAACTCCTTTTTTTAGAAGGCTGTCAATGACAGTGGGGAATCCTTCAGCTCATTACAAATTCAAAAATGTTAGAGATCTCAAAACTTTTATCGAAATTTCTATCAAATGTCTAATATGGGTGTGGGTTCTAGATTTGGGGTGGCTGCTGTGCGAGGTGCACAACAACCACTGTTGTGCAACCAAATGGGCCCATTTCGAAGTCCATTTTGATAATCCAAGTCGTTTACCCATTCATCCCCTCACATTTGTATCTACAAAAATAAATAACAATTGTGATTTAAAGTATTAAAATGAATACAGATGTGAGTGGATGAAAGGGTAAATGATATCCGATTAACTTGATTTTTTGTAGGTATGTTGTACTTGATGTATTCTAATTTAGCATTTCTGGTTTAGACCCAACCCATTGATGTTTTGAATTCGAGTTTCATTTGTCTTATTTAGATATTCATACTGTGGTTCTCCTTATTTCTCATTGAGTTTGGTTATTGGTGTGTCTTGATTGTGTTTGGAACAGGTTGGTTGCTAGTTGATCCATATTGGTGTGGGTTCTAACTTTGTTGTTTTTCACATTAGTGGTTATGGCTCTTGTTCCCAATTTCGCTTCAGAAGGCTCCATTAATTTGCAAACCCAATTCCATATATATATATATATATATTTGTGTTGAACTGATGCGCAATTTTAGGATCTCTCATTTTCACAAACCCAATTTCAATTACTTTTTTTGCTACTTGTGTCTTTCACTTTTATTGATTTTTTTTTTTTTTTGGAAGTATAATTATTTTGTACTGGTCGTGTTCTTTGATTTCTTAGTTGGTAGGTGATTAAGTTACTAGATTGAAAGCATAGTTGGATTAAATTATATATATGTATATATATATTTAATTCAGAAGAAGAATATATACGTATATATCTACCTTCTAGCTTTTGGGTTTGTGAAAGGAAAAGAAGAATGGAGAAGAGGAGAAGTAGAATTGAGAAGAAAATGAAGAAGATGAAAATGAGGCTATAACTGTCAATTTACATCTTCTGTTAATAGAAGTTAGTATGCACTTCAATTCAGTAACCACATGGGGGTTATGTGGTGATTTCTAAATGTCAAGAGAATAAACCGCACCCGGCCCAAATCACAGGAGGGTAAAGTCAAGTTTGCCTTTTTTCTTTAATTACATCTTTGTCCCTCTATCAAGTTACTCTTTTGTCCCTAAATCCATTTCTCAATACACCTGTTATTCATAGTCACCCACCATTACCATTACCATCAGTCTCTGCCACCATCGCCGCTAGTGACCCTTCCCTCGCCTCTCATTCCCATAACAACCACGCAACCCCCACCGGTGAACCTCTTCCGATCTGGGTTCCTAGATCTGGAGGGAAAGAAATCGAGAGATAGAGAGAGAAAGAGATCGCTATCTTCGTTTTCGTTGGCAACCGATGCAAACCTTGTCATCGACGCACCACTGCAAAACCTTAACCTATTCTTTTTCTTCATCTTCTACTTCTTTTGTGTCGCCTTAAAACCCGAACCCAACCCCCACCATTACCACGATTCCCCTCCCCTGCTATCCCTCTTCTTATCATGTACCCCCTCCCCTATCACAAAACCCCCTCTAGCCCTTATCCATAAACCCCTTTCTTCACCATTGTTGCTCCACCGCAACCCCTAGATCTAGGGTTTTCAGAACTAGAAGAAGAAGAAAAAAAGAAGAAGAAGAATGAGTGATTATTTCAGATCTAGGATTTGGAGAGTAGTTAAAAGGGTGGCGATTGAGCGATGGGGCTGGGGAGGTAGCGACGGTGAGGGGTGGTGGCAGTAGAGGTAGAGGTGGTGGTAATGGATGGTTATTAAGGGTTAAGGTTACGGTTTGGGATAGAGAATTGAAGAAGATGAGGATAATTTTGGATATTTTGAAAGTTGATGGTGTGAAATGAGAAGAAATCAAAGAATTGAAAATGTGTGTGGTGTGTATTGAGAAAATGGTGTGTACTAAGAGTATTGGTGGTGTGTAAATAGAATCACCCAAAACTTTTAATTCTCTTAAATCAAATTATCAAAAAGGACAAAACTTGCCCATCTTCGACAACCACCGTTGCTGTAACGCCCTCAAAATAAAGACATTAAACCCATCTATGAAACATGCATCAACATAATAAAAGTCCATCCTCTTCTATTTAACTAAACAGTTCTGTACAAGAGTATTACATGTGAACAATAAAAGCGGGTGCCTTTAAGGCTTACAACTTTCCAAGTTAACACTTGGTTACAATCAAGAGAGCTCTAGCTCAATACACGTAAAGCCTTTGGCTTGAAGTTACATGTAACACATCAAAAGTAAATAGAAGTCAAAAAGTCCATCCGCCACTAGCCTCCCAAGCTAAGTCCTTGGAGGTGGCATGCTACCTGTACCTGAAAATGATATCCCCATAAAGGGTGAGCCACAGCCCAGTAGAAATATACTAAACCAATTATGAATAACGCCTAAAAGATTAACAGTTGATAGATTGGTCAACACTTTCACACTCTTTCACAATTTACTACAATTCCAAGACATTCAAGTCTATATTTTCTTTCTTTCCATTTCAACATAGATAAACATATTAGTTATATCTATACAACCAGAGATAAGCATACAAGCTACTTCACATTTCCAAGACAAGCACGTGAGTCAGATCTATATTTTTCAAGACAAGCATATGAGTGTGTCTCAGGAGTTCATCCTATCTTCTCCCAACACTATCCGGTTTAGAGGTACATCCCCATCTCCTCCTCTACATATGATGCATATAAACACATTGGTTCTATATACAATCAATCAATACAATTAATGTATTCTACAAATCGTCAAGTTCCATGACACTTTCCATGATTAGTTTGTTTACCTAATCATCATGCATTGTCTACAACAAACACGACTATCCTCCACCAATAGCCCAAAGCGATTATTTCTATACGAAAATAAATGCACAATGGATATATAATCAACATCTCAATTCCACAATTAATTATCCCAATTAATTAAACAATATAATTATAGCATTTTCCATAATTAACATTCAACCCTAAAGGTTCCATTTTCATCAATGAGTCCACATTAATTTCATTTCTATGTACTAAACATACATATTGGTTTATTTAAAATAAAACCCCAAACTTTTGTAAAATTGCATAAAAGCCCCAAACTTTCTCAAAATTACACAACTATCCCCAACACATCAAAATGTCAAAATTCAAAGACAGAATCCATAAAGAGGAGTAGGATATCCCTACCTCAAAGTTTAAGCCCAAAAGGAGATGAGAACCCAAGAATCAAAGTGCTCCAACACCGACTTTTTTGATTAAATCGAAGCCCTCGACAACCTCTACCTTTTTAACAAAGCAAGAAGGGAAGGAAATGATCCTAGATAGATCAAACCTTAGAGAGTGTAAAGTTAGAGAGAGGCTCTCGATTTTGAAGATTTGGATGAAAAGTTATAAAAATCTAACTTGAAACTCATTCTTTGTCGCCTTGATATAAAGCTTCGCTCGGCGAAGACTTGGTCGCTCGGCGACTAGACCTGAAACCCTAGCTCGAGCCAAGAATGTCTCGCTCGAGCCAACATCCTAAGCTTCGCTCGGCGAAGAAAAGCTTCGCTTCGAGCAGGGAACTCGACCTTCAGTTCGCAACTAAACGCGCTCGGCGACAAACCGCTTTCGCTCGGCGAAGATCGAACCAGATCGCTCGGCGAAGAAAAGCTCGCTCGAGCGAAATCATGGTGTTGAGTCGATGCAGACGCAATCGCCGCTCGGCGAAGCCACTCTGCTCGACCCACGGACACAAAACTCAAAGCTCGCCGGCGACCAACTCCTTCTTTCGGCGAAAGACAAAAATTACGACAACCCTTGGTTCCCAAACACAACCAACCTGAAACAAACCTGCCCAACACATCCTATAACTCAAATACAATGTAGAAAAGGATGTAAACAAGACAATACTCAACTATTAACATCCACGGACACATGTCCGGATCACTGTACAATAAGGGGTAAACCCGGGATCGCTATAGTTGCCATATCCGATAGATACCCCAATTCCCTCACCCTTCTCTAGCTCCATTGACTACTCTCTAATCCCACCCTCCACATCGCCGCCACCACGACCTAGCCCCACTTCATCTTCTTTTTCTTTTTTTTTTTCTTTCCCTAAACACTAGATATGAAAACCTAAACCTAAACCTATTTTCTCTCTCTCTCTATCTCTCTCTCTTGCAAGGATTGCAGTGGGAAGGCGGTTTACAGCAGAAAGAACGCGAAAATGGGTATTTGTGATATAGCGATTCTGGCTTTAACCCGTTACCTATTGCATTTTGGACTCGGGTTGGTATGGTTTTGAATAGTTATTCTTATCTCTTCCCCTTGTCTTCCCTTTGATTTTGGTTATCAAGTTGTAGTTGTGTGTTTGGGGCAGGTTAGTTGCTTGTTTTTCCAACAAATAGGAGGGGGCCTGTCTCCCTCAATAATAGCCACTTTTTTCTTTTCTTTATTTATAAAATTTTTACATTTTTTTATGGCCCAACTCCTAAATGCATTATTACTTTTCCTAATTATGAAAATGACAACCATTTTTTTTGGTGATTCTATTTGCACTTAAAAAATAATTGAGTACACCTAATTAAAATTTTGAAATTTTAAACCTATCATCGCATCACTCCTTACAAAATTTTACATAAAAATATAGTATTACCCTTTTGTTTTTTTAGTGTTTTGTTTATCAATACATTTTTTGAAACCAAGTTGCCTTTATTCTAGCTAATATACAAAAATACAAATTAGATTATTAATGACTAGTTGATAATTAAATCTGTAATTTCATGGGAGTCTATGGCATGACTAACTTGTTTGGAGGTGTAAAACATTATTACCCTTCACTTGGAAACCTCTGAAAAAACTAATTTATTAGCTAAAAAAAAACCATATTTTGCTTTTTTAAAAAGATTAAATAATTTGGGCATACACATTTATGGTCAAAAGGCAACTTTTTAGTCATTATAAAAGTTATTAGAAAAGTAAATAATAAAATATATCCATATATATATCAAATAAACTAGTTTTTTGGAGCATTAAATTTTTTTTATTAACACATTTTTAACTAATAAATTAATATTTTTTAGAAGGCTGTCAATGACAGTGGGGAATCCTTCAACCCATTACAAATTCAAAAATGTTAGAGATCTCAAAACTTTTATCAAAATTTCTATCAAATGTCTAATATGGGTGTGGGTTCTAGAAAAAAGTGGCTATTAACTTTGTTCCATGACTAACTTGCTCTTTTAACTTGTTTTATTCCCACATCGAGATATTAGAACAGAGTTTTGTTCCATTTAAAGAGCCACCATAGAGGTTAATATTGACGGGCTTGGTAATGCGAGCCTATGACTCAAGTGAGGGCATTAATGTGATTGGAAGTTGGTCTGGTCCAGCAAGCTATCCCTGATGAGGTTATTTGTTGGCCCGCTCATTCCAAGGCATAAGGGGTCTCGGTTCCTAGAGAGGGGGGCACACCTCCAGGTTGGTTTCATAGTGCAGGTGGAAGGATTGCTAAGTAATTTAGAGGTGAGTAATTTATAGGTGGAAGGATTGCTGAGGCTCTTGTTGCTGGAAGTATTGCTGAATTTACTGAGAATTCAATGAGTAATTTACAAAGTAGCGAATACCTCCCGCTCTTGTTGGTTGATGGGTTTCGGGCCGTTGCTCCTCAGGTCCATTAATGTCTACTGGGCCGTTCTCAATATGACAACCACTTTTGTGTGTGTGTGTATTTTTTTTTTTTCTTAAACACTGGGGCCCAACATTTGATTTACATTTTCCTTTCCTTGGGCCAATAACATCTAGTGGCTTCCCCTTCTTGGTGGCCTGTCTCCCTCAATAATAGCCACTTTTTTCTTTTCTTTATTTATAAAATTTTTACATTTTTTTATGGCCCAACTCCCTATGTAAACAAAGAAACTACACTTAGATATCTAAACCCAAAAACACAGAAACAAATTAAAACACAAAAACACAGAAACTCCACTTTTTTTCCTTCTGATCTTCCATTCTCCTAAAACCTTCACAGGCTCTGGGAGTGAGTATAGACCCATGAGTCTTGCGACTACTCCTGGGGTCTGGACTTGGGTTTTGAAATTCTTTTTTGGGTTTTCGAAGGTGGTGGTGGTGGTAGGGATGTCAGTGGTGGGGTCAGATGGTTAGGTTGGGAGGCTGCTAATGCAAAGGATGCAGCGCAGGATGCCAGAGAAACACTTGAACTTGGAATTCTGTGACTTGGCCATATTTGAGAGGGAGAGAGAGAGACAGAGAGAGACAGAGAGGCGTGTGGAAATACGGCAAAAAGAAACTATAAAGGCTTGGTTTGGTACAATATAGAGGGAGGAGTGATTCGTGGAGTCATTTTACCAATTTGAATCTAATTTCCATAATTTGTATAGCGATCCCGGTTTTCCTTTCCTTTATATACTGTATTCCGGACTTGGTTCCGTGGTTGTGTTGTTATCTCATTCTATTTTTCATCCTTTACTCTTTGTATTTGAGTCTTGGGTTGTGTTGGGTAGGGTTTGGAACAGGTTGGTTGTGCTTTGAAACCAATGGTTGATGCCCAAATTTTGGCCTTCACGCTTGAGTGGGGCTTTTGACGCTCGAGTGGGCCCTTTGTTGTTGCTTCTCCGCTCGAGCCAGCGTTTTGACGCTCGAGCGTAAATTTCCATCTCCCAGTACTTTTGTCTGCAGGTCTTGTACACTCAAGCGGGAGTTTTGACGCTCGAGCGTGACCCTTTGATTTTGTTCCTTCACTCGAGCGGGGAGTTTGACGCTCGAGCAGGGACCATGTCTGCAAAACTTCGCGGTGTAATCGACGCCGAAAGCGGCTTTTGGCCTTCGGCGTGAGTCTGTGTCTGACGCTCGAGCGGGGGTTTCAACGCTCGAGCGTGGCGACTAGTTTATCACTTCGGGATTACAACTTTTTGGATCACTTTTTGATTTTCTTTCTCTCTCTTACTTTCCCAAACACATATTTGAGAGCCTCTCTCTCTAAGTTTCGACTTCTCTCTTACGATTGATCTAGTAAGAGTGATTTTCTACCCTTGGGCCTTTGTAAAAAGTGTGGGGATCGTTGAGGGCTATATTTTGATTCGAGAATCTTGGGATTTGAAGCATTTTTTATTTCTTCATCACCTCCATTGAGTCTCATCTCTTGAGGTAGGGATTCCTACTCATGCTTATGTGCTTTAACATAGATATTGAGTTATTTGTATAGATGGGTTGATTTGGAAAGTTAGGGTTTGAAATGTGTTATTTTCAAAAGAGGGGTTTCGTGGTCTTGACTTATAAATGTGTAATTTTGGGTCTTAAAATGATAGTATTGAAGTTATTGAAGTTATTTTGGGCCTTTGGGTCAATATTGAGAAATATGGGAAAAAGCCCCAAATTGTTATGGCAAATTAATTCATGTAATTAATTTGGGAATTATGGAAACATGAAATTGAGTTGGAATAAATGGAATTGGCATAAAATGAGATGGAATGGTGGAGTTAGATTTATTAATCACTCACCCTTGAAATTATTGGTAAATTTATCAGTTGATGCATTTATTATCTGTTTAGAAATAACTGCTTTGGGCTATCGGTGGAGGATAGTCTTGATTGTTGTAGACAATGCATGATGATTAGGCAAACTAAAACTAATCAATTGAATATGTCATCGAATATGACGGTTGGAATTATACATGAATTTTATGTATTGATTTGATTATGTATATGATATGTGTTTATATACATTGTGTTGTATGGGAGGAGATAGGGGATGTACTCCACGGTTTAGGGGAAGATAGGGGATTGACCTCTAAACCAGATATTGTTTGGGAGGAGATAGGGGATGGACTCCATTGATACAGCACTAAAATGTGTATCGTTTGTGAAGTATGGAAGTGTTGTCATGTGTTATTGATACAGCACCAAAATGTGTATCTGTTATGAAGTGTGAAATGTTTAATATGAGTTAGTATCTCATCTAAAATAGAAATATTGTTAATATGAGATGTGATCTCAATCAAATTGTTTGGCCAGATTCTGAGCCATAGTTATGAATTGAGAATTGGATATGAAATGGAAAATGAAATGAAATGAAACATGGACATATTTGTCATGTAACTGAAATGGGTTATGAATCGACTGATGTGAGTTAAACATTTATCAAATGCTAATGTTTTAGTTATTACTCATATTATGTTTAGTATATCTGTACTGGGCGTTGGCTCACCCTATATGGGACATCATTTTCAAGTTCAGGTAGTATGCCGCCTCCGAGGTCTTAGCTTGGATGGTTGTGGGAGTTGAAGACTCTTTGTTATTTTTGGTTATCTTTTGTTGTATTACATGTAAATTCAAGCCATGGGCTTAATATGTATTAGAGTTAGTACTCTCTCTTTTGTAACCAAGTGTTGGCTTGGAAAGTTATAAGGGCATTTACTTTTATTGTCAACATGTAATACATTTTATAAGAATACTCTGATTTATGAAATATGATATATCTTTCTTGTATCATGATTGTCTGTTTATGGGTTTATTTTGAGGGTGTTACAATTTGAATCTAATTTCTGTTCTTATTTTAAGAATTCTTAGGTAAAATATTTATATAAAAAATAGATAATTATTTTTAAAATTATATTTTCGTCTATTTTTTTGAAACAAATATGTTTTAAATATATTGCTACTGATATTCAATTATCTTACTTTTTTATATGAATATTTTAATTAAAGAGTTTTAAAAAATGAACAGTTCAAATCATCGGAATCAATTCTAAAATAGACTTACTACATCCAAACGCTCTCTCAAATTCAATAACAACTTAAAAGAAAAAATGCCAAATCCTTTCTGATACCAAGACATGGCTAATGTGTTAATTATATGTACAGACCAAAAAAAAAAAAAAAAGTTATAGGTAAAACATGTTGATTTATTTTTGTTAGGTAGTTAAATAAATGGATAAATTATAAATACACATCCGAAATTTATTTAAAATATGAATTATTTCATGTGATTTTAAAAATTATATCATGTCCCTTAAAGTTTTTTACTTCATAATAAATGGTCATTTTACCAATAAATCGTTTAGTCACAGTTATTATTGATGTCAACAGTATATTTCAATAAATAATTCAACCAATTTTATTATTATATGGTAGAGCATTTAGAAATTTTAATTTTTACAATAATTATTTCTTACTCATTAAGTTTTTAAAATTTATTTAATTATTTCCCTTTCAAAAATCAACATGACAAATTTTTAAAATTCATATGTTTTTATTCTAAAATAGTGAAATATTATAACTATGTCATTTTTTTATAACAAACCATAATTTTAATTATTAATTGTTAATACAACAATTTTAATTTATCTATACTATATGTTATAATAAAGGAATATTTGAAACAAAACACTTAGAAAAATGGCTAGTGAGAACAAACGAAATGATGTTAAAATTAGTACCCGCTGCATACGATTCCATTAATAGTTCAGAATAAACAAATCTACCAATTACTTGTAGGCGGGGTAATTTCAAAACTGCCCTCGTACTTTCTTTGGAGCTTGCACCCTCTAGCCAATCCAAGCGTGCACTCCTCTTGAAATATTTCTCACGAAATTTGAAAAAAAAAACAAATAAGAGCTTTATACATGGGATGAAGCGGATAAATAGTATGAAATAAACAAACAAAGACAACAGATCTTACTCTGCACCTATAATCATATGCTGAGGCAGTGGCCTTAACAACCTCTCCATCATAGCTAGATGTTCCAAGTTCTCATTGTCTAAACATTCCAAGACTTGCCCAAAAGTCCCTGCAATTATATTACCCTATGGATTTAATTCATCGAATGAATTAACAATGATGGGATTATGGAATGTCAATTTGAAAGTTTATGGAACCCAAAAAGTGAGTGTTTCATATTAACACCAATGTCTAGAAGACTCATATTAATAACAAAAATAAATAATAAATAAAAAAAGGAAGGAAAGGAACAGATAAAGGGAGAAAGAAAGAAGCTGAAGGAAAAACTAACCTTCACCCATTTTACTCAGAATGCTGTTTGCAAGTACACATAAATAAAATATGTATTGGTGAACAAATTACAAATCAAAGAAAAAATTGAGCACATGGATCCACAAATAATAGGACTGTCACGACCCCAACTCGCCTAGTAAATTGCGAGATGGCCAAGAATCCGTAATTACCAAAGGCCTTACAAAATTTCACACACATCGAGTAATCATAGGGGCTCACATATGCGGAGCGAATAAACTAAATACAAATGGTCCTGAGAGTGCATATATTAAATGTAAATGCATACATAATCGAAGCGCACCTCGGCAGATAACAAAACAATTACAAGTTACATCACGATCAAAAGGCTTCTCGGTAGACATATACAAAATCTGGGTTACAAGCAAAGAAGCATGATTTTCAAGAATGCGCGAAGTAACACATATGCCGAGGTAATCACAAAACAACGATGTAGGCAAGTCAAGTCGGCATAACAAAAATCCCAAAACAAGTCGTACAAATACTTCTAGGCGTCGCCGTCCTGCTCATCACCTACATATATATAGAGAGGGGTGAGCTTGGAAACTCGATGAATGGTACTAGAAATAAAGGTTTGCATGAATAATAGCCGAGTGCCAAAACAAAGCATATCAAAACCATTCAAACAATAGCGAGGTTCACCTTAGCGAAGAATATCAACTGTGCGAACAAGAGATGAACCGTATTCATCTGTCAAATCCTACCAGACAAAGCAATACAAAGATTAAACAAGTAGTAGCAGGTTCCTTCCAAAACAAGACAAATCAAGTTGTATCGAATCAAGTGATGAACCGTATTCATCCAACAAGTCTTACAAGTCAAAACATTTGCCGAGATAGCACAAGTAGTAGCCGAGGTAATCTTCAAGACAAAACATATCAAGCTTATATGACTTAGGCCGTAGCCCTTTTTCACGAAGTTTGTGACTTAGGCGTAGCCCTTTTTCACCAAGTGGTGCTACAAAAGTTTAAAGTCCTCTAGCACAAGGGACTTGTGTTACTTAGGCCCGTAGCCGCTTTTAACATTTATCTTAGCAAGATAGGACCGTATCCTTTTAACAAGATGTCTTGCGAAAGTTTAGAGTCCTCGGCACAAGGGACTTTCCAAAGAAAGGACCGTATCCTTTTAACAAGATGTCTTGAAAGTTTAGAGTCCTCCAAAGGTGCAAGGGACTTTCCAAAGAAAGGACCGTATCCTTTTAACAAGATGTCTGCGAAAGTTTAGAGTCCTCCAAAGACAAGGGACTTTCCAAAGAAAGGACCGTATCCTTTTAACAAGATGTCTTTGCGAAAGTTTAGAGTCCTCCAGGCAAGGGACTTTCCAAAAGCGAAACAAAGCTCAACTCATTACAAGGACATCATCAAGACGAAGTTCATACTTACCTTTCCTCTAGTCTTTGCTAAAGTTTAGAGTCCTCCACCACAGGGGACTTTCAAGAATACCATCAAAACAAGCCCATATACAAAACATCAAAATAGGCTAATCATTCATGCTTAGCAATTACTTTTACCAAAGCGAAACAAGCAAGATTTATCAAAAGCTTTATAACATAGCTTTATTAAAAGCACCACTCACCTCGGTCTTCAGGTGTAGGCTCAAGCAAAGATCAAAGTCCTACAATCACATAGCAAACCATACTCTCAAAACGAGCTTCACATACATGCAAGGAATCAAAACATTATTTCCCATCACAGGGAAGTGCACTGGGTACCATCCAGGTCTAGCCGAGGTCCTACACCTCCCCTTGAGGTGTGGACTCGAAAAAAAAACAAGGCAAAGTTAGGAAAACACAGTTTCCTTTCAAAGGGCACGAAGAACAAGATCATGCATGCTGAAATCCAACTCACACATACGAAATCTGGGGTTTTCATGCTAAGAGTTCAAAAACGTGGACTAAGGTATTCATTCGAGAAAATTATGCAAGAACAAACACAAAACATGATTCTTGTTCCAAACTTTCGGATCAAAACAAGGTTCTCCTTTAAGAACACAAGAACAACATTTTTCTCTTTCAAAACCAAGTTCAAATCAATGCATGACATGCAAAACAGATCCAATCATGCAATGCATCTAGATGATCAATAAGAACAATCGATGTAGAACAAGAATCTAACCTCAAAACTGAAATCCAACGGTTCGATCTTCCACGATCAAGCTCGGAGCTCAACTCTCACACTAAAATTCTAACTCCAAGTTCTAGAGCTTCTCTCTCTAAACAAGACAAGGATTTGAGACCAAATCGTAATCAAAAGTTACACAATGATGTATTATAGGCACATCATTTGTCATAGCCTTCACTCGGACACGTGGCATCACCGGATTGGTGCGATTAGAAAGGTGGCGCTAGACAAGACAAGTCTCGACAAAGCGTACACAACACGCTTGGCGGCTAAGCCTTGAGCTAGAATGACCTCGGCCAAAGACAAGACTTGACAACAGTCAACAAAGGCAACGGCTAGGAGGACGACACTTGACTAAGCTGTGCACACACCTTGGCTGGGTGTACCACATCTCGGCCTAGGCCATACACCTAAGGACAAAGATTACAAGCACAAAACATCTCGGCAAACATGCCGAGGTGAAGATAGAGGTCGGCTAAGGTTCCAAAACCTCAAAATAAAGGCTCAAAGGCAAACTATCTTTGGTGACCTCGCCACGCTCCAAACAAAACACAATTCCAAAGAACTTACAATAAGACAAAGCAAAACAAGGCAAGTATCAAGATTACAAACTTGACAATTCAAGATCATACACAATACATGCAAGCAAGACTGATTCAAAGTGAGGGTTGTTACATCCTACCCCCCTTAAGGAAGTTTGGTCCCCAAACTTACAATACCTTGGTCCAAGAATAACTCTGGATGTCGAATTCTCATTTCCTCTTCCATTTCCCATGTGGCATCCTTGCCATAGTGCTCTTTCCATTCCACCTTTACCATTGGTATCGACTTGTTTCTCAATCGCTTAACTTGTCTGTCCACAATAGACGTCGGCTTCTCTTCATAGCCCAAATTCTCATTAACTTCGATTCCAGAATGCTTAATTACATGCAGTGGATCCCGAATATACTTCCTTAACATCGAAACATGAAACACGTTATGGACTTGGCTCAATTCTGGTGGCAAAGCAAGTCTGTAGGCAACGGAGTTAACCTTGTCAAGGACTTCAAATGGACCAATATAACGGGGTGCTAACTTACCTCTCTTCCCAAATCTGAAACCCCTTTCATTGGTGAAACCTTTAGGAATCGTGATCCCCAACTTCAATTCTAGCTCATTTCTTCTCTCGGCCAAGATAACTCTTTTGTCGGCTCTGGCGCTTTTAATTCTCTTGAATAAGTTTAATCTTCTCTGTTGTTACTTGAATGAGTTCGGGTCCAAGCGAGCCTTATCTCCAACTTCGGTCCAACATATCGGCGATGCATTTTCTTCCATATAGAGCTTCATACGGCGCCATACCAATACTCGTGATACTTTGTTGTTGTTTAATTCCACTAATGGCAAATGCATTCCCCAATTTCCTTGGAAATCCAATACACGAGTCTAAGCATATCTTCAAGTGTCGAATCGTTCTTTTCGTTTGCCCATCCATGCAGGGATGAAAAGGCGTGCTAAATCTCGATTCGGCTCCAAAGGCTCTCAGAGACTCGCCAAAATCTGAAACAAATTTAGGATCTCTGTCCGACACTATTGACATCGGCACTCCATGAAGTCTAACAATCTCATTCACATAAAGTAGGGCAAGTTGATCGGCGTTGAAAGTAGTCTTAACAGCAAAAGTGTCTTGACTTGGTTAGTCTATCTACCACAACCCAAATCGAATCCATACCTTCGTGTTCTCGGCGGTCCGGTCACAAAATCCATAGAGATGTGTTCCCACTTCCACTCGGGGATCGGCAAAGGTTGTAGAAGTCTCTTTGGTCTCGATGTTACCTTTTACCGGCAATGCAAACCTTTGGGACACAAATTCGGCTATCTCTCTCTTCATGTTTGGCCACCAAAACATCTGTTTTACATCATGGTACATCTTGGTATTTCTGGATGAGCGCAAACTTGGAATTATGGGCTTCCAAAATCTTCCTTTTGACTCGGAACATCGGCCACACACAATTTCCTTCAAACTTAAGCACTTGGTTTTCAAAGGTGTACCGGGATCTCGGCTTGGTAACAATCTCATCGGCTACTTTTCCGAAGAATTCATCCTCCATTTGTCTTGCCTTTACTTCTTCAACAATGGTTGGTTCTGCCGAAATCAATGTTAGGCATGCCAAATTTCCAACCGATTTTACGCTTTCGGGCGTCGGCCACGCTGTTGGCTTTCCTCGGGTGATATTGGATGCGCATATCATAGTCCTTCAACAACTCGAGCCATCTTCTTTGTCTCAAGTTCAATTCATACGAGTGAATAGATACTTCAAGCTCGATGATCTGTAAAAACGACAAGAAGCTCCATACAAGTAATGACGCCAAATCTTCAAAGCAAATACCACATTTGCTAGCTCCAAGTCATGGGTAGGATAGTTCTTCTCATGTGGCTTCAATTGACGAGATGCATATGCTATAACCTTACCTCCTTGCATTAATACACAACCCAAACCCTTATGCGACGCATCATTTGTAAACATGAAACTCCTCATTACGATGGAAGTACCAAGATCGGTCTTTGTAACCAACCTAAATCTTTAGCTCTGAAAAGTTGACTCGATCTTGATCCATTCATACGGTGCTCCTTCCTAGTCAATTGTGTCAATGGAGTTGCAATCTGGAGAATTCTTTTACGAACTTCTGTAGTAACACCGCCAAACCAGAAAACTTGAACCTCGGACACATTGGTCGGCCTCGGCCAATTTACCACGCTTCTATTTTGCTCGGATCAATGAAATACCTTCTTCATTTATTACATGACCCGAAATGAAATAGTAGAAAGCCAAAACTCACACTTGTTAAATTTAGCATATAGTTTCGGTCTCTCAATATCGCAAAGAAATTCTCAAATGGTTTTCATGTTCAACTTCACTCTTGGAATAAATCAATATATCATCGATGAAGACGACCACAAACTCATCTAAGTGGGGTTTGAAGACTCGTTCATTAAATCCATAAATGCAGCAGGGCATTGGTCAATCGAAAGGCATCACTAAAAATTCGTAGTGGCCATATCTAGTCCGAAAGGCGCTCTTCTCAACATCCTCCGCCTTAACCTTAAGTCGATGGTAGCCCGACCTAAGGTCAATCTTGGAAAAAGACTCGTGCTCCTTGTAACGATCAAGTAAATCATCAATCCTAGGTAATGGGTACTTATTCTTAATGGTGACCTTATTGAGTTCTCTATAATCAATACAAAGGCGAAGTGTGCCATCCTTCTTCTTAACAAATAACAGGTGCTCCCATGGTGATGTGCTCGGCCTAATAAATCCCTTGTCCAACAACTCTTGCAATTGTAGTTTCAATTCTCTAAGTTAATTTGGGGCCATTCTATATGGTGTTTTGGAGATCATTTGTGTTCCCGATATAACATCAACGATAAACTCTATTTCTCTATCGACCAAATGGCTGTAAATCATTAGGAAAGACGTCGGCGAACTCATGAACAATCGGGATGTCGGCTAAACTAACATTTCCATCCTGATCTTTCAATATACTACACAAATAACCCTTACAGCCTTTTTGGATCAACTTACAGGCCTTCATGGATGAGATTAAATAAGGTGGGGGAATTACTCCTTTACCCTGAAAAATAACTTCGGCTAGGTTTGGGGGTTTCAATGTGACATTCTTCGAAACACAATCAATGAGTGCGTGGTTTGCTACTAACCAATCCATTCCCAATATAACATCGAATTGATCTATATTCAAGGGCATTAAATCAACTAGCAGTTCAACATGCTCAATGACGACAACACATGCTCTATAAATGGATGCAACAATCATGGATCTCCCAGACGGAGTAGACACAGATAGCACATAATCAAGAGATTCTAATTTCCTATTAATCTTCTCGGCAAACTTAGTAGAAACAAACGAGTGCGTAGAGCCGAATCAACTAACACATAAGCATTTCGAGCAGCAAATTAGAAGTATACCGACACCACCGCCTCGGATTCTCGAGTATCCTCGCACTAGTGCAAATACTTCGCCTGCCTCATCATCCTTTCGGCATTATTCTTTTGAACCGTGCAGGTATTCTCACCTTTCTTCTTGGTTTCACCTTTGTCTTAGGACAATCTCTCACAAAATGACCCACTTCTCCACATTCATAGCAAGCACCGGATGTCCGACGACAAACCCCAAAATGTTGTTTCCCACAATCTGAACATGTCGGCTTAGTATTGCCTTCCGCCGGATAACCAAGATCGCCCTTGTTCATCTTCTTATTGGTGTTCAAGCTGTGTTCGGTGATTGTCATAGTTCATCTCTTCCGCCGATTCTCTCGAGTTACGGTACTGTTCGTTGGTTTCGCCAAAACGGCTTTGTTCAAGACGGCATAGGTCGGCATATCGGCGTGCTAACTTGGGTCTTGAATCGGTCCTTGAAGCCCACTTTCAAACTTCCTAGCCTTCATGTATTCATCATTGATCATGTGAGGTACAAACCTTACCAATTGATAAAAGCGCGATCATATTCCGCCATCGCTCGATGCCTTGCGTCAAAGTCACGAAATCGTAGCCTTGCGATTCGAACGCCGAGGAAAATGCTTCTTGTAAAATAGTTCCAAAAACCTTGCCCGGTTAAACCGGGGTTAGTTTCTCTGGTCATCATCCACCATCTCCGAGCATAAATGCGTCGGGGTGAATCGACTAAAGTCACCTTCGAACATCGGTCTTTGGGGAAAATCTCAAGCTTTCTCCATTTCCAAAACCCATGCCTCGGCCTTCATTGGCTCAATACCTCCAAAACCTTGGTGGTCTCATCTTCTTGAACTCCCCGATCAAAGCTATTGTGCCATCTCCATATAAAATTTGGCCGTGGAGCGACTTGTGGCATCGGGGAGGTGGAGGAGGGACTACATTTCGCCATTCGCTCGGCTTCGGGTCGATGTAGTACTAGCGCATCTTTGTCTTATTTGCCTTAACTCACGGGTCAATCCTTCCATTAATCTTTCCATTCTCCAACTGTCTTGGTGATCTCGCAAGTGGAGGTCTACCTCTCCTCATGATACTATGAGTATACAAAGTGTGACTTTAAAGCAAGTAAACAAATAACTCCGCAGTAAGTAACAATTAAGCAAGTCAAGACAATGCACACCTTGTTCAAATAGCAAGCAATATGATGCAACCCTAGCATCTTTCTAAATGGAATCCTATGCTCTTTAGGACTCGAGTGTGTGAATCAACGTACTATGAGGAACTTGTGCTCGATACCACTGTCACGACCCCAACTTGCCGCCTAGTAGGTCGGTGTCGAGATGGCCAAGAATCCGTAATTACCAAAGGCAAACACAAAATTTCACACACATCGAGTAATCATAGGGGCTCACATATGCGAAGTAATAAACTAAATACAAATGGTCCTTGAGAGTCAGGCATATATTAAATGTAAATGCATACATAATCAATCGCACCTCGGCAGATAACAAAACAATTACAAGTTACATCCTCGATCAAAAGGCTTCTCACCGACATATACAAATACAAATGTTACAAGCAAAGAAGCATGATTTTCAAGAATCAAGTAACACATATGCCGAGGTAATCACAAAACAGCCGATGTAGGCAAGTCAAGTCGGCATAACAAAAATCCCAAAACAAGCAGACAAATACTTCTAGGCGTCGCCGTCCCGCTCATCACCTACATATATATAGAGAGGGGTGAGCTTGGAAACTCGATGAATGGTACTAGAAATAAAGGTTTGCATGAATAATAGCCGAGTCCGCCAAAACAAAGCATATCAAAACCATTCAAACAATAGCCGAGGTTCCTCGCCAAGCGAAGAATATCAAGTGCATGCGTAACAAGAGATGAACCGTATTCATCATCAAATCCTACCGCAAAAGCAATACAAAGATTAAACAAGTAGTAGCCGAGGTTCCTTCCAAAACAAAACAAATCAAGTTGTATCGAATCAAGTGATGAACCGTATTCATCCAACAAGTCTTACAAGTCAAAACATTTGCCGAGATAGCACAAGTAGTAGCCGAGGTAATCTTCAAGACAAAACATATCAAGCTTATATGACTTAGGCCCGCAGCCCTTTTTTCACCGAAGTTTGTGACTTAGGCCCGTAGCCCTTTTTCACCAAGTGGTGCTACAAAAGTTTAAAGTCCTCTAGCACAAGGGACTTGTGTTACTTAGGCTGAGTCTGCTTTTAACATTTATCTTAGCAAGATAGGACCGTATCCTTTTAACAAGATGTCTGCGAAAGTTTAGAGTCCTCCAAAGACAAGGGACTTTCCAAAGAAAGGACCGTATCCTTTTAACAAGATGTACCGCGAAAGTTTAGAGTCCTCCAAAGCAAGGGACTTTCCAAAGAAAGGACCGTATCCTTTTAACAAGATGTATCATGAAAAGTTTAGAGTCCTCCAAAGACAAGGGACTTTCCAAAGAAAGGACCGTATCCTTTAACAAGATGTATCTTGAAAGTTTAGAGTCCTCCGGCAAGGGACTTTCCAAAGAAACCAAACAAAGCTCAACTCATTACAAGGACATCATCAAGACGAAGTTCATACTTACCTTTCCTCTAGTCTCGCTAAAGTTTAGAGTCCTCCAAAGACAGGGACTTTCAAGAATAACATCAAAACAAACACATATACAAAACATCAAAATAGACAAATCATTCATGCTTAGCAATTACTTTTACCAAAGCGAAACAAGCAAGATTTATCAAAAGCTTTATAACATAGCTTTATTAAAAGCACCACTCACCTCGGTCTTCGTGTAGGCTCAAGCAAAGATCAAAGTCCTACAATCACATAGCAAACCATACTCTCAAAACGAAGCTTCACATACATGCAAGGAATCAAAACATTATTTCCCATCACAGGAAGTGCACTGGTACCATCCAGGTCTAGCCGAGGTCCTACACCTCCCCGCCGAGGTGTGGACTCGAAGCCAAAACAAGGCAAAGTTAGGAAAACCCGAGTTTCTTTCAAAGGGCACGAAGAACAAGATCATGCATGCTGAAATCCAACTCACACATACGAAATCTGGGGTTTTCATGCTAAGAGTTCAAAACGTGGACTAAGGTATTCATTCGAGAAAATTATGCAAGAACAAACACAAAACATGATTCTTGTTCCAAACTTTCGATCAAAACAAGGTTCTCCTTTAAGAACACAAGAACAACATTTTCTCTTTCAAAACCAAGTTCAAATCAATGCATGACATGCAAAACAGATCCAATCATGCAATGCATCTAGATGATCAATAAGAACAATCGATGTAGAACAAGAATCTAACCTCAAAACTGAAATCCAACGGTTCGATCTTCCACGATCAAGCTCGGACCTCAACTCTCACACTAAAATTCTAACTCCAAGTTCTAGAGCTTCTCTCTCTAAACAAGACAAGGATTTGGGACCAAATCGTAATCAAAACTTACACAATGATGTATTATAGGCACATCGTTTGTCATAGCCTTCACGGACACGTGGCATCACCGATTGGTGCGATTAGAAAGGTGATCGCTAGACAAGACAAGTCTCGACAAAGCGTACACAACACGCTTGGCGCTAAGCACGCAGTTAGAATGACCTCGGCCAAAGACAAGACTTCGGCAACAGGTCAACAAAGGCAACGGCTAGGGAGGACGACACTTGACTAAGCTGTGCCACACCTTGGCCTGGGTGTACCACATCTCGGCCTAGGCCATACCTGCCCAAGGACAAAGATTACAAGCACAAAACATCTCGGCAAACATGCCGAGGTGAAGATAGAGGTCGGCTAAGGTTCCAAAACCGTTCAAAACGCAAAGGCTCAAAGGCAAACTATGCTGAGCTGACCTCGGCTACGCTCCAAACAAAACACGAATTCCAGCAACTTACAATAAGACAAAGCAAAACAAGGCAAGTATCAAGATTACAAACTTGACAATTCAAGATCATACACAATACATGCAAGCAAGACTGATTCAAAGTGAGGGTTGTTACAAGGACATATCTAAACTGAAGATCAATTAGTTTGTTATTTTCAAAAATAGTTTTTAGAAATGAGTTAGAGAACCATTTTCTAGGAAGCATCATAACACTATTTTCTATTCTCTGTTTTGTGGTTTCCAGTTAGGAATAATATTATGAACACACACACCCAAAAAAGCAAACATGATTCCTCAAAATTTTTACAACTTTTAGAAAAAAAAAATGTTTGAGAGCATTTTGGAAACCACTTCTTAATTGCATGATGTGTCCTTTTGAATCTTTTAAAAGCAAACTAGACCAGCCAGTTTGCATTGGGCCCGAACACAGTTGGGATAAACCTGTAGCATCCTTTTGAAACAAAAACCACCTTTTTCCACAGAAAAAATACAAAAAACAAAAATTAGACAGCCAATTTAATCCATGAAAACTGCTCATAAGTCAACAGAACTGGGCAGTCCAAATATCATACAACTAAAAAAATTAGTTGATAAAGAAGCCAAGCATGGCCAGCCATGAACTTCTGTTGAATGAACACTATCTCTGCCTCAGACAGTTTTGAGTTTATAGTCCTTTTTCTTGGGTAACTACTCCTTTCAACCTTTGATGTTTCCAAAACTTCTTACTCATCCTTACATTTTTACTTCGCCATTGAGTCTTTCCTATTTGATTAGTGTTCATATGGTTTTCCATCCCTTTACGATAATACTGATGCAGTCCATTGTCGATAAGTTTCCAAGAACCCTTTATGTTGTCTACGAAGAGGCTGCTGATGAGGCAGCCCATCAAGACCCATCAATCTAGCAATAACATTTGGTGGCTGTCCATCAACGTGTACTGTCACGAACATACACTTCGCTATGTAAACACAGAAACTACACTTAGATATGTAAACACAGAAACACAGAAACAAATTAAAACACAGAAACGCCGAAACTCCACTTTTTTCCTTCTAATCTTCATTTCTCCTAAAAACCTTCCTGGGGTCTAGGAGTGAGTCTAGACCCATGAGTCTTGCAACTACTCCTGGGGTCTTGACTTGGGTTTTGAAATTCTTTTTCGATTTTCAAGGCGGTGGTGTTGGTAGGGATGTCGGTGGTGGGGTCGGATGGTTGGATTGGGAGGCTGCCGATGCAGAAGAGGCAGGGGAGGATGCCGGAAAAACACTTGAGCTTGGAATTCTGTGACTTGGCCATGTTTGTGAGAGAGAGAGAGAGAGAGAGCGACTGTGTGGAAAGGTGGCCAAAGGCAATGAAACTATAAAAGCTTGGTTTGGTACAATATAGGGGGAGGAGTGAGTTGTAGAGTCATTTTACCAATTTGAATCTAATTTCCATTCTTATTTTAAGACTTATTAGGTAAAATATTTATATAAAAAATTAAAATGATTAGATATTAATTGTTATATATTTAAATTAAATTTATATTATAAAAAATAGATAATTATTTTTAAAATTATATTTGTCGCCTATTTTTTTGAAACAAATATGCTTTAAATATATTGCTACTAATATTCAATTATCTTAATTTTTTATATGAATATTTTAATTAAAGAGTTCTAAAAAATGAACTGTTCAAATCATTGGAATTGATTCTAAAATAGACCTACTAAATCCAAATGCTCTCTCAAATTGAATAAAAAAAAAATTTTTTTAAAAAAAGCCAAATCCTTTCTGATACCATGTCATGGCTTATGTTTTAATTATATGTACACCCAAAAAAAAAAAAAAAGTTACAGATAAAACATGCTGAGTTATTTTTTTTAGGTAGTTAAGTAAATGGATAAATTATAAATACACATCCGAAATTTATTTAAAATATGAATTATTTCATGTGATTTTAAAAATTATATTATGTCCCTCGAAGTTTTTTACTTCATAATAAATGGTCATTTTACCAATAAATCATTTAGTCACAGCTACTATTGATGTCAACAATATATTTCAATAAATAATTCAACCAATTTTATTATTATATGGTAGAGCATTTAGAAATTTTATTTTTTACAATGATTATTTCTTACTCATTAAGTTTTTAAAATTTATTTAATTATTTACCTTTCAAAAATCAATATGACAAATTTTTAAAATTCATATATTTTTATTCTAAAATAGTGAAATATTATAACTATGTCATTTTTTTTTATAACAAACCATAATTTTAATTAATAATTATTAATAGAACAATTTTAATTTATCTATTCTATATGTTATAATAAAGAAATATTTGAAACAAAACTCTTAGAAAATGGCTAGTGAGAACAAAGGAAATGATGTTAAATTAGTAATTGCATACGATTCTATTAAGATTCGAATAAACAAATCTACCAATTACACCAGGCGGGGTAATTTCCAAAGCGCCTCGTACTTTCTTTAGAGCTTGCACCCTCTAGCCAATCCATATAACTATAACAAGCCCGAGACCTCACCGGGGTTCTGATTCGGACTCGATTGTCACGGTTCTTAATCTTGAACCGAAGAGTCCAAATCCGGCAAATCGTTTTGAGAAAACAGATTTTGAAAGAAATGTCAAACATGGACTGCTTCGCCAGATACAGAGTCGCCACCTAAATATTTTTATTTTTAATGGGGGAATTTAGGAAACCCTGACTCGATGCCAAAGGCCATGTGTCTGTCATCACCAAAGTTGCCTCGGCTCAGGAACTTGGGTACGATTAGGGAAGCTCAGCTATGAGCACCTCTACTTGAATCTGAAGACCGGCCTCTACTAACCGTGATATCTAATTTTGAAAACATTATGTGTTCTTGTTCCAGTTATTAGCCTAGAATTACTATGTTATGCGCACAACAAACAAGTATAGACCAAATCGCCTAAATTTGAACAAAACATTTCATGTTTGTTTTAAAAATGGTTTGCTACTCGCAAGTAGGCTAAAATGCAGGTTTTGCCACCCTCGAGTGGGCTTTTAGAAAAGATGGTTTTGCCACTATCTAATGGGCTTATAACTCACAGTTTTAATGCATTGTTCCAATTTAAACAACTCAACCTCCATCCACAGGCATTCAAGCAGTTGTATCACATAAGCAGCTAGCCTCATGGTAAGCATGCTGTCATGGCAACACTCACACGCATGCGGTATGCTAAAGCATAAAATACTTACAAAGTACTCCGTGCCAAAAAAGGGTAAACTAGTTAGCAAACATGCGTAACCCTAGTTCATGTTAAAGTGGCTAATGCAACGCATACAGAATGTCATTAGAGTAGGCTCGGCTAATCTAAGGATGACATGTGAAAATGCACAGATAGCACGTATTCAATTTGGAATTGAGATACTTATGCAGTTAGCATGATGTGCCGAGCCCGGTGCATGCAACACTGATGAATGATGCACGCATGCATAGTATGAGGTATGCTAAAGTAAACATGCCCTAATACTAACCATCAAAAGCAGGTAAGTAAAAGGGAGAAAGAAGTAGGGGTTGGAAGACATGCACACACTCACCCATACTTATTACAAATTTGCCCTCGCTCGGAGGAACCGAAAGAATAATACAATTTAACTAACCAACTAGCTAATTAAATATTACAGACAATTAAATTAATTAAGCAAATTAATTAATCTAAGAAAGCAATAAACAATGACCTCGGGGAGAGGGCTCAATGCATCTTGCGCTTGGTTACGCGGGAAAGTCACCATGCACAAGATGCCTCTGCTTTGGTTTCGCTCCTCGAAGACTACACAAGTCCTGGACATGCTCTGACACCTTTGTGTAGAACACCACCGGCTAGGAGGAATGGCCATTGGCCAAGGGGAATGGTCATCGCCACAAATTGAATTATCGACAGCCATCGATGGATGGTAGTCGGCACTAAAGATGGCGGCCGCCAAATCTTCTCTCAGAATCTGTGTTGGACAAAGAGAGGGCAAAACAAAGTATGGCAATGCATTTTCAAGCAATGTATGCACCAACCACACCCCTTATCATATGTATGACTCAAAGGAGGATGGCCCTCGATTCTCGGACCACCAATCACGCATTTCCATGCATGATGGCCCAAAGAATCAAGAGTGCATCTTGATATGGAATGCAATGCACATAATCAAGCAAAGGGAACTCAACCTCTATCACAAGCATTTCAAGAGGCCAAGCATGCATGCAAATGGAATGCAACCTAGACATGGAGGCTAAGTATGCAAAGTGAGCATGCATGGCATGTAACAATCATGTTAGTGACAAACATGCAACAACATGTAAAGTAGACTAAGCATGGGAACAATGCAAAGTAACTTGACCAATGAAATGCATGCCAAATGCATCATGATTTCAAGCAAGTAATAACATGTAATAGACTAAGTACGCGACAATGCACAAGGCAATCATGCTATAACATGAAAGTGATGGTCTTAAACTGATTTAGGTAGCCCTAACTAGGCCCAAAACAGTGGCCAATAACTAAGAAAATGGAGCCAAATACACATACAAGCATGCATATAAACATGGTCCATCACTTAGGCACAAAGAGCAACTCTCAAGCATACTTAAGAGGATGCAAACATGGATGCAAGGCATACATTATAAGCTCTGAAATAACATGGTAAGAGGTTCCAAACCATTGAAATAACACAAATAATGCATGCTCATGGTTCATGCACTTAAAGCTCACAAGCCAAGAATACAAAGGGGCTATACTAAGCATGCCATGGTCGACCAAAACAACCAAAAACAGAACTTGAGCATGCCAAAATAAACACAAAACCTTTACAATGCTAGGCCTAAAACATGCTTGAACAAGGGTCAAAGCCTAGGTACATGTTAAGGCTAAATGATGGCATTACAAGACATGTATGCAAGGCATGCAAGGTGTGTCCAAACCAACTCAAAACAGAGGTGATACATGGCAAAATACTACCAAATACCACTTAAGACATGGCCAACATGCACTTAAATTAGATGCTCAAACATGAGGCTAGAAAGGCCCTTTTCTAGGACAACAAAGAGAGGGGGTGGCCCTCTCCTTCCTAGGACCTCAAGGCACCATCCTCACCTCTGAAATCCCTCAAGATTTCAGTGGTGAGGAGGCTCAAATACAATGGTCCCGGAGCTCAACCAAAATGGCACAAAACAAAGGCCAAACAAGCCTTAAGAGGGGTCAAACAACCCTAAAGCTTAAAACACCCTTAACAAACTATTTAGAGCAAACAAAAACAAGACTTTTCTATGTTACATGTTAAGCTCAAAAATAATTGCAAGATAGGAAAAAATACAATGCAAGAATGGGGTAAAAAGGGACAAAAGTCTTACCCTTGTAGACCCCTTTAAGAATGGAGTTCCAGTTGCTTTCTCAAGCTCAAATCAGCTCCAAAACTCCAAAAACAACCTTCAAGGGCCTCAGCTCCAAGAGGATAGTGTGATGGGGGTGTTTGTGTGCAAAAGTAAGACAAAACACACACAAATACAAGAGAGAGATATATAGATATAGGATAGATACACTTATGCTAACCCTAAAAACCAGAGCTCTTCTCTCTATTTTTGCTAACCTTAAACCAAAGACAAGAGGCTCCCTCTTATAGAGCTCAATCTTGTAAGCTTACAAGACAAGCTAAACAAGAGGGAGATCCCTCCATACACGTGTATGGAGGGGAGCCAAGTGCATGCCAGCTACACAAAAATATCTGCAAAAGCAGATGCACAGTAGTCGGTCGGCCAAAAGTGCAATTGACCAAAAAAAGATAGCCGGCCGACCATCTATAGTGCTGGCCAGCCAAACATTTGGCCGGTGGCAACAAAACACAGCCGGTGGCCTCAAGCCATGGCCGGTGGAGTGTGGGGATGGCCCACAAGCCATTCCCTGCCCCTCCAAGGAAAAACACAAGTGTTTGGTGCAAAACCAGGACAAAGCAATGAGTAGAGAGATCCTGAGGCAAGGTGAGCAGCCGAGACCTCCGGGAACTCAAGACGAACACAAACATGGATAATCACCGAGTGTTCAAGCGGTGACGTCCAAGTCTTGAGGACGGTCAAAAATGGGGTGTCTACAATAGCGATCCTGGTTCTCCTTTCCTTTGTATATTGTATTCCGGACTTGGTTCCATGGTTGTGTTGTTGTCTCATTCTCATTTCCTTCCCTTACTCTTTGTATTTAAGTCTTGGGTTGTGTTGGGCAGGTTTGAAATAGGTTGATTGTGCTTTGGAACCAAAAGTTAATGCCCAGAATTTGGCCTCCACGCTCGAGCAGGACTTTTGACGCTCGAGCGGGCCCTTTTTTGTTGCTTCTCCGCTCGAGCGGGCATTTGGATGCTCGAGCGTGAATTTTCACCTCCCGGTATTTTTTGTCTGCAGGTCTTAAATGCGCTTTCGAGTGGGAGTTTTGATGCTCGAGCGTGACCCTTTGATTTTGTTCCTCCGCCCGAGCGGGGAGTTTGACGCTCGAGCGGGAACCATGTTTGCAAAACTTTTGCAGGTGTGCAATCGACACTTGAGCGGCGCTTGTCACGCTCGAGCGTAAGTTTGTGTCTGGCGCTCGACCGGGGGTTTCCATGCTCAAACAAGGCGACTTTTATATCAGTCCGAGTTTTGACATTTTAGATCACTTTTTGATCTTCTTTCTCTCTCTTACTTTTTCAAAACCTCCATTGGAGAGCCTCTCTCTAAAACCTCACATTCTCTCTAGGGTTTGATCTAGTTAGAGTGATCTCCTACCCTTGAGCCTTTACAAAAAGTGTAGTGCTTGGTGTGAGCTTCCTATCAATCCGAAAATCTTGGGATTTGGTGCACTTCGAGTTTTCATCATCTTCCTCCTTGAGCTCCGAATTTAAGGTAGGCATTACTACTCATCTTTATGAGCTTTAACCTAAATGTTGAGCTTGTCGTATAAATGGTTTGATTTGGGAAGTTAGGGTTTGTAATTTGTTATATTGGAAAGAAGGGTTTTGTTCTTTGATTCAAACATATGTGTTTTGGGTCTAAAAATGGGAGGTTATTGATGTTATTGAAGTCATTTTGGGCCTTTCGGTCAATATTGAGAAAAAGGAAAAAATGCCATGTTTGGGTATACTTGGGTCATTGGTGTAATTAATGACAATTATTATGGAAATATGAAATTGAGTTGGAAATAATGAAATTAGCTCATTATGAGATGGAATGATGGAGTTGGAATCATTAATCACTCACCTCTGAGAATATTGATTATATATCTGTTGATGCATTTATTATCTGTTTAGAAATAATTGCTTTGGGCTATCGGTGGAGGATAGTCTTGATTGTTGTAGATAATGCATGATGATTAGGCAAACTAAAACTAATCAATTGAATATGTCATCGAATATGATGGTTGGAATAATACATCAAATTTATGTATTGATTGATTACGTATATGATACGTGTTTATATACGTTGTGTTGTGTGGTAGAAGATAGGGGATGTACTCCACGGTTTTGGAGAAGATAGGGGATGGACTCCTAAACCGGATATTGTTTGGGAGGAGATAGGGGATGGACTCCATCGATACAACAAATAAGTGTATCTATTGTAGTATTGATACAACCAATCTGTGTATCATATATGAAGTACGGAAGTGTTTTGTTTGAGACTGATTGTAACGCCCTCAAAATAATACATAAATTCCATCATATTAGACATGTAATGGTATAAAGAAATCAACACCTTTTCATTCATCAGAGTAATTCTTACAATAGTATTACATGTTAACAACAAAAGCAAGTGCCCTATAGGCTTACAGCTTTCCAAGTTAACACTTGGTTTCACAAAAGAAGAGTACTAACTCTATACAAAATAAGCTTGTGGCTTGATGTACATGTAATACAACAAAATAATCAAAAAAAGAAGTCTTCAACTCCCACATCCATCCAAGCTATGTCCTTGGAGGTGGCATGCTACCTGTACCTAAAAATGGTGTCCCATATAGGGTAAGCCAACGCCCAATAGAGATATACTAAACACAATATGAGCAATGACTAAGACATTAGCAATTGATAAATGTTCAATTCCCATAAATCAATTCATAGCCCATTTCTTATTAACTTCACAATTTACATCAACGGCTCAGAACCTGGCCAACCACTTATATGAGACAGTGACTCATATTAAACGTTTTCCATTTTACAATAGATCAACATAATAGTTGTATCAACATCTCAACAGATAAGCATGCAAGCTGTATCCACTTTTCAACAGATAAGCATATTAGCTATGTCAACACTCCCAATGATAAGCATATGAGTTGTATCAACACTTCCTTAGATAAGCATATTAGCTATATCCACACATTAACTGACAAGCATATAAGCTGTATCAGTGGAGTCCATCCCCTATCTCCTCCCCATCAATAACCGGTTTAGAGGTCCATCCCCTATCTTCCCCTAAACCATGGAGTACATCCCATATCTCCTCCCACACATACACAATGTATATATATATAAGTCATATACACAATCAATCAATACATATCATTAATGTATTCTATCAACCATCATACTCTATGACACGTCCAATTGATTAGTTTTAGTTTGCCTAATCATCATGCATTGTCTATAACAATCAAAACTACCCTCCACCGGTAGCCCAAGCAATTATTTCTAAACATATAATAAAAGCTCCAACAGATAAAATATCAATGTCTTAAAAAAGGAGCGATTAATAAATCCAACTCCACCATTCTACTATATAATGAGCCAATTTCATTATTTCCAACTCAATTCCATATAACCACATTTAGCCCAAATTAATTATACCAATTAATTTATACAACAAATTAGGGTTTTCTACCCCATTTCCAAATATTGACCCAATGGTCTATATATCAACAACCAACAACAATATTATTATCTTGAAATCCAAAATACACATTTTTAGAATCAAAATAACAAAACCCCTTTTCAACCTTTTTAAACCCTAACTCCCAAAATCAACCATTTAACAAAATGCCCAAAAATCCATGTCAAAACCCATAGTAGTGAGTAGGAATCCCTACCTCAAAAGATGAAACCCAACGAAGGAGATGATGAAAGTGAAGATGCTCCAAATCCCGAGATTCTTGGATCAAAGGATAGCCCACGATGATCAACAACCTTTTTGTAAAGGCCAAAGGTTTGGAAAACACTCTAGCTAGATCAACACTTAGAGAGAAAATTTAGAGAGAGAAGCTCTCAAATGGTGTTTTTGAAAAGTAAGAGAGAGAATGAGGTTGTAAAAAGTGATCTAAAAATGCCCGACTGTGTACTGATATACGACATGTCTGCTCGAGCAGAAAACACAATGCTCGAGCGTCAAGAACAAAAATCTCGGTCCGCTCGAGTATAAGAAGACCCGCTCGAGTGCCAAGACACATGAATAAAGTACATCCGCTCGAGCACGAAAACCCGTCCGCTCGAGCGCAGATTTCCCCCTCCCGGAGCTTATACCAACAAGGTACTACACGCTCGAGCGCCAACAAGCCCGCTCGAGCGCAACCCGCTCGAGCGCAGGAAATCCGCTCGAGCGTAGAAATCACATCTGCAGAAGTTTTGCAGAAAACAAAATACTGTGAGTGTGTAAATCCCGCTCGAGCACAAGAAGTCCCGCTCGAGTGGACAGCCAAAAACCAAACCCCACTCGAGCGCAGAACAACCCGCTCGAGCGTAACACCAAAAACCTGGGCAACTAGATTTGAGACTCAGGCTCAACAAACCTGTAACACACCTGTCCAAAACATCCCAAAACTCACACAAATGGAATTAAAGGACGACAACAAGATAGACACAACTACCAACTCCACGGAAGGTCAGGAGTACAACAGCGATAAAGGGAATACTGGGTCGCTATCTTGATACAACAATTATGTGTATCTAATGTGAAGTATGAAATGTTAATTTGAGTTGTTATCTCAAGCTGAAATAAGTATTATTGATATGAGATATAATCTCATTTAAAGTATATGGCCAGGTTCTGAGCCAGGGTTATGAATTGAGAATTGGATAAGAAATGAGAATTGAATTAAACATGGACACATTTGTCATGTAATCGAAATGGGTTATGAATTTACTTAGGTGAGTTAGACATTTATCAAATGCTAATGTTTTAGTTATTGCTCATGTTATGTTTAGCATATCTCTACTGGGCGTTGGCTCACCCTATATGGGACATTATTTTTAGGTACAGGTGTTATGCCGCCTCCGAGATCTTAGCTTGGATGGCAGTGGGAGTTGAGGACTCCTTTTGTTTATTTTGTTGTATTACATGTATATCGAGCCAAGGGCTTATTTTGTGTAGAGTTAGTACTCTCCTTTTGCAACAAGTGTTGACTTGGAAAGTTGTAAGCCTATAGGGCATTTACTTTTGTTGTCAACATGTAATAATACATTTTGTAATGGATACTCTGATGAAATGTAATTATGCCTTATTCTCTTTGGTCTAAGCATGTCAAGAATGTATGATTTATGGGTTTATTTTGAGGGAGTTACAATCCAAGCGTGCACTTCTCTTGAAATATTTCTCAGCACGAAGGCTGAAAAAATACAAATAAGAGCTTTATACATGGGATGAAGCAGATAAATAGTATGAAATAAACAAACAAAAACAACAGATCTTACTCTGCACTAATAATCATATGTTGTGGTAGTGGCCCTAACAACCTCTCCATCATAGCTAGATGTTCCAAGTTCTCATTGTGTAAACATTCCATGACTTGCCCAAAAGTCCCTGCAATTATATTACCCTATGGATTTAATTCATCGAATGAATTAACAATGATGGGATTATGGAATGTCAATTTGAAAGTTTATGGAACCCAAAAAGTGAGTGTTTCATATTAATACCAATGTCTAGAAGACTCGTATTAATAACAAAAATAAATAATAAATAAAAAAAAAAGAAGGAAAGGAACAAATAAAAGGAGAATGAAAGAAGCTGAAGGAAAAACTAACCTTCACCCATTTTACTCAGACTCCTTTATGGGTTAATTTTGAGGGCGTTACAACTTGGTATCAGAGCGTATCGGGTTTGAATACTTTGGGTACGTGGGAAGTGATTAATATCACAATGGGTTTGTCTCATTTGTTAGAGACTTATGTATGATAGTATGTGTTTATTTGATAACATGCTTACATGACTATATGGGTATGGGATTTAGTTTCTAAGATGTTGATTGGATCCTTGGGTTTCTGCGAGTCTTGTTGGAAAAGCACTTGATCAATCTTTGTTTCAAACCGAACTCTAGTAACGCCTCGGGACTATCATCATCCGTAAATGAAATTTGTAGGTGCTTATGTGATTATGTGCTTACGTGGAATGAATTACGCTTGTCCATGCATTAGGGCCTTGAGTGTTTAACCGGCACATTTATGAATGTGCTAATGTTAAATCGTTACCTTTATTAGGATGTCGACGAGGGCGTGGTAGGCATGGTAGGCGTGGTAGGCGGAGATGCCTATACCGGATGATATTCGCGCAAGAAGAGGGTGTTGGTCAGCCAATGTGGCCGAGCGATGGGTCGAGCCATAGGTTCCTTAGCAGCGAGATAGCGAAGCGTTGAGGAATCCATGGGCATTCTCGAGTTGAGAATCAAGTTCGAGCCAGTTGTTGATGCAGGCCTTCCTTTCGAAGAGGAGTTTTCGGTCTAATCTAGATGAGTTTATGGGGAATCGAAAGAGCCTGAAAGCGAATGAATGGCTCGAACAGATGGCGAAGACATTTGAGATGCTTGGCATTGAAGGCGAGACTCTGAAGGTGACCTTGGCATCTTTCGACTTAAGGGGATGCGGGTCAGTGGTGGAAATACATGAGAGGTCGTGTTGGTGGCACATGGGAGACTTTTGTAGATGCTTTCCAAGAGAAGTTTCTATCTCCAACTGCCAAGGAGAAGTTAAGAGACCAGTTTTGTCAGCTCAAGCAGCTGAGTTTATCAGTGGCCGAGTTTAAGGCCGCATTCACCAGTCTATCCAGGTTTGCACCTGAGCTTGTGGTGTCTGAGGAACGCCGTTATGCAGTTTGAGAAGAAGTTGAGGCATGGCCTCAAGATGAGAGTTAGGGGTTCTATGACTGGGATTATGAGCGCCTTGTAGATATTACTGGCCCATATGGAGATCATGATGCGGAGGAGGAGAAGAGCGGAGGGCTCCAAGAGGAGTCAAGATGGCGAGGTGATGGCGAGAGACAGAGGGTTCTAACCCTCGGCATCTCGAGGTGGTTTTGCTAGATCTACCTTTCGAAAGGTCGAGTGCAGCCACAGGAGAGGTAGTCAAGGAGACGTGACTTGTTACAAATGTGGTCAACTGGGCCACAAGTCTCTAGCTTGCCCGCAGAAGGGCGGAGGTCAGAGAGTGGCTTCATTTTTTACTCGACCTCAGAGCTAGAGTAAGGGCAGAGGCCAGCCGCTCTCTTGTTACTAGTGTGGTCAGGCGTGGCACCTAAAGAGGTTTTGCCCGTAGTTGAGTGGCACTTCTGGTGCATCTGGGTAGAGGCAGAGTTTTCAGCCAGCTCAGTCAGTTCAGGCCTCGAGGGCCAATCAGGGAGCTTCGTCGTCCCAAATCGTCAGGATCTTTTGCTCCTAGAGGTGGCGGTAGATCGAGGGCCTTGAGGCGGCGTGTATCTTTATTACAGGATCTTATCGCTCCATAAGTTGTGAGAGGTACCTTTTTGTTTTGCAACTCGGTTGCCAATGTGTTGATTGATACAGGTGCATCCCATTTTTTTATATCTGCTGCATTTGCATCTGTTTTGGGTTTGGAGTTGGCACAGTTAGCATCTCCTATTTGTGTTGTATTACCTGTTGGGGGTGAGTTGATTCTCAAACAAGGGTGTAGAGGTTGTGATATAGAGGTAGCTGACCGCCGACTTCCATTTTCATTTGTAGTTATGGCTGTGTCGGGTTTTGATGTTATTTTGGGTATGGACTGGTTATCGTCATAACGGGCTGTTATTGATTGCTACCGCTGAAGTCTGATATGATATACCTTGAGGGATTGTTTCTATTTCTTGGGGATCGGGTTGGTAGTGCATTGCCACGGTATGATCCGCGATAGCGGAGTGAGCTTAGTGGTCTCTTCGCTAGCCTTATGAGTAGTGAGTGTGATGAGACGGGGTTGAGTTGCTTAGAGTGGTTTGTGAGTACTCAACGTCTTTCCCAAGGATCTTGTTAGTTTGCCACCTCATCGAGAGATATAGTTCTCCATTGATTTTGTGCAGCACAGCCGATTTCTATGGCACCTACCGCTTTTGCCCTAGCCGAGTTGAGTGAGTTGAAGATTTAACTCCAGGAGTTACTAGATAAGGGCTTTATTCACCCTAGTGTTTCGTCGTGGGGAGCACCGGCCCTCTTTGCTAAGAAGAAAGATGGTGCCTTGAGACTTTGTATTGACTACCGGAAATTGAATCGAGCTACGGTTAAGAATAAGTACCCTATGCCTCGTATAGATGATTTGTTTGACCAGTTGAAGGGTTCCCGTTGTTTCTCTAAGATAGACTTGAGATCGGGTTACCACCAGTTGAGGGTCAGGGAGAAGGATATTCCGAAGACAGCATTCCGTACGCGGTATGGCCACTATGAGTTTCTGGTTATGCCTTTTGGGCTCACCAATGGACCGGCAGTGTTTATGGATTTGATGAACCGGATATTCCGGGAATTCTTAGATCATTTTGTGGTCATTTTCGTGGACGACATCTTGATTTATTCGCCTTCGGAGGAGGAGCACGAGGAACACTTGAGAGTAGTGCTTGAGTTACTTAGAGCCCATAGACTGTATGCCAAGTTTGGAAAGTGTGACTTCTGGTTAGAAGAGGTCAAGTTCTTAGGCCTAGTGGTTTCTGGGGAAGGGGTGTCTGTTGATACATCCAAGATTGAGGCAGTGCAGAATTGGGCACAGCCGAAGAGTGTTTTTGAGATCCGCAGTTTTCTGGGATTAGCTGGGTATTACCGCCGGTTTGTGCAAGATTTCTCCAGGTTAGCTTCACCGTTGACTAGATTGACACGGAAAGGGGTCAAGTTTGTATGGAGTGAAACTTGTGAAAAGTCATTCCAAGAGTTGAAGATTAGATTGACCACCACTCCGATTTTGATTATTCCGGGGAGAGGTTTGGGTTATGCGGTTTATTGTGATGCCTCACAAGAGGGTTTGGGTTGTGTGTTGACGCAAGAGGCGAAAGTGGTAGCTTATGGCTCACGTTAGTTGAAAATACACGAGAGGAATTACCCTATGCATGACCTAGAGTTACCAGCCGTCATTTTTGCTTTAAAAATTTGGAGGCACTACCTTTATGGTGAGAGATTCGAGGTATTCTCGGAACATAAGAGTTTGAAGTACCTGTTTACAAGAGAGACTTGAATTTGAGGCAGAGGAGGTGGATGGAGTTTATTAAGGATTACGACTTCGAGTTGCACTATCACCCGGGTAACGCCAATGTTGTGGCCGATGCCCTTAGTAGGAAATTCATTAGTGATGTAGCTTGTATAGCCATCCGGGAGTGGGAGACGTCGCACTTGCCGAGTTTGATTTGCTTCTGGGCGAATCCGTCGAGGCTGCGGCCTTGTTTTCTGTTGTTGCGCAGCCTACACTTGTGACTCGAGTGTTAGAGGCACAAGGAAGTGACCTTGAGGTAGAATCCCTCCGAGAGAAGATCTCTAGTGGGAAGGCTGAGAAGGGTTTGTTTGTGCATCCTGACCTAAGTGTGAGATACCGAGACCGTTTGTTTGTGCCGGAGTCTTTCCGAAAGGAGGTACTCCGAGAGTTTCACTATTCACGCCTTGCAGTGCATCCGAGAGGCACCAAGATGTATCAGAATTTCGGTCGCCAGTTTTGGTGGTGGGGTATGAAGAGAGATGTGGCAGTGTTCGTGTCTAAATGCCTTACTTCTCAGCAAGTGAAGGCCGAGCATCAGAGGCCAGCGGGTTTGTTACAACCCTTGCCTATAGCTGAGTAGAAGCAGGAGCATGTCACTATGGACTTCGTTGTAGGTCTTCCGAGGACTCAGTGGGGTAGTGATGCTATTTGGGTGGTTGTAGACCGGTTGACTAAGTCGGCGCACTTTATCCCTATGCGCGTAAGAGATTCGGTAGATCATCTTGCCGACTTGTATATTCGGGACATAGTGAGGTTGCACGGGGTCCCAGTGTCGATCGTCTCTGATAGAGATCCTCGTTTTACTACTAGGTTGTGGTAGAGTTTGCAGAGTGCCTTGGGTACTAGATTAACCTTTAGCACAGCTTATCATCCTCAGACTGACAGGCAGTCCGAGCGTACTATTCAGATTCTTGAGGATATGCTTCAAGGTTGTGTCCTTGACTTTAGTGGGTTGTGGGAGAGGCACTTTCCCTTGGTGGAGTTTGCCTACAACAACAGTTTTCAGTCGAGTATCGGTATGGCACCGTTTGAGGCCTTGTATGGCCGACCTTGTAGGTCTCCGGTTTGTTGGGCTGAGGTGGGTGATGCACCTTTGTTGGGCCCGGAGTTCGTGAGGGAAACGATGGAGAAAGTTGAGCTTATCCATAGGAGGCGTTATTCTGACCTAGAGTCGCCAAAAGAGTTATGCCGACTGTAGGAGGAGGCCTTTGGCATTTGAGACAGGTGATCATGTTTTTTTGAAAATATCACCTAGGCGGGGTTTGATGAGGTTTGGGAAGAGTGGAAAGTTGTCCCCTCGGTTTATCGGCCCTTTTGAGATCCTTGAGAGGATTGGCGAGGTTACCTATCGCTTGGCTTTCCCGCCGCAGTTGTCCGGAGTGCATGGCGTGTTTCATGTTAGTATGCTTCGGAAGTATGAGCCGGATCCGTCCCATGTGCTGGATTGGACTGATTTGGAAGTTGACGAGGATATCTCATATGAGGAGAGACCGGTTCGGGTCTTGGATAGGCGCGATCAAGTCTTGCGAGGCAAGACCATTCCCTTGGTAAAGGTCTTGTGGAAACATCACGGAGTGGAGGAAGCCACTTGGGAACGTGAGTTGGATGTCCACGAGAAATATCCAGACTTGTTTGTAAATGTTTAACCATGTATTGGGATTTTGTAATATTGATGAACTTTAAGAGCATTAAAAATGTCTTGAGTTATGTTTTGATTTATGGAAGTATTTTGGAACTTGCCTTGAATTGGAAGTTTAGTGTAACATTGCATATGTTGAATGTATTGTAGAAATGGAAATATATCATGAACATTGAATATGGTATAGAATTGTGAAATATGTGTTGAAATTGGTAAATTTCAAGGAAAAGCATGCTAATAATGCATATTGAATATATATTGTGAAATGCCTCTTGAATAGAGATGGAATGACCGGTAATGGGTCAAGTTGTTGGGTAATGAATTATAATATTGTTGAGAATTGAGAAAAACTTGTTTTTTGAAAACTTGTACTTAATTTCGGGGACGAAATTCTTTAAGGGGGGAAGGTTATAGCGATCCCGGTTCTCCTTTCCTTTGTATATTGTATTCTGGATTTGGTTCCGTGGTTGTGTTGTTGTCTCATTCTCATTTCCTTCCCTTACTCTTTGTATTTGAGTCCTGGGTTGTGTTGGGCAGGTTTGAAATAGGTTGGTTGTGCTTTGGATCCAAAAGTTGATGCCCAGAATTTGGCCTCCACGCTCGAGCGGGGCTTTTGACGCTTGAGCGGGCCCTTTGTTGTTGCTTCTCCGCTTGAGCGGGCGTTTGGACGCTCGAGCGTGAATTTCCACCTTCTAGTAATTTTTGTCTGCAGAACTTCGTATGTTCGAGCGGGAGTTTTGATGCTCGAGCGTGACCCTTTGATTTTGTTCCTCCGCTCGAGCGGGGACCATGTTTGCAAAACTTCTGCAGGTGTGCAATCGATGCTCGAGCGGCACTTTTCACGCTCGAGCGTAAGTCTGTGTCTAACACTCGAGTGGGGGTTTCCACGCTCGAGCATAGCGACTTTTATATCAGTCCGAGTTTTGACATTTTGGATCACTTTTTGATCTTCTTTCTCTCTCTTACTTTTTCAAAACCTCCATTGGAGAGCCTCTCCCTCTAAAACCTCACCTTCTCTCTAGGGTTTGATCTAGTTAGAGTGATCTCCTACCCTTGAGCCTTTCAAAAAGTGTAGTGCTTGGTGTGAGCTTCCTATCAATCCGAAAATCTTGGGATTTGGAGCACTTCGAGTTTTCATCATCTTCCTCCTTGAGCTCCGAATTTAAGGTAGGCATTCCTACTCATCTTTATGAGCTTTAACCTAAATGTTGAGCTTGTTGTATAAATAGTTTGATTTGGGAAGTTAGGGTTTGTAATTTGTTAAATTGGAAAGAAGGGTTTTGTTCTTTGATTCAAACATATGTGTTTTGGGTCTAAAAATGGGAGGTTATTGATGTTATTGAAGTTGTTTTGGGCCTTTGGGTCAATATTGAGAAAAGGAAAAAATGCTCTGTTTGGGTGTATTTGGGTCATTGGTGTAATTAATGACAATTATTATGGAAATATGAAATTGAGTTGGAAATAATGAAATTAGCTCATTATGAGATGGAATGGTGGAGTTGGAATCATTAATCACTCACCTCTGAGAATATTGATAATATATCTGTTGATGCATTTATTATCTGTTTAGAAATAATTGCTTTGGGCTATTGGTGGAGGATAGTCTTGATTGTTATAGACAATGCATGATGATTAGGCAAACTAAAACTAATTAATTGAATATGTCATCGAATATGATGGTTGGAATAATACATCAAATTTATGTATTGATTCATTACGTATATGATATGTGTTTATATACGTTGTGTTGTGTGGGAGAAGATAGACGATGTACTCCACGGTTTTGGAGAAGATAGGGGATGGAGTCCTAAACCAGATATTGTTTGGGAGGAGATAGGGGATGGACTTCATCGATACAGCAAATAAGTGTATCTATTGTAGTATTGATACAGCAAATCTATGTATCATATATGAAGTACGGAAGTGTTTTGTTTGAGACTGATACAGCAATCATGTGTATCTAATGTGAAGTATGAAATGTTAATTTGAGTTGTTATCTCAACTAAATGGAAGTATTATTAATATGAGATATAATCTCATTTAAAGTATATGGCCAGGTTCTGAGCCAAGGTTATGAATTGAGAATTGGATAAGAAATGAGAAATGGAATTAAACATGGACACATTTGTCATGTAATCGAAATGGGTTATGAATTTACTTAGGTGAGTTAGACATTTATCAAATGCTAATGTTTTAGTTATTGCTCATGTTATGTTTAGCATATCTCTACTGGGCGTTGGCTCACCCTATATGGGACATCATTTTTAGGTATAGGTATTATGCCGCCTCCGAGATCTTAGCTTGGATGGCAGTGGGAGTTGAGGACTCCTTTTGTTTATTTTGTTGTATTACATGTATATCACGCCAAGCGCTTATTTTGTGTAGAGTTAGTACTCTCCTTTTGTAACCAAGTGTTAACTTGGAAAGTTGTAAGCCTATAGGGCATTTACTTTTGTTGTCAACAAGTAATACATGTTGTAGTGGATACTCTGATGAAATGTAATTATGCCTTATTCTCTTTGGTCTAAGCATGTCAAGAATGTATGATTTATGGGTTTATTTTGAGGGAGTTACAATCCAAGCGTGCACTTCTCTTGAAATATTTCTCAGCACGAAGGCTCAAGAAATACAAATAAGAGCTTTATACATGGGATGAAGCAGATAAATAGTATGAAATAAACAAATAAAAACAACAAATCTTACTTTGCACTAATAATCATACGTTGTAGCAGTGGCCCTAACAACCTCTCCATCATAGCTAGATGTTCCAAGTTCTCATTGACTTAAACATTCCAAGACTTGCCCAAAAGTCCCTGCAATTATATTACCCTATGGATTTAATTCATCGGATGAATTAACAATGATGGGATTATGGAATGTCAATTTGAAAGTTTATGGAACCCAAAAAGTGAGTGTTTCATATTAATACCAATGTCTAGAAGACTCATATTAATAAGAAAAATAAATAATAAATAAAAAAAAAAGAAGGAAAGGAACAAATAAAAGGAGAATGAAAGAAGCTGAAGGAAAAACTAACCTTCACCCATTTTACTCGGACTCCTTTTTGCAAGTACAAGTAAATAAACTATGTTATTGGTGAACAGATTACAAATCAAAGAAAAAACTGAGAACATGGATCCACAAATAATAGGACATATCTAAACCGAAGATCAATTAGTTTGTTATCTTCAAAAACTGTTTTTATAAATGAGTTAGAGAACCATTTTGTAGGAAGCACCATAACACTATTTTATGTTCTCTGTTTTGTGGTTTCTAGTTAGGAATAGTATTATGAACACACACACCCAAAAAAACAAACATGAGTCCTCAAAATTTTCACAACTTTTAGAAAAAATGTTTGAGAACGTTTTGGAAACCACTTCTTAATTACATGATGTGTCGTTTTGAATCTTTTAAAGCAGACTGGACCAGCCAGTTTGCATTGGGCCCGAACACAGTTGGGATAAACCTGTAGCATCGTTTTGAAAGAAAAACCACCTTTTTCAACAGAAAAAAACACAAAAAACAAAAATCAGACAGCCAATTTAATCCATGAAAACTGCTCATAAGTCAACAGAACTGGGCAGTCCAAATATCATACAACTAAAAAAATTAGTTGAGCAAGAAGCCAACCATTGTCAGCCATGAACTTCTATTGAATGAACGCCATCTCTGCCTCAGACAGCTTTGAGTTTATAGTCCTTTTTGCTGGGTAACTTCTCGTCTCAACCTTTGATGTTCCCAAAACTTCATACTAATCCTTACATTCTTGATGCGCCATCGAGTCTTTCCTATTTGATCGGTGTTCATATAGTTTTCCATCCCTTGGCGATGATACTGATGCAGTCCATTGTCGATAAGTTTCCGAAAACCCTTTATGTTGTCTATGAAGAGGCTGCTGAGGAGGCTGCCCATCAAGACCCATCAATTTGGCAATAATGTTCGGTGGCCGTCCATCAACGTGCACTATTACAAACATACACTTAGCTATGTAAACACAGAAACTACACTTAGATATGTAAACACAGAAACACAAAAACAAATTAAAACACAGAAACACAAAAACTCCACTTTTTTCCTTCTGATCTTCCTTTCTCCTGAAAATCTTCCTGGGGTCTGGGAATGAGTCTAGACCCATGAGTCTTGCAACTGCTCCTGGGGTCCTGACTTGGGTTTTGAAATTCTTTTTTGGGTTTTCGAAGGTGGTGGTGGTGGTAGGGATGTCGATGGTGGGGTCGGATGGTTGGGTTGGGATGCTGCCGATGTAGAGGAGGCAGCAAAGGAAGACGGAGAAACACTTGAACTTAGAATTCTGTGACTTGGCCATGTTTGAGAGAGAGAGAGAGAGACAGAGAGACTGTGTGGAAAGGCGGCAAAAGGCAACGAAACTATAAAGGCTTGGCTTGGTATAATATAGAGGAAGGAGTGATCCGTGGAGTCATTTTACCAATTTGAAGCTAATTTCCATAATTTGAATCTAATTTCCGTTCTTATTTTAAGATTTATTAGGTAAAATATTTATATAAAAAATTAAGATGATTTGATATTAATTGTTATATATTTAAATTAAATTTATATTATAAAAAATAGATAATTATTTTTTAAATTATATTTGTCGCCTATTTTTTTGGAACAAATATGCTTTAAATATATAGTTACTGATATTCAATTATCTTAATTTTTTATACGAATATTTTAATTAAAGAGTTTTTAAAATGCAGTTCAAATCATCGAATCGATTCTAAAATAGACCTACTAAATCCAAACGCTCTCTCAAATTAAATAACAACTTAAAAGAAAAAAAAGCCAAATCCTTTCTGATACCATGACATGGCTTATGTGTTAATTATATGTACACCAAAAAAAAAAAAAAAGTTATAGATAAAACATGTTGAATTATTTTTTTTTTAGGTAGTTAAATAAATGGAAAAATTATAAATACACATCCAAAATTTATTTAAAATATGGATTATTTCATGTGATTTTAAAAATTATATCATGTCTGTAATGCCCTCAAAATAAACCTATAAGCCATACATTCTTGACATGCTTAGACATAAAAGAATAAAACATAATTACATGATTAACTAATCCACCTACACCATTCAATCCCACAACTCCCCAATTTCATGAATTTCAACTCAATTACATAATTCCCCATATTAATTGTTCAAATTAATTATTCAACATAATTAGGGCATTAACCCCCTTTTTCAAATATCAACCCTAAGGTTCAATTTCATCAATTTAACAACAATAATTCCATTTTCCAAGGTATCATATACACATGGAGTTTAACATTTGAAAACCCCCTTTTTATAACCTCAAATCAAACCCTAACTATCCCAAAATTAACAAATAACACCATCTAATAAAAAATGACTAAAATTATGTCAAAACTCATAAGATGGAGTAGGGTATCCCTATCTCAAGAGAAGAGACCCAAAGGAGAAGATGAAGAAAACTCGAGATGCTCCAAATCCAAAGATTTTAGAATCAAAACGTAGCCCACACCAAGCTCTGCACTTTATAAAAATGGACTAGGGTAGGAGACCACTAGAACTAGATGGATTTGTAGACAGAAGGTATGTAGAGAGAGAAGAGTAGCCGGATCTAGGGTTTGTGTAAAAGAGATGGTGGAAAAATGAAGAAGAAATTGCTGCTGCGAACTGATATATTCAAGGCTCGCTCGAGCGAATGATTGGTTGTTCGAGTGACCAGACACAGACAAGCCTCGCTCAAGTGCAGAAAGCCTCGCTCGAGCCAACAACACGAAGCTTCAGGTCTACAACCCAGAAGCACGCTCGAGCAAAGAAACCCAAAACATACAGCTCGCTCGCTCAAGCGAAGGAAAGCTCGCTCGAGCTAAGAAATGCCACCTTCACGTCCAAACTAGACGCAGACGCAAGCTCGAGCACAAGACTGCTCGCTCGAGACAACAGACACACCACTCAACTCTCGCTCGAGCGAAGGAACTAGAACACAAAGCTCGCTCGAGCGACAAAAGCCTCACTCGAGCGAAAACACCAAAAACTGGGCAGCAACCATTTGTTTCTAAACACACCTAACCTGTTACAAACCTAACCAACACATCCTAAAACTCAAAGACAAAGAATTAAAGGATGGAAATGAAACATATACAACAATAGACATCCTCAGAACCGAGTCCGGAATACAACAACCAATGGAGAGAAAATCGGGATCGCTATACTCTTCATCATAGCTAGATGTTCCAAGTTCTAATTGTCTAAACATTCCAAGACTTGCCCAAAAGTCCCTGCAATTATATTACCCTATGGATTTAATTCATCGAATGAATTAACAATGATGGGATTATGGAATGTCAATTTGAAAGTTTATGGAACCCAAAAAGTATGTGTCTCATATTAATACCAATGTCTAGAAGACTCATATTAACAACAAAAATAAATATTAAATAAAAAAAAGAAGGAAAGGAAAGATAAAGGGAGAAAGAAAGAAGCTTAAGGGAAAACTAACTTTCACCCATTTTACTCACAATCCTGTTTGCAAGTACAAGTAAAAAAAATATGTTATGGGTGAGCAGATTACCGATCAAAGAAAAAACTGAGCATATGGATCCACAAATAATAGAACATATCTAAACCAAGATCAATAAGTTTGTTATTTTCAAAACTGCTTTTTAGAAATGAGTTAAAGAACCATTTTCTAGGAAGCACCATAACACTATTTTTGTTCTCTGCTTTTGTGGTTTCAAGAAGGAATAGTATTATGAACACACACACCCAAGAAAAAAAAAATGAGTCCCCAAAATTTTCACAACATTGAAAAAATGTTTGAGAGCATTTTGAAAGCACTTTAATTACGATGTGTCCTTTTGAATCTTTAAAAGCGTTGGACTAGCCTTTGCATTGGGCTTACATAGTTGGGATAAACCTGTAGCATCGTTTTGAAAGAAAAACCACCTTTTTCAATAGAGAAAAACACAAAAAAAAAAAAAAAAAAAATCAGACATCCAAACGATGATACTGATGCAGTCCATTGTCGATAAGTTTTTGAGAACCCTTTGTGTTGTCTATGAAGAGGCTGCTGAGGAGGCAGCCCACCAAGGCCGATCAATTTGGCAACAACGTTCGGTGGTCGTCCATCAACGTGCACTGTTAAGAACATACACTAAGCTATGTAAACATAGAAACTACGCTAAGATATGTAAACACAGAAACACAGAAACAAATTAAAACACAGAAACACAGAAACTCCATTTTTTTTCCTTCTGGCCTTCCTTTCTCCTAAAAATCTTCCTAGGGTCTGGGAGTGAGTCTAGACCCATGAGTCTTGCGACTACTCCTGGGGTCCTGACTTGGGTTTTGAAATTCTTTTTTGGGTTTTCGAAGGTGGTGGTGGTGGCAGGGATGTCGGAAGTGGGGTCGGATGGTTGGGTTGGGAGGCTGCCGATGCAGAAAAGGCAGCGAAGGATGCCGGAGAAACACTTGAACTTGGAATTCTGTGACTTGCCCATGTTTGAGAGGGAGAGACAGAGACCGAGAGAGAGACTGTGTGGAAAGGCGGCAAAAGGCAACGAAACTATATAGGCTTGGTTTGGTACAATATAGAGGGAGAAGTGATCCGTGGAGTCATTTTACCAATTTGAATCTAATTTCCATAATTTGAATCTAATTTCCGTTCTTATTTTACGACTTATTAGGAAAAATATTTATATAAAAAATTAAGATGATTAGATATTAATTGTAATATATTTAAATTAAATTTATATTATAAAAAATAGATAATTATTTTCAAAATTATATTTGTCGTCTATTTTTTTTTGGAAACAAATGTGCTTTAAATATATAGCTTCTGATATTCAATTATCTTAATTTTTTATATGAACATTTTAATTAAAGAGTTTTAAAAAATGAACAGTTCAAATCATCGGAATCGATTCTAAAATAGACCTGCTAAATCCAAACGCTCCCTCAAATTAAATAACAACTTAAAAAAAAAAAAAAAAAGAAGCCAAATCCTTTCTGATACCATGACATGGCTTATGTGTTAATTATATGTACACCAAAAAAAAAAAAAAAAAGTTACAGATAAAACATGTTGAGTTATTTTTTTAGGTAGTTAAATAAATGGATAAATTATAAATACACATCCGAAATTTATTTAAAATATGAATTATTTCATGTGATTTTAAAAATTATATCATGTCCCTTGAAGTTTTTTACATCATAATAAATGGTCATTTTACCAATAAATCATTTAGTCACAGCTATTATTGATGTTAACAGTATATTTCAATAAATAATTCAACCAATTTTATTATTATATGGTAGAGCATTTAAAAATTTTATTTTTTACAATGATTATTTCTTACTCATTAAGTTTTTAAAATTTATTTAATTATTTCCCTTTCAAAAATCTATATGACAAATTTTTAAAATTCATATATTTTTATTCTAAAATAGTGAAATATTATAACTATGTCATTTTTTTTATAACAAAGCAGAATTTTAATTATTAATTGTTAATACAACAGTTTTAATTTATCTATACTATATGTTATAATAAAGGAATATTTGAAACAAAACAGTTAGAAAAATGGCTAGTGAGAACAAAGGAAATGATGTTAAATTATTACCCGCTACATACGATTCTATTAATAGTTCAAAATAAACAAATCTACCAATTACCTATAGGCGGGGTAATTTCCAAGCTGCCCTTGTACTTTCTTTGGAGCTTGCACCCTCTAGCCAATCCAAGCGTGCACTCCTCTTGAAATATTTTTCAGCACGAAGGCTGAAAAAATACAAATAAGAGCTTTATACATGGGATGAAGTAGATAAATAGTGTGAAATAAACAAACAAAAACAATAGATCTTACTCTGCACTAATAATCATATGCTGTGGCTGTGGCCCTAACAACCTCTCCATCATAGCTAGATGTTCCAAGTTCTCATTGTCTAAACATTCCAAGACTTGCCCAAAAGTCCCTGCAATTATATTACCCTATGGATTTAATTCATCGAATGAATTAACAATGATGGGATAATGGAATGTCAATTTGAAAGTTTATGAAACCCAAAAAGTGAGTGTTTCATATTAATACCAATGTCTAGAAGACTCATATTAATAACAAAAATAAATAATAAAAAAAAAAAGGAATGGAGCAGATAAAGGGAGAAGGAAAGAAGCTGAAGGAAACACTAAGCTTCACCCATTTTACTCAGAATGCTGTCTGCAAGTACAAGTAAATAAAATATGTTATTGGTGAGCAGATTACCAATCAAAGAAAAAACTGAGAACATCGATCCACAAATAATGGGACATATCTAAACCAAAGATCAATTAGTTTGTTATTTTCAAAAACGGTGTTTAGAAATGAGTTAGAGAACCATTTTCTAGGAAGCACCATAACACTATTTTTTGTTCTCTGTTTTGTGGTTTCCAGTGAGCAATAGTATTATGAACACACACACCAAAAAAAAAAAAAAAAAAATGAGTCCTCAAAATTTTCACAACTTTTAGAAAAAATGTTTGAGAGCATTTTGGAAACCACTTCTTAATTACATGATGTGTCTTTTTGAATCTTTTAAAAGCAGACTGGACCAGCCAGTTTGCATTGGGCCCGAACATAGTAAGGATAAACCTGTAGCATCGTTTTGAAAGAAAAACCATATTTTTCAATAGAGAAAAACATAAACAAAAAAAAAAAAAAAAAACAGACAGCCAATTTAATCCATGAAAACTGCTCATAAGTCAACAGAATTGGGCAGTCCAAATATCATACAACTAAAGAAATTAGTTGAGCAAGAAGCCAACCATGGTCAGCCATGAACTTCTATTGAATGAACGCCATCTCTACCTCAAACTGCTTTGAGTTTATAGTCCTTTTTGCTGGGTAACTACTCCTCTCAACCTTCGATGTTTCGAAAAACTTATACTCATCCTTACATTCTTGTTGCGCCATTGAGTCTTTCCTATTTGATCGGTGTTCATATGGTTTTCCATCCCTTTGCGATGATACTGATGCAGTCCATTGTCGATAAGTTTTTGAGAACCCTTTGTGTTGTCTATGAAGAGGCTGCTGAGGAGGCAACCCATCAAGACCCATCAATTTGGCAATAACATTCGGTGGCCGTCCAGCAACGTGCACTGTTACAAACATACACTTAGCTATATAAACACAGAAACACAGAAACAAATTAAAACACAGAAACTCTACTTTTTTCCTTCTGATCTTCCTTTCTCCTAAAAACCTTCCTAGGGTGTGGGAGTGAGTCTAGACCCATTAGTCTTGCGACTACTCCTGGGGTCTTGACTTGGGCTTTGAAATTCTTTTTTGGGTTTTCGAAGGTGGTGGTGGTGGTAGGGATGTCGGTGGTGGGCTCGGATGGTTGGGTTGGGAGGCTACCGATACAAAGGAGGCAGCGGAGGATGCCGGAGAAATACTTGAACTTGGAATTCTATGACTTGGCCATGTTTGAGAGAGAGAGAGAGAGAGAGAGAGAGAGAGAGATGCCGGAGAAATACTTGAACTTGGAATTCTATGACTTGGCCTTGTTTGAGAGAGAGAGAGAGAGAGAGAGAGAGAGAGAGAGAGACTGGGTGGAAAGGCGACAAAAGGCAACGAAACTATAAAGGCTTGGCTTGGTACAATATAGAGGGAGGGGTGATCCATGGAGTCATTTTACCAATTTGAATCTAATTTCCATAATTTGAATCTAATTTCCGTTCTTGTTTTAAGATTTATTAGGTAAAATATTTATATAAAACATTAAAATGATTAGATATTAATTGTTATATATTTAAATTAAATTTATATTATAAAAAATATATGATTATTTTTAAAATTATATTTGTCGTCTATTTTTTTGAAACAAATATGCTTTAAATATATAGCTACTGATATTCAATTATCTTAATTTTTTATATGAATATTTTAATTAAAGAGTTTTAAAAAATGAACAGTTCAAATCATCGGTATAACTTGATCGGTTTTCTCCTTTGGTTATTGTATTCCGGACTGGTTTCGTGGATGTTGGGTGTTGTCTTATTCTCATTCTCATCCTTTACTCTTTGTATTTGAGTCTTGGATTGTGTTGGGCAGGTTTGAAACAGGTTGGTTGTGTTTGGAAACCAAGAGTTGATGCCCAATTTTTGGCCTTCACGCCGAAAGGGCCCTTTGTTGTTGCTTTCTCTACTGGCCGCCGAAAGGGCGTGATTATTCATCTCGGCATTTTGTTCTGCAGTCATTGACGGTCGAAGGCGTCCACTTTCACGCCGAGGGACCATTGATCCAAAACTTCGAAGTGTGCATCTGGCGATCGGCGGTGCTTTTAACGCCGAGCGTGAGTCAGTGTCGACGCCGGCGGGAATCCCACGCTCAAGCGGACTTTTTATATCGGCCGATTTCACTTTTGGATCACTTTTCGGCACTCTCTCTCTCTCTCTCTCTCTCTCTACCTTTTCAAAACCTCCATTTGAGAGCTCCTCACTCTAAATGTCAACTTCTCTCTAAGGTTTGATCTAGTTCTAGTGTGTTTCTAGCCTAGTCCCTTTGTAAAAAAAGGTTGTGCTTGGTGTGGGCTTCACTTTGATCCGAAAATCTCTTGGTTTGGAGCACTTCGAGTTTTCTTCAACTTCTCTATTTGGTCTCTCCATTTGAGGTAGGGATAACCTACTCTAATCTTTGAATTTTGACATAAATTTTAGTTATTTCGATTAGTTGATGTCGTTGGGTAATTTTGGGAAAAGTTAGGGTTTGTTGTGTAACTTATAAAAAGGGGTTTTCAAAACGTTAAATTCCATATGTATGCACGACCTTGAAAAATGGTATTATTTTTGTTAAATTGATAAAATTGACCCTTAGGGTTGATATTTGAAAAAATTGGGGAAAATGCCCTAGTTATGTTGAATAATTAATTTGGATCATTAATTTGGGAAACATGAAATTGAGCTAGAAATTGTGAAATTGGGGAATTACGAAGTTGATTGGTGTAGTTGGATAAATTAATCACTCACCTATGAAAATGTTGCTATTTTATCTGTGTGATAAATTGATTATCTGTTTAGAGATAACTGCTTTGGGCTATCTGTGGAGGATAGTCTTGATTGTTGTAGACACTGTATGTTGATTAGGGAAAACTGAAACTAATCTTTTGGTTACGTCATTGAATATGACGGTTGGAATAATATATCGAATTTGTGTATTGATTGATCATTGTATATGTATTTTGTTTGGGAGGAGATAGGGGATGTACTCCATTGTTTGGGAGGAGATAGGGGATGTACTCCATTGTTTGGGAGGAGATAAGGGATGTACTCCATATGTGCTTATATGCTTTAATACATTGCATATGTATCTTTGTTTGAGAGGAGATAGGGGATGCACTCTATACGTGTGATTATATGTTTAAATATGTTGTATATGTATATTTTTTGGGAGGAGATAGGGAATGGACTCCATGGTTTGAGGGGAGATAGGGGATGGACTCTCAAACCTGTTTGGGAGGAGATAGGGGATGGACTCCACTGATACAGCAAATCTGTGTATCACTTGAAATATGGAAGTGTTGAAGTTTGGAAGTGTTTTAGTATGAGTCATATTCTCACGTGTATTAATTGAAGTATGGAAGTGTTTTAATCTGAGTTATAGTCTCATTAAATTGTTTGGCCAGGTTTTGAGTGATGAATAGGAATCGAAATTGTATAAGTGACGGAAATTGAAATGAAAAATGGATGTACGTGATGTAGGATTGAACAGTATTGTAAATTGGTTTATATGTGTCAACCATCTATCAAATGCTAATGTTTTTGTTATTGCTCATATCTGGTTTAGTATATCTCTACTGGCCTTTGGCTCACCCTATATGGGACATCATTTTCAGGTTCAGGTGATATGCCACCTCCAAGGACATAGCTTGGGAGACTTGAGGCTGATAGATCTTTTTTTGTTCTCTTTTTGGTATTACATGTAAATTCAAGCCAAGGGCTTAATATGTATTTGAGTTAGTACTCTTTTTGTAACCAAGTGTTGGCTTGGAAAGTTGTAAGCCCATAGGGTATTTACCTTTGTTGTCAACATGTAATACTTTTGTAATGAATACTGAGAAAAATGGAAATATGCTTATTCCTTTTGAGGGCGTTACAACCAGAATCGATTCTAAAATAGACCTACTAAATCCAAATGCTCTCTCAAATTAAATAACAACTTTAAAAAAAAAAAGAAAAAAAAAAGCCAAATCCTTTATGATACCATGATATGGCTTATGTTTTAATTATATGTACACCTCGTACTTTCTTTGTAGCTTGCACCCTGTAGCCAATCCAAGCGTGCACTCCTCTTGAAATATTTCTCAGCACGAAGGCTGAAAAAATACAAATAAGAGCTTTATACATGTGATGAAGCAGATAAATAGTATGAAATAAACAAACAAAAACAACAGATCTTACTCTGCACTAATAATCATATGCTGTGGCAGTGGCAGTGGCCCTAACACCCTCTCTATCATAGCTAGATGTTCCAAGTTCTCATTGTCTAAACATTCCAAGACTTGCCCGAAAGTCCCTGCAATTATATTACCCTATGGATTTAATTCATCGAATGAATTAACAATGATGGGATTATGGAATGTCAATTTGAAAGTTTATGGAACCCAAAAAGTGAGTGTTTCATATTAATACCAATGTCTAGAAGACTCATGTTAATAACAAAAATAAATAATACGTAAAAAAAAGGAAGGAAAGGAAAGATAAAGGGAGAAAGAAAGAAGCTGAAGGAAAAACAAACATTCACCCATTTTACTTAGAGTACTGCTTGCAAGTACAAGTAAATAAAATATGTTATTGGTGAACAAATTACAAATCAAAGAAAAAACTGAGAACATGGATCCACAAATAATAGGACATATCTAAACCGAAGATCAATTAGTTTGTTATTTTCAAAAACTGTTTTTAGAAATGAGTTAGGGAACCATTTTCTAGGAAGCACCATAACACTATATTCTGTTTTCTATTTTGTGGTTTCCAGTTAGGAATGGTATTATGAACACACACACCCAAAAAAAAAACAAACATGAGTCCTCTAAATTTTCACTACTTTTAGAAAAAATGTTTGAGAGCATTTTGGAAACCACTTCTTAATTACATGATGTGTCCTTTTGAATCTTTTAAAAGCAAACTGGACCATCCAGTTCGCATTGGGCCCGAACACAGTTGGGATAAACCAGTAGCATCCTTTTGAAAGAAAAACCACCTTTTTCAATAGAAAAAAAAAACACAAAAAACAAAAATGAGACAGCCAATTTAATCCATGAAAACTGCTCATAAGTCAACAGAACTGGGCAGTCCAAATATCGTAAAACTAAAAAAATTAGTTGAGCAAGAAGCCAACCATGGTCAGCCATGAACTTCTGTTGAATGAACGCCATCTCTGCCTCAGACAGCTTTGAGTTTGTAGTCCTTTTTGATGGGTAACTACTCCTCTCAACCTTTGATGTTTCCAAAACTTCATACTCATCCTTACATTCTTGCTGCGCCATTGAGTCTTTCGTATTTGATCGGTGTTCATAGGTTTTCCATCCCTTTGCGATGATACCAATGCAGTCCATTGTCGATTAGTTTCCAAGAACCCTTTATGTTGTCTATGAAGAGGTCAACATGAGGCAGCCCATCAAGACCCATCAATGTGGCAATAATGTTCGTGGCGTCCATCAACGCCTTTATTACAAACATACACTTAGTTATGTAAACAAAGAAACTACAATTAGATATGTAAACACAGAAACACAGAAACAAATTAAAACACAGAAACTCCACTTTTTTCCTTCTGATCTTCCTTTCTCCTGAAAATCTTCCTGGGGTCTGGGAGTGAGTCTAGACCCATGAGTCTTGCGACTACTCGGGGTCTGACTTGATTTTGAAATTTTTTGGATTTTTCAAGGTGGTGGTGGTAGGGATGTCGGTGTTGGGGTCGGATGGTTGGGTTGGGAGGCTGCCGATGCAGAGGAGGCAGCGGAGGATGCCGGAGAAACACTTGAACTTGGAATTCTGTGACTTGGCCATGTTTGAGAGGGAGAGACAGAGACCGAGAGAGAGAGACTGTGTGGAAAGGCAGCAAAAGGCAACGAAACTATATAGGCTTGGTTTGGTACAATATAGAGGGAGGAGTGATCCGTGTAGTCATTTTACCAATTTGAATCTAATTTCCATTCTTATTTTACGACTTATTAGGTAAAATATTTATATAAAAAATTAAGATGATTAGATATTAATTGTTTTATATTTAAATTGAATTTATATTTAAAAAATAGATAATTATTTTTAAAATTACATTTGTCATCTATTTTTTTGAAACAAATATGCTTTAAATATATAGCTACTGATATTCAATTATCTTAATTTTTTATATGAATATTTTAATTAAAGAGTTTTAAAAAATGAACAGTTCAAATCATCGAAATCGATTCTAAAATAGTTCTACTAAATCCAAACGCTCTCTCAAATTAAATAACAACTTAAAAAAAAAAGGCCAAATCCTTTCTGATACCATGACATGGCTTATGTTTTAATTATATGTACACCCAGGAAAAAAAAAAAAAACTTACAGATAAAACATGCTGAGTTATTTTTTTTAGGTAGTTAAATAAATGGACAAATTATAAATACACATTCGAAATTTTTTTAAAATATGAATTATTTGATGTGATTTTAAAAATTATATCATGTCCCTTGAAGTTTTTTGCTTCATAATAAATGGTCATTTTACCAATAAATCGTTTAGTCACAGCTAGTATTTATGTCAATAGTATTTCAATAAATAATTCAACCAATTTTATTATTATATGGTAGGGCATTTAGAGATTTTATTTTTTACGATGATTATTTCTTGCTCATTAAGTTTTTAAAATTTATTTAATTATTTCCTTTTCAAAAGTCCGTATGACAAATTTTTAAAATTCATATATTTTTTTATTCTAAAATAGTGAAATATTATAACTATGTCCTTTTGTTTTATAACAAACCATAATTTTAATTATTAATTGTTAATACAACAATTTTAACTTATCTATACTATATGTTATAATAAAGAAATATTTGAAACAAAACACTTAGAAAAACGGCTAGTGAGAACAAAGGAAATTATGTTAAATTAGTACCCACTGCATACGATTCTATTAACAGTTCAGAATAAACAAATCTACCAATTACCAATTGGCGGGGTAATTTCCCAACTACCATCGTAATTTCTTTGGAGCTTGCACCCTCTAGCCAATCCAAGCGTGCACTCCTCTTGAAATATTTCTCAGCACGAAAGCTGAAAAAATACAAATAAGAGCTTTATACATGGGATGAAGCAGATTAATAGTATGAAATATACAAACAAAAACAACAGATCTTACTCTGCACTAATAATCATATACTGTGGCAGTGGCCCTAACAACCTCTCCATCATAGCTAGATGTTCCAAGTTCTCGTTGTCTAAACATTCCAAGACTTGCCCGAAAGTCCCTGCAATTATATTACCCTACGGATTTAATTCATCGAATGAATTAACAATGATGGGATTGTGGAATGTCAATTTAAAAGTTTATGGAACCCAAAAAGTGAGTGTTTTATGTTAATACCAATGTCTAGAAGACTCATATTAATAACAAAAATAAATAATAAATAAAAAAAGAAGAAGGAAAGGAACAGATAAATGGAGAAGGAAAGAAGCTGAAGGAAAAACTAACCTTCACCCATTTTACTCAGAATCCTATTTGCAAGTACAAGTAAATAAAATATGTTATTGGTGAACAGATTACAAATCAAAGAAAAAACTAAGAACATGGATCCATAAATAATAGGACATATCTAAACCGAAGATCAATTAGTTTGTTATTTTCAAAAACTGTTTTCAGAAATGAGTTAGAGAACTATTTTCTAGGAAGCGCCATAACACCATTTTCTGTTCTCTGTTTTGTGGTTTCCAGTTAGGAATAGTATTATGAACACACACACCCAAAAAAAGAAACATGAGTCCTCAAAATTTTCACAACTTTTAGAAAAAATTGTCTAAGAGCACTTCGGAAACCACTTCTTAATTACATGATGCGTCCTCTTGAATCTTTTAAAAGCAGAATGGACCAGCTAGTTTGCATTGGGCCCAAACATAGTTGGGATAAACCAGTAGCATCCTTTTGAAAGAAAAACAACCTTTTTCAACAGAAAAAAACACAAAAAACAAAAATGAGACAACCAATTTAATCCATGAAAACTACTCATAAGTCAACAGAACTGGGCAGTCCAAATATCATACAACGAAAAAAATAGTTGAGCAAGAAGCCGACCATGGTCAGCCATGAACTTCTGTTGAATGAACGCCATCTTTGCCTCAGACAGCTTTGAGTTTATAGTCCTTTTTGTTAGGTAACTACTCCTCTCAACTTTTGATGTTTCCAAAACTTCTTACTCATCCGTACATTCTTTCTACGCCATTGAGTCTTTCCTATTTGATCGGTGTTCATATGGTTTTCCATCCCTTTGCGATGATACTGATGCAGTCCATTGTTGATAAGTTTCTGAGAACCCTTTATGTTGTCAATGAAAAGGCTGCTGAGGAGGCAGCCCACCAAGACCCATCAATCTGGCAATAACGTTCGGTGGCGGTCCATCAACGTGCACTGTTAGAAATATACACTTAGCTATGTAAACAAAGAAACTACACTTAGATATCTAAACCCAAAAACACAGAAACAAATTAAAACACAGAAACACAGAAACTCCACTTTTTTCCTTCTGATCTTCCTTTCTCCTAAAAACCTTCCTGGGCTCTGGGAGTGAGTCTAGACCTATGAGTCTTGCGACTACTCCTGGGGTCTTGACTTGGGTTTTGAAATTCTTTTTTGGGTTTTCGAAGGTGGTGGTAGTGGTAGGGATGTCGATGGCGAGGTCCGATGGTTGGATTGGGAGGCTGCTAATGCAGAGGAGGCAGCGAAGGATGCCGGAGAAACACATGAACTTGATATTCTGTGACTTGACCATGTTTAAGAGAGAGAGAGAGAGAGAGAGAGAGAGAGACTGTGTGGAAATACGGCAAAAGGCAACGAAACTATAAGGGCTTGGTTTGGTACAATATAGAGGGATGAGTGATCTGTGGAGTCATTTTACCAATTTGAATCTAATTTCCATAATTTGTATAGCAATCCTGGTTTTCCTTTCCTTTTTATACTGTATTCCGAACTTGGTTCCATGGTTGTGTTGTTATCTCATTCTCTTTTCCATCCTTTACTTTTTGTATTTGAGTCTTGGGTTGTGTTGGGCAGGTTTAGAACAGGTTGGTTGTGCTTTGAAACCAATGGTTGATGCCCAGATTTTGGCCTTCACGCTCGAGCGGGGCTTTTGACGCTCGAGCGGGCCCTTTGTTGTTGCTTCTTCGCTCTAGCGGGCGTTTTGACGCTCGAGCGTAAATTTCCATCTCCCAGTACTTTTGTCTGTAGGTCTTGTACACTCAAGCGGGAGTTTTGACGCTCGAGCGTGACCCTTTTGATTTTGTTCCTCTACTCGAGCGGGGAGTTTGATGCTCGAGTGGGGACTATGTCTGCAAAACTTCTGCAGGTGTGCAATCGACGCTCGAGCGGCACTTTTGACGCTCGAGCGTGAGTCTTTGTCTAACGCTCAAGCGGGGGTTTCCATGCTCGAGCGTGGCAACTGGTTTATCACTTCAGGATTACAACTTTTTGGATCACTTTTTGATTTTCTTTCTCTCTCTTACTTTCCCAAACACAGATTTGAGAGCCTTTCTCTCTAAGTTTCGACTTCTCTCTTAGGATTGATCTAGTAGGAGTGATTTTCTACCCTTGGGCCTTTGTAAAAAGTGTGGGGATCGTTGAGGGCTACATTTTGATCCTAGAATCTTGGGATTTGGAGCATTTTCGATTTCTTCATCACCTCCATTGAGTCTCATCTTTTGAGGTAGGGATTCCTACTCATGCTTATGTGTTTTAACATAGATATTGAGTTATTTGTATAGATGGGTTGATTTGGAAAGTTAGGATTTGAAATGTGTTATTTTCAAAAGAGAGGTTTTGTGGTCTTGACTTATAAATGTGTAATTTTGGGTCTTAAAATGGTAGTATTGAAGTTATTGAAGTTATTTTGGGCCTTTAGGTCAATATTGAGAAATGGGGGAAAAAGCCCCAAATTGTTATGGCAAATTAATTCATGTAATTAATTTGGGAATTATGGAAACATGAAATTGAGTTGGAATAAATGGAATTGGCATAAAATGAGATGGAATGGTGGAGTTAGATTTTGTAACGCCCTCAAAAAAAAAAAAAAAAAAAAAAAAAAAAAAACATTTAAAACCCATCAATTTAGACATGCATTGATATAAAAGATAAATATTCTTCTATTCATCAGAGTGGTTCATTACAACGAGTATTACATGTTAACAACAAAAGCAAATGCCTTATGGGCTTACAGCTTTCCAAGTTAACACTTGGTTACAAAAAGGAGAGTACTAACTCAAATACACATTAAGCCCTTGGCTTGAATTTACATGTAATACATCCAAAAGATAACAAAACGACAAAAGTCTGTCTACCTCTTGCCTCCCAAGCTATGTCCTTGAAGGTGGCACGCTGCCTGTACCTGAAAATGATGTCCCATGAAGGGTGAGCCACAACCCAGTAGAAATACACTAAACCAGCTATGAACAATGACTAAAAGATTAGCAGTTGATAGATGGTCAACACAGATACATCCACACATATCACATTCCGGTTTCATGACATTATGTCCATGTTACATTTCATTTCCCATTTCTTTTTCCACTTTGAGTTTGAAAACAAGGCTCAACACCTAGCCAAATAACTTAATGAGATTGAGACTCATCTTTAAAACACTATCGAAATTCATGATGGATACACATTTCAATGCTGTATCGATAACACATAAACCATTTCCACACTTTACGAAAGATACACATTTCGGTGTTGTATCAACATAACATAGAATCACTTCTATACTTCACAATTGATAACGATATACATTTTAGTGCTATATCAAATCAATTCAAACACTTCCATAATCAACACTTGATACACATTGTAGTGCTGTATCAATGTCACACAAAATCCGGTTTAGAGGTCCATCCCCTATCTTCCCCTAAACCGTGGAGTACATCCCCTATCTCCTCCCACACAACACACGTATATAAACATAGATCATATACAATCAATCAATACATAAAGTTAAGATATTATTCCAGTTGCTATATTCGATAGCATACTCAATCGATTAGTTTTAGTTTGCCTAATCATCATGCATTGTCTACAACAATCAAGACTATCCTCCACCGATAGCCCAAAGCAGTTATGTCTAAACAGCAAATAAATGCATCAAATGAATATATTATCAACATTCCAACTAGGTGAGCGATAAAGAAATCCATCTACACGCTTTAATCCCAAACAAATTCCAATTTCAACATTCTCAATTCAATTCTTCATTCCTCCAAATTAATTATACAAATTAATTTAACTATGTAATTAGGGCATTTTTCCCATAAGTTACATAACAACCCTAAGGTTCCATTTTCATCCATAATCCATCATTTAACTCATTTCTCTATGTCAAACATGCATATCGGTTTATTATAAATAAAACCCCATCTTTCGTAAAATTACACAAAAGATCCAAACTCTCTCAAAATTACCCAACAACCCCCAACGTTTCAAAACGCTAAAATTCAAAGACAAAGCTCATAAAAAGAAGTAGGATATCCCTACCTCGAAGTTAGAGTTCAAGCGGAGAAGAGATCAAAACCAAAGTGCTCAAAACTCCAAACTTTTCGGATCGAAACGAAGCCCTCGACGATCAACACAACTTTTACAAAGGCGGAAGGAAGGGAGAACACTCTAACTAGATCAAACCCTAGAGAGAAGGGAGTTTCTAGAGAGAGAAGCTCTCAAAATCGATTTTGGGAAAGTTAGAGAGAGAGAAGAAAAGTGAAAAGTCATTCAAAAATGCCCAACTGTTATCTGATATACGACAGGTCGGCTCAAGCGTAAAACACAACGCTCGAGCATCAAGAACAAAAGACATGTCCTGCTCGAGCACAAGAAGGCCTGCTCGAGCACCAAGACACAGAGATAAAGCACATCCGCTCGAGCGCGAAAACCAGTCCGCTTGAGCGTAGATTTCCCTCTCCCAGAACTTTCACAGACAAAACACTACCCACTCTAGCGCCAAAAGTGTCACGACCCTAACCCGCCCCCGTGGGTTAAGGACGTAACTGGCCAGTAATCATGAGATTACCTACGGCCTCAAACTGATCCAAACGCATTCAAGGGGCCAAACGGAAGCAAAAGTTTTAAACTTTGTCCATAGAGCGGTGCTTATATGCACATCATACAAACCATATTCATAAACGTTAATAACCCACGTCAAAGTATAGTAGCATAAACTTCTTTACAACAGGATCATCAGACTGAGCCAACCCATATCGGACTACATACAATGTATACAAAACCCTTGCCAACAAAACAACATATAATTATATAACAAAAAGGCAAGGACGGGTCTCGCACGTGAGACACGAGGGCTGACTCTCCAAAACTTGGGTTGTTCTACACAGGCTTCACTGAGGCTGGGTCTGGGCTTCTCTTGGCTCACCTACAAGGACATGAATGAGTGTGAGCGATAGCCCAGTGAATAATATCAAATACAGAATTTATGCAACAAGACGTAGAACAACATTTTCCAAATGGCCTTGGGCCCAATTCATGTCTATAGTTAACATGTATAAGGGTAATTTAAATCAAGTAACCATAGTTCCATTCTGGCCTTTGGCCCATTCAGATTTACATTCATGACGAAACGGCCTTCGGCCCATTCGATTATGTCAAAACGGCCTTTGGCCCAATCGTGTGTGTCAAAACGGCCTTTGGCCCACTCATTCCTTTCAAAACGGCCTTCGGCCCATTCCTTCATTTCAGAACGGCCTTCGGTCCACTCATTTGTTTCGTAACGGCCTTCGGCCCATACATTCGCTTCAGAACAGCCTCCGGCCCACTCATCCATTTCAAAATGGCCTTCGGCCCACTCATTCATTTCAAAACGGCCTTTGGCCCATACATTCGTGTCAAAACGACCTTTGGTCCATTCGTGTTCATCAAAACGACATTGGGTCCATTTATGCTTATCAAAACGACCTTGGGTCCATCTATGCATTCATATCAGACTTACGTCCACAATCCCAATTAGCAATTCATAAAGCTTTAAAGGGAATAAATAATTGGACATTTACAAGCATTCAATTAATGATATTACTCACAGTGATCGGTTGATTGATTCGCCCTGGAACTCGACCCTACACATGCCATGAACATAAGAGGGTCATTAACAATTCAATCCGTTCAAAATTCACATTCTCCTCTTTAGGCTTTACTATTATCTTATTAACTCATTTACAATGCTTAACATATGCCTAAGAGTGCTCACAAGTGAAAGAGAACGGAAAACGGAACACAAAATGCAAGAACAGAATTTCTGGAAACAGGGTCCCGCCGAAGGATTCTCGCCGAGCGACCTTAGGTCTCGCAGGCATCGTTGCTCCAATCCCGCCGAAGGCACTTCCGCCGAGCGCATTTCCTACATAGCTCCCCGCTCGAGCGTCAATTTCCACGCTCGAGCGGGCATCATGTCTGCAGAAAAAAAATGCTGGGGGCTCGATTTCCCCGCTCGAGCGGCGCTTCCCCCGCTCGAGCGGAAGCCGAAATTCTGGAAATTCCAGATGATGTTCTTGAGTTCAATTTCGATGTTTCACCCCCATTTCTTGCATATTTTGGCTCCAATCTCACATATACATATGCTAACATGCCGTAGACCCCAAATTGCAACATTAGGAAGCTCAATTTCTTGATTTGTCTACATGCATGTCCCAAAATGTGTCAACCCATCACCAACATGCTCAAATTCAACATGCAAAGCTTATTCCTTTATGATCTACTCTTGCATGCAAGAAATACATATCATTCACAACTCATTTGGTGAAGAGGTGGTCATACACATGGATTTCAAACAAGATTCAACATAGATTGCACACCTTAAGCTTAAACATGGAGGATCATGGCAATTTCATGCATGCATGCCTTAATTGACGTTAGATTCAACATGTTTGACTCAAACCTCTTACATACATACTAATTCATGCTCTTGACCATCCATTAGACTTCAATTCACAAGATGATAGCTAAAGAAATGCATGAATCACTCACCAAAAGGCTTTAATCTTCTTACCTCTAGTCAATTCTTGAGTTGATTCTTCAAATTATCAAACTTTGAGGCCAAAATTCCAATTTCCCTCACTCCCCCTCTCTCTAGCTGACCCTCTCTTCTCCCTCAAGTGTATATCTCAGATGTTTGGGTTCAATAGAGCAAAAAGGGAGGTGAGTGTTAATGCATAACAAGCCCCACTAAATCATAATAATAATAATAAAGTAATTGGGCTCTAATTCATCAATTTAATCAGTTTAAGTTGACCAGAATCAATTTCCAATTAAATTTCACCGTAGGCTCTAAAAATTATGCTAATTGCAATGGCGTACTCAATTTCGGTTTCTGTAGCCGATAAGGCCCTCAATTTAATTCCCGAAAGGGACTATTCAAACAGATATTCCTACGGCGAACAGATATGACTTCAAAATCAGATATTATCACATAATGGCACACAAAATCATGCTAAACACATAACCATAAACACATTAAGGACCAGTTTAACACAATACAGAACAAGGGCATCACAGTCTTCCCCCCTTTAGGAAGTTTGGTCCTCCAAACTTAAGTTACCTTCGTCGGGAAACAAATGTGGATAGCGTAGGCGCATTTCTTCCTCTTTTTCCCATGTAGCATCTGTCCCATAGTGTTCTTTCCATTCAACTTTCACCATTGGGATGGATTTGTTTCTCAATTCTTTCACTTGTCGGTCCACAATTCTCTCTGGCCATTCAGCATATTCCATATTTTCATCAACAGCAACCCGGTGATAATCAATCACATGAAACGGGTCTCGGAGGTAACCCCTCAACATCGACACATGAAACACATTATGGATCTGCTCGAATCCTGGTGGCAAGGCAACTCTATAAGCAACTGGGCCAAGCTTCTCCAAAATCTGAAACGGCCCGATGTAACGGGGCGACAACTTACCCTTTTTCCCAAATCTGATTTGGCCTTTCATCGGAGAAACACGGATGAACACATGGTCACCAATCTCATACTCGAGAGGTCTTCTCCGAACATCTGCATAATTCTTTTGTCGGTCCTGAGCTATCTTTAGCCTTTGGCGAATAATCTTGATTTTCTCAGAAGTGTCTTGCACAATTTCTGGCCCAAGCAAAGCTCTATCCCCGACCTCTGTCCAACAAATAGGTGATCTACACCTCCTACCATACAAAGCCTCGTATGGTGCCATACCGATGCTGGAGTGGAAGCTGTTATTATAGGCAAATTCTGTAAGCGGCAAGTAATCTTTCCAACTCCCCTGAAAATCCAAGGCACACATGCGAAGCATATCTTCCAAAGTTTGTATCGTTCTTTCTGACTGCCCATCTGTCTGTGGGTGGAATACAGTACTGAACCTTAGTTCTGTCCCCATAGCTTCCTGCAAACTCTTCCACAATCTAGATACAAATTTCGGATCTCTATCCGATACAATAGACACTGGAACTCCGTGTAAACGGACAATTTCGTCAACATAAATGGTTGCCAATCTATAAGCAGTAAATGTAGTTTTGACAGGCAGAAAATGCGCAGATTTAGTCAATCTATCAACTATAACCCAAACAGAATCCATGCCTCGAGAAGTCCGAGGTAGGCCAACAACGAAATCCATCGTCACATGTTCCCACTTCCATTCAGGAATAGGGAGAGGTTGGAGTAGTCACTTTGGTTTCGATGTTCAAATTTTAACTTGCCGGCAATCGAAGGCACTTAGACACATATTCTGCAATCTCTTTCTTCATTTTAGGCCACCAGTAGGTCTGTTTCAAATCCCGGTACATTTTATTGTTGCCTGGATGCATAGCAAAAACGGATCTGTGGGCTTCGTCTAAAACCCTCTTCTTAAGTTCTGGAATATCGGGAATACACATTCTGTTTCGGAATCTCAACATTTCATTCTCAATGCTAAATTCTGCTTTTGGACTCGCCTCAAATTCATCGATTACCTTTCTGAGGAACTCATCCTCTTTCTGTTTCTGTTTGATCTCCTCAATAATTGCCGGCTCGGCTGTAATAGTGGCTATCAATCTGCCCTGTTCACATACCACTACCTCAATTTCAGAGTTCTCAAAATCTTGCAAGATTTCTTTCTGTTCGGTAAGCAAACAAGCCATACCCCCTGTTGATTTTCTGCTCAAGGCATCCGCAACTGTATTAGCCTTCCCGGGGTGGTACTGAATCTCAAGATCATAGTCTTTTATCAATTCCAGCCATCTTCTCTGATGCATATTCAGCTCTTTCTGCGTGAAGAAGTATTTTAAGCTCTTATGATCCGTGTAGACTTCGCATCTTGCCCCATACAAGTAATGCCGCCAGATTTTCAAGGCAAAAACAACTGCGGCCAATTCCAGGTCATGCGTCGAATAATTCTTCTCATGTGGCCTCAATTGTCGGGAGGCGTAAGCAATAACCTTTCCGTTCTGCATTAACACACAACCCAAGCCCTTGTAAGATGCGTCACTGAAAATTACAAAATTTTCCGTACCTGAGGGTAGCGTCAAAATTGGTGCAGTGGTCAATCTTGTTTTCAGCTCTTGAAAAGCGATTCTCTTTCATCATTCCATTCAAACGTTGCCCTTTACGTGTCAATTGGGTAAGAGGTACCGCTAGTTTGAAAAATCTTTCACAAACCTTCAGTAGTACCGCTAAGCCCATGAAATCATGGACTTACATTACATTGGTCGGTGTAGGCCAATTCACAATTGCTTCTATTTTCTGTGGGTCCACTGAAATTCTTTCCTTGTTGATCACATGCCCTAAGAAAACAACTTCATCCAACCAAAACTCACATTTCTTTAGTTTAGCAAATAGTTTCCTTTCCCGAAGTATTTGTAAAACAGTCCTCAAATGTTGTTCATGTTCAAGTCTATCTTTAGAATATATCAAAATATCATCAATGAAGACTACAAAAAACTCGTCAAGGTAAGTTTTAAAAATTCTATTCATTAGGTCCATAAATGCTGCCGGAGCGTTGGTCACTCCAAACGGCATGACAAGAAACTCAAAATGACCATACCTTGTTCTGAATGCTGTTTTCTCAACATCTTCTGCCTTAACTTTCAGTTGATGATACCCGGACCTCAAATCGATCTTAGAGAACACCTGTGATCCCTGCAGCTGATCAAACAAATCATCAATACGGGGTAGGGGATATTTGTTCTTCACCGTTACCTTATTCAATTCCCGATAATCGATGCACAGGCGCAAAGTACCATCTTTCTTTTTCACAAACAGCACTGGTGCACCCCAAGGCGAAGTACTAGGTCGGATAAACCCCTTATCAAGGTGTCTTGCAACCGTTTCTTTCAATTCCTTCATTTCAAAAAGAGCCATTCTCAGACGAGTCTTAGAAATCGGCTGGGTACCTGGTACAATCTCAATAGCAAATTCTATCTCCCTATCTACCAATTCCCCTGGTAATTCACTTGGAAACACATCTGGGAATTCTCTAACAATAGGAATATCATTCAATTCAACATTTACAGATTGTTCAGTCAATACATAGCATAAATAACCCTGGCACCCTTTCCTGATCAATTTGCATGCTTTCATTGCAGATATCAAATATGGTGGAGGCACTACCCCATTTCCCACAAACTCAATCTCTCTCTGCTCAGGTGGTCTAAACACAACCCTTTTTGTTACACAATCTATGGTAGCACAATATTTGGTCAACCAATCCATGCCCAGAATTACATCAAAATGTCTAAAGTTTAAGGGCAACAAATCTACATATAGGGTAGCATCTTCAATATGCATGTCACAAAACCGATATATATTCACATAACACAGATTCCCCCGATGGAGCAGACACACATAACAAATATGGCAATAATTCTAGGGGTCTTTTCAGTCTAGATGCAAATGTATATGTCACAAACGAGTGTGTTGATCCAGAATCAATTAATACAAAGGCATCCTGATTACATATTAAAATAGTACCTGAGACAACGGCATTGGCGTTCCGTGTATCGCCCGGAACAAGCGCAAAAACTCTCCCCTGTCTCACTGTGTCCCCAGTAATAGTGGATCTCACGGTATTCCCCGGCTTTGGAACCGATGCAGTTGAACTAGCTGCTAATTTCCCACCGTTCTGATTGCATTCTCGGGCTATGTGCCCCTGTTTCCCACACTTGAAACAAATTTCCTCGATGCTGCAGTAACAAACACCTCGGTGCCTTTTGCTACAGGTATTGCACACGGAGTGGTCTCGGGAAGAATTCAAGTAGTGGAGGAGCCGGTGTTTTGCTTTTTTCGTAAATTTCTTCTTTGAAAAGAAGCCTTGCCTTTTGTTACCCTTCCATTCTCACATCGCTTTAGCCTCGTCGCTATATTAGCCTCTCGATATGATGGCTCACAAGCACCCCAATGCACGCTTCCAACTTTAGAACATTCACCCTCTCTAAGATGTCATCATGAGTCCACCTTCAAAGTGTCTTGCCTTCTTATAATCGGTGTCAATCACGCAGGTGCAAATCGCCAATTCCGTGAACTTGGCCTCATACTCGACCCTTTGTCATGCTATCTTGCTTGAGTTCCATGAACTCGCCACTTTCCTATCCGAACACATCTGCGGAAGTACTTGTCATAGAATATTTCTAAGAATTTCACCCAATCAACATCCTTATGATTTTCTCGCATCAACATCCACCATCTCCTTGCTTCGTTTCTAGCATAAAAGTGGCTAGAAGCACTTTTAAGTCTCAACAGGGAACACTTCAAATAGTTTTTCGATGCCGAGGACCCATGCTTGACTTTCAAAGGATCTAATCCCCGTGGAATTGTGGTGGTTTCATCTTCTTGAATTCCTTAGTGAGAGCTATAATCCGTCATCATTCAAGTTATCTCGCATGTGGTGCCGGAGGTGGAGGTGGCGGGTGTGGTTGCTGCCACTGTTGTTGCCACTCTTGTTGCTGTCTCAAAGCCTCTGCCATTTCCTGAATCGGTCTTTCCATTCATCGGCCTGGCAGTAGAAGATTCTTCAAGTTCATCTCCTCTGGTTCTCACCATCTGATTAAACTTGCATTATGCTATATACAGGATACACACAAGTATGCATATAACAAGGAGCATACATATTCATGTAATTGCAATGCAAGTAATTCACAACTTACAGCACATAATCAATGCTTCCAGTTTCATATTCATCACATGAATGCATCCTAGATCTTATCTAGACGCTTATTGCTCTTTTTGGACAAGTGTGTGAGTTATTAACTCGTGCTCTGATACCACTCTGTCACGACCCTAACCCGCCCCCGTGGGTTAAGGACGTAACCGGCCAGTAATCATGAGATTACCTACGGCCTCAAACTGATCCAAACGCATTCAAGGGGCCAAACGGAAGCAAAAGTTTTAAACTTTGTCCATAGAGCGGTGCTTATATGCACATCATACAAACCATATTCATAAACGTTAATAACCCACGTCAAAGTATAGTAGCATAAACTTCTTTACAACAGGATCATCAGACTGAGCCAACCCATATCGGACTACATACAATGTATACAAAACCCTTGCCAACAAAACAACATATAATTATATAACAAAAAGGCAAGGACGGGTCTCGCACGTGAGACACGAGGGCTGACTCTCCAAAACTTGGGTTGTTCTACACAGGCTTCACTGAGGCTGGTGCAGGCTTCTTGGCTCACCTACAAGGACATGAATGAGTGTGAGCGATAGCCCAGTGAATAATATCAAATACAGAATTTATGCAACAAGACGTAGAACAACATTTTCCAAACGGCCTTGGGCCCAATTCATGTCTATAGTTAACATGTATAAGGGTAATTTAAATCAAGTAACCATAGTTCCATTCTGGCCTTTGGCCCCTTCAGATTTACATTCATGACGAAACGGCCTTCGGCCCATTCGATTATGTCAAAACGGCCTTTGGCCCAATCGTGTGTGTCAAAACGGCCTTTGGCCCACTCATTCCTTTCAAAATGGCCTTCGGCCCATTCCTTCATTTCAGAACGGCCTTCGGCCCACTCATTTGTTTCGTAACGGCCTTCGGCCCATACATTCGCTTCAGAACAGCCTCCGGCCCACTCATCCATTTCAAAATGGCCTTCGGCCCACTCATTCATTTCAAAACGGCCTTTGGCCCATACATTCGTGTCAAAACAACCTTTGGTCCATTCGTGTTCATCAAAACGACCTTGGGTCCATTTATGCTTATCAAAATGACCTTGGGTCCATCTATGCATTCATATCAGACTTACGTCCACAATCCCAATTAGCAATTCATAAAGCTTTAAAGGGAATAAATAATTGGACATTTACAAGCATTCAATTAATGATATTACTCACAGTGATCGGTTGATTGATTCGCCCTGGAACTCGACCCTACACATGCCATGAACATAAGAGGGTCATTAACAATTCAATCCGTTCAAAATTTACATTCTCCTCTTTAGGCTTTACTATTATCTTATTAACTCATTTACAATGCTTAACATATGCCTAAGAGTGCTCACAAGTGAAAGAGAACGGAAAACGGAACACAAAATGCAAGAACAGAATTTCTAGAACAGGCCTCGCCGAGCGAGGATTCCGGCCGAGCGGACCTTAGGTCTCAGGCACTGTTGCCTCCAATCCCCGCCGAAGGCACTTCCTTCCGAGCTGCATTTCCCGCCTACATAGCTCCCGCCGGCGTCCATTTCTTCGGCCGAAGTGAATCATGTCTCAGAGAAAAAAAAAAAATGCTGGGGGCTCGATTTCCCCGCTCGAGCGGCACTTCCCCCGCTCGAGCGGAAGCCGAAATTCTGGAAATTCCAGATGATGTTCTTGAGTTCAATTTCGATGTTTCACCCCCATTTCTTGCATATTTTGGCTCCAATCTCACATATACATATGCTAACATGCCATAGACCCCAAATTGCAACATTAGGAAGCTTAATTTCTTGATTTGTCTACATGCATGTCCCAAAATGTGTCAACCCATCACCAACATGCTCAAATTCAACATGCAAAGCTTATTCCTTCATGATCTACTCTTGCATGCAAGAAATACATATCATTCACAACTCATTTGGTGAAGAGGTGGTCATACACATGGATTTCAAACAAGATTCAACATAGATTGCACACCTTAAGCTTAAACATGGAGGATCATGGCAATTTCATGTATGCATGCCTTAATTGACCTTAGATTCAACATGTTTGACTCAAACCTCTTACATACATACTAATTCATGCTCTTGACCATCCATTAGACTTCAATTCACAAGATGATAGCTAAAGAAATGCATGAATCACTCACCAAAAGGCTTTAATCTTCTTACCTCTAGTCAATTCTTGAGTTGATTCTTCAAATTATCAAACTTTGAGGCCAAAATTCCAATTTCCCTCACTCCCCCTCTCTCTAGCCGACCCTCTCTTCTCCCTCAAGTGTATATCTCAGATGTTTGGGTTCAATAGAGCAAAAAGGGAGGTGAGTGTTAATGCATAACAAGCCCCACTAAATCATAATAATAATAAAGTAATTGGGCTCTAATTCATCAATTTAATCAGTTTAAGTTGACCAGAATCAATTTCCAATTAAATTTCACTGTAGGCTCTAAAAATTATGCAAATTGCAATGGCGTACTCAATTTCGGTTTCTGTAGCCGATAAGGCCCTCAATTTAATTCCCGAAAGGGACTATTCAAACAGATATTCCTACGGCGAACAGATATGACTTCAAAATCAGATATTATCACATAATGGCACACAAAATCATCCTAAACACATAACCATAAACACATTAAGGACCAGTTTAACACAATACAGAACAGGGGCATCACAAAAAGGTTCACTCGAGCGCAACTCGCTCGAGCGTAAGAAAACCCGCTCGAGCGTGAAAAACACACCTGCAGAAGTTTTGCCGAGGCACGAAATACTGGGAGTGTGTAAACTCCGCTTGAGCGTAGAATTACCCGCTCGAGCATAACACCAAAACTCTGGGCAACAACACTTGAGACCAAAACTCAACCTACTTGTTCGAAACACGCCCAATACATCCAAAAATTTAAACATAGGGAATTGAAAGATGACAACAAGATAGATACAACTACCAACTCCACGGAACCAAGTCCGAAACACAACTGAACAGGAAAGGGAAAACTGGAATCGCTATAGATTTATTAATCACTCACCCTTGAAATTATTGGTAAATTTATCAGTTGATGCATTTATTATCTGTTTAGAAATAACTGTTTGGGGCTATCGGTGGAGGATAGTCTTGATTGTTGTAGACAATGCATGATGATTAGGCAAACTAAAACTAATCAATTGAATATGTCATCGAATATGACGGTTGAAATAATACATGAATTTTATGTATTAATTTGATTATGTATATGATATGTGTTTATATACATTGTGTTTTGTTGGAGGAGATAGGGGATGTACTCCACGGTTTAGGAGAAGATAGGGGATGGACCTCTAAACCGGATATTGTTTGGGAGGAGATAAGGGATGGACTCCATTGATACAGCACTAAAATGTGTATCGTTTGTGAAGTATGGAAGTGTTGTCATGTGTTATTGATACAACACCAAAATGTGTATCTGTTATGAAGTGTGAAATGTTTAATATGAGTTAGTATCTCATCTGAAATAGAAATACTATTGATATGAGATGTGATCTCAATCAAATTGTTTGGCCAGGTTCTGAGCCATAGTTATGAATTGAGAATTGGATATGAAATGGAAAATGAAATAAAATGAAACATGGACATATTTGTCATGTAACTGAAATGGGTTATGAATCGATTGATGTGAGTTGAACATTTATCAAATGCTAATGTTTTAGTTATTGCTCATATTATGTTTAGCATATCTGTAATGGGCGTTGGCTCACCCTATATGGGACATCATTTTCAGGTTCAGGTAGTATGTCGCCTCCGAGGTCTTAGCTTTGATGGTTGTGGGAGTTGAAGACTCTTTGTTATTTTTGGTTATCTTTTGTTGTATTACATGTAAATTCCAGCCATGGGCTTAATATGTATTAGAGTTAGTACTCTCTCTTTTGTAACCAAGTGTTGGCTTGGAAAGTTGTAAGCCCATAGGGCATTTACTTTTTTTGTCAATATGTAATACATTCTGTAAGAATACTCTAATTTATGAAATATGATATATCTTTCTTGTATCATGATTGTCTGTTTATGGGTTTATTTTGAGGGCGTTACAATTTGAATCTAATTTCTGTTCTTATTTTAAGACTTCTTAGGTAAAATATTTATATAAAAAATTAAGATGATTAGATATTAATTGTTATATATTTAAATTAAATTTATATTATAAAAAATAGATAATTATTTTTAAAATTACATTTGTCATCTATTTTTTTTGAAACAAATATACTTTAAATATATAGCTACTAATATTCAATTATCTTAATTTTTTATATGAATATTTTAATTAAAGAGTTTTAAAAAATGAACAGTTCAAATCATCGGAATCGATTCTAAAATAGACCTACTACATCCAAACGCTCTCTCAAATTCAATAACAACTTAAAAGAAAAAAAGCCAAATCCTTTCTAATACCAAGACATGGCTAATGTTTTAATTATATGTACAGACAAAAAAAAAAAAAAGTTATAGGTAAAACATGTTGATTTATTTTTTTTAGGTAGCTAAATAAATGGCTAAATTATAACTACACATTGTAGACACCCCATTTTTGACCGCCCTCAAGACTTGGGCATTATTGATGGTTTGCTCGGTGTTGAGAGATGTGCAGGCCAAAGATTCAATTCCTTCGGCAAGGAGAGAGGCAAACCCTTCAAAACTTTGTTTAGGGGGTTTGGAGTTGAAGAAAAGAGGAGAGGAGGGGAGAAAATAGGTTGGAGAAGAAGTTCGCCATGAATCCGGGTAGAAGAAAGTCAAGCGGCCCTCGCTGAATCAGGCTCATACTTGGAGTTAAGCTATGAGGCCACCATCGTTGGAAAGAAGACTTTCGGGGCTTCACTTTGTACTCAAGAATCTCCCAAAGCCAAGTCCGGGTGGAGGAGATATGATTGGTTGAAGCTGGGCATCATCCCGGTTGGATCGAGTCTGCGCGGCTTCACCAAAAAGGGCATAACGTTTTGCGCAAGAGGAATTTTGATGCAAGGTTTGCGCCATTGGAAAGCTAACTTCTGGGGCTTCCATTTGCATACCCACCGGCCATTTTTTGACCTAGGAATCACCTATCGGCAATCTATTTAGCCGACCGGCAGAAAATAGTGCCGACCGGCACTTTATTCTGGCCGACGACCAAATTTTCTGGCCGGTTTGCACCCTTTGCACCCTCCAAGCCTGATGCATGCCAGGTGTGCCAGCTGGGATGCACAGAACCATCTCCACGTGCATACATGTGCCTATTTTGAGCCTTTACACCACCTTTACCCCCCTTTTGGTGCACCCTTTGCTCATGGCTTCTTGAGGAAGCCTTGACCCCTTGTCTTGGCTTCCTCAAGAAGCCTACCAGCTGTCCAAGCTTCTTGAATAAGCTTTGCACCCTTTGCCCCTTTGATTTAGCTTCTTGGAGAAGCTTGGAGCTTAGTCCATTGCCTATATAAGAGAGGTTCCTTCTCCTTTGTCTAAGGTTGGATATTCTTAAGCAAAAAACCAGAGATATAGATACATATCTGATATAGATACATATATCCCTCCATCTCTCACTATATCTCTCTCATTCAACCTCCAAACACCCTTGTTCTTGGGCCATTTCTTCACCAATCCAAAGCACCACCACCACTACTCCATCACAGCAGCTTGGAGAAGTTTTTCAGAGGCCAAAGGTGCTGCAACTCAAGCCAAGAAGCAACCAAAAGGGTAGTCTTCAAGGGTGAGATCATTTTCCCTCTTTTGTAGCACATTCTTGTCACATTTTTCTACCCTATTTGCTTACTGTTTTGGGACCGACCCTAACTGAAAGGGGCACTCTTTTGAGCCATTATTCATGTTTGTTTAAGGGCTCAACCCTGTTTGAGCCCTCCATAGTGCACTTGCTTCAATACCTCCTTGTATGCCATTATTTTGCATGCTATTTAAAGCCTATGTGTGATCTGTTTTTGAGCATAATGTAAACTGTAAGTAGGCTCATTTTGATCCCTTCTTCAACATTGAAGAAGGGCTCAACCTTGTTTGGGACCCCCATGTATGACTTGCTTCATTACCCCTCTTTGGTCCCCTTTTTTGCATGTCTTTTTAGCCTACCATGCTTCTGTTTTTGGGTCTTTGACAGGCCTGAAAACGGTCTTAGTTTGACCCCCTCTACATGTCTCATGAAGGGTATTTGGCTGTTTGGTGCATCCTTTTGGTACTTCATGTTATACCCCTTTGTGGGCCTTAATCTTGCATTGCATTTTGAGCATGTGTGTATACTGTTTTGGGACTTGTCATATGCTGTAAATGTTCATATTTTGTGTCCCTCTTCAGTGTTGTAGAAGGACATTTTTCTGTTTGAGCATTGCATCTATCACTTGCGTCATTGCCTCCCTTGAGGAGCCATTTTTTGCATGCCATGTTAGTCCCACTTGTGCTTACTGTCTTGCCATGCTTTGTACTATGAACATGCTTATTTTGGGGCTGTCTAGCTGCTGTCTTCATACTTCATGTTCATATCTTGCATATTTGATATAGCCATAAGCCATTTCATGTACCTAGTTTTGCATTTTAGAGCGATTCCATGCATTTGGTTCCATTTCGCCATGTTTGGGGCTGTTTTGCCCCTCATTTTGCTGCTGAAATTTTCCTGTTTTGTATGCCATATTCCATGTTATGCCATGTCTCATTAGAGTGCCATTTCGCGTCAGAGGCGCTGTCTCGCTTATGTGTCTGCAGCACGCATTTCGAGGCATCTCATTTTCATCTAACGGCCTCTTATGTGAGTGTGGCTGAGGCTCACTCATGTTAGTGTAAGTCCATGTTGCATTCTGTATGCCATTTTAGTCTCATTGCATCGTGTATGCCATTGCCTTGGTTTGCGTGCCCGTGTGCACACACTTCGAGGCACTTCATTTTCATCCATTGGCCTCCTATGTGAGTGTGGCTGAGGCTATCTCATATTGGTGTAAGCCCATCTTGCATTGTGTATGCCATGTTACAATGCGTTGTGCATGTTATGTTGTTACATTGCGTCATGCCTTGCATGTTTGTTCGCATACTCATATTGTATACTTAGCTCACATGCTTAGGTTGCATTTGGCATGCATCCCTTGCCTCTTGATCGAGCATGATAGAGGTTGGGGCCTTTGATGTGTTTTGTGCTTGCATTTCATTTGATATCAAAGTTGCTAACTTGGCTTTTGGGCCATCATGCATTGAAATGCGTGATTGATGGCCCGGGGGTCGAGGGCCATGCTCCCTTGAGTCCAATGCATGATAGGGAGTGTGTCCATGCACACATTTGCTTGAAATTCCATGCCATACACTGCTTGCCCTCTGTCAGTCAATTGCGTGTTCTGCAATTTTTGGCCGACGCTTGTTAAAGTGCGACCCAAAAAGAATGACCGGCCGATAGCATAATATGTAGTTGGTGATCATATCCTTCGGTGGTGTTTCTCTTCGGTGGTGCTCCTCGGTTCAGGAGAGGCCTCCTTGAGACTTGTGAAAATTTTGAGGAGTATGGCGGTAAACAGAGGCAACAATGCTATGGGCGGGTTTCGAGCAAGATGGATCGAGCATGCATCATTCACGCATCCCGAGGCGGGGCTGTGGCCACCTTCTTTTGTTATTAATTTATTAATTAATTAGAGGGTCTGTAATAATTAATTTAGTATTCGGACTGTATTATTCTTTCGGTCCCTCCGAGTGAGGGCATATCTATAATAAAAGTGGGTGAGTGTGTGTATGTCTTCCAACCCCCATTTCTTTCTCCCTTTTATTTACTTGCTTATGATGGTAGATTAGGGAACGTTTATCTTTAGCATACCTTATGCAATGCATGCGTGCATCCATGCATTTGTTTACATGCACCGGGCTCGGTACATCATACAAACCGCATTGTATTTTCAAAGCTAACTTGAATACGTGCATTGAATAAAGTGCATTTCACATGCCATCTTTAGGGTTAGCCGAGCCTACTCTAAATTGCATCTTTGCCTGTGTTGCATTAGCCACTCAACATGAACTAGGTCATGCATGATTGCTAACTAGTTTATTATTTTGGCACGGAGTACGATGTAAGTATTTTACGCTTTAGCATACCACATGCGTGTGAATGTTGCCATGACAGTATGCTTATCATGCGGCTAAGTGCTTATGTGAGATAACTGCTTGAATGCCTGTGGGTGGAGGTTGGATTGCTTGAGTTGGAAGAACTCATTGGAATGTGTTTTAGCCTACTTGCAGTAGCAAATTCAAACCTGCTTTTCAAAACGAACGGATATGCAATGTTTATTTCCAAATTGGGCAATCTAGTCTATACTTGTTTGCTGCGCGCATATCATAGTAATTCTAGGCTAATAATTGGAATAAGAGCATGTAATGTTTTCAAAAACGGGTATCACGGTTAGTAGAGGCCGGTCTTCGGACCGGGCGAAAGGGGGTGCTCATAGCTGACCTTCCCGATCGTACCCAAGCTCCCGAGCCAAGACCACTTTGGTAATGACGGACACGTGGCCTTCGGCGCCGAGTCAGGGTTTCCTAAATTTCCCATTTTAAAATATTTAGGTGGCAACTCTGTATCTGGCAAAGCAGTCCATGTTTGGCACTTCTTTTCAAAAATCTGTTTTCTCAAACGATTTGCCAGAGTTGGACTCTTTGGTTCAAGATTAAGAACCGTGACATTTGAGTCCTTGAACTGTAGTGACCCCAATATTGAACGGAACGGGACTTAACCCTCCCGGCGTTAGGGGATATCTCTGTTTTGGCGACTCTTTGGGACTTTTAGAGAGCTTGACTCGAACTCGTGATATCTGCTTTTGACTACACTTATGTGTTTCTTTGCATTGCATGTGCATTGGTGCGCCTAGGACACCGTGTTGGCCATCTGCTATTCTGGCGGTTTTGGAGGCTTGTCTTGTCAAGGCATGTCCATAAGGCGGGCTCTGCCAAGATGGAACACAAACCCCGGTTTACGGGCACCCTCTGTGACCATTCGACCTAGTGCATATTCGAATCCATAGTGACCATTCCAAACTAGGACAAAGTTGCTTACCCGATTTTAGGTTGTTTGAAACATTGCGTGCGTGAGTGAAACCCTAGCTCGACAAAATAGGGCAGGAAACCCTACCCCAACATAGGGGTGTTTTGGCTCTCATTTACTTGCTATGTGCTTTTAGAGTGTATCTCTCCGGAATGCATATACCGGTTTGTGAGTCTGGGTATCCCCACGGGCACCAAGACGATTTTGAGAATCGATTATATCTGGGTATCGATTGATTTGGGGCGATGATTTCGGGGAATGATGATCGATAATAGAACACGGTCGTTCACTTTGCTCGTATCCGTTTGATGAAGTTGAGCCGAGATCTTTGTCGCATTTTCTCTTTGCTAGGTAGTCCTGGAATCATAGCTTCAGAAGGCTCCACTATCCCCCGGGTACATTGGATTTGTGTTGATAGACTTTGTCAGGTCAGAGACTCAGTTCAAGGGGAATCAGGGCCAGAGAAGGCTAGTCAGGCACAGACCACCAGTATAACAGCTACTAGATCAGTGATCTTTGAGTAGTCGGGTTGAGATTTCCGAGCCTACTGCAGACACAGATATACCGATTGCTCAGTTAGATCAGGACAATATGTCGAGTTTGGAAGAGATGGTGCACCAACTCCAGGATAGTATGAAAGCCATGCAGCAAGACGCTGTCCGTCATTCTGAATTCACTAAGCAACAGGCTGTGGTCATAGCCCAACAGGCAGAGACAATTGCCAGGTTAGAACAGCAAAGCGGCGCGTCTGCTTCACAACAAGTTCCTCCCCCAGTAGGAGCTCCAGCACCTGGGGAGACGCCAAATGTCCAGGAAGGTACAAACATTCCGGTAGGGCCGGCTCCGCCCCCAATTTTACCCCAGTTATCAAAAACACCCACCAACCTACCGGACTCTCCCTTTGAGTTCGAGACGGATCCCACGACGAAGTTGAGCAAGCGAAAAGTGTTCAAGAAATCCTGTGAGTCAAGACCATCACGACATTGAAGATGGATACGGACACGGTGTGACATTGTCGAACAGTTCAAGATGCCTCACATCGACCGTTTTGTGGTCGAGATCCCATGGTCCACGAGTTTGTTTTCGGATGTTCTGCGCCCGATGGGCTTGACAAGATTCTGAAGCTCTCCTCTTTAGCGGGACCTGTCGTATCGCGGCCATCCGGTACGCCAAATTAGAGGACTCGATGAAGCGAATTTGGGAGGAGATGCCCGAGGCCTTCGTCGCACAATATTTATACAATACCAAGATCGAGATCACAACCCGTGATCTTGAGACAACCAGGCAAGAGCCGAAAGAGGGCTTCTCTGACTTTGTAACCCGTTGGAGAGCCAAAGCTTCTTCGATGACCACCAGGCCGGTCGACAAGGACCAGATACGGATGATTGTACGCAATCTCCAACCCAGGCTGATGCAGAAGATGATTGTCCTCCCCCTACCCACCTTTGCAGACCTCCATGAGATTGGGGTACAAATCGAGGACGCTATAAAGCAAGGCCTTATTGACCAGGAGAAGGAGCAGCCTAGGCGGGCGTTTTCCCGCAGTTCAAATGCGACCACCAGTGGTGATGCAGCTGCAAGATCATCTGAAGTAGGCATGGTCACCACCACCACATCAAAAGCAGCTACCCCATTCACCGGTGCGTCCGGAAGTAGCTCACAGAAAACTAAATATCCACCTCGAGTCAAGAGGGTTTTCACCCCACTTCATATGCCTTTGTCAAAGGCTCTAGAGGACTTAATCCAGAAAGGACATCTGAAACCATTGGAACAACGGCCTTTACCTGATCCTCTCCCTTCAAAGCATGACCGGACTAAGTACTGTGCCTACCATCAACAAACCGGTCATGAGACCGATAGCTGTTTTCGTCTGCACCATGGTGTACAAGATTTGTTTGACAACAACGTCATCGCCGCACCACTCGAGAAAGTCTATAAATCCTTTGGATCAGCAAACTTGGGGGATAGTACAAGTATGTGATCGGGGGACAAACCACCTGCGGGCAGTGCTCAGTTTATTTCAGATGTGGCGTATGGCACGCACTGTTTTGAGAATTTGCGAATGCTAGTTTTTGTATGCTCTGGCTTGTCTTGAGTCAGTTCTGTCGTTTTTGCTTTAAGCCTGTCTCTTTGTCTTGAGTCAGTCTTTTTGATTAAGGGTCTGTCTTGTTGTATCAAGTCAGTCCTGTTTTGTCAGAGTCGGGTGATTTCGGGGGAGTTACCTCGGACATCACTTGTTTGTTTTACGTCTGTCTTTTCATTTTGTTTTGAGTCTGTTTCTGCCAGGGAGTCAGTTATGCCAACAAATTTTGAATGGAACAGCAGTGATTTCCACACTCTTGTGTTTGCTTCTGCCGTCTGCCAGTTGTGCTAGAAATTCTAAATGAGATGGAAGTATTTGACTAAGAACTCTGTCTTTTCTGTGCCTTGAAGTCATTGCATTGGCCTAAGTTTTTCAAAACTTTTTCAAACACTGTGGTGAAAACGAAGAGGAAGGAATTCCTTGGGATTTGCAAAAATTTGATTAATTGAGAGAAAGAGAGGCGTGCTAAGCCCTTAATGAATGAAATCATGCTTGTTAGTGTGAGTCTTGAGAAGGACCCTAGCTTTGATCCAGTTGGTCCTACATGTCTTGGTATGACGATTTGTCGCTTTCTTAAAACTTTCAAAAAAAATGTTTCTTGGTCCTGCGAACATGTGTGGAATCGCTCTTGAGATTGTGCGACCTAGGATCGCTCTCGGCCTCGAAACTTCGACCCCTCATTTTGAACCTTGGACTCAAACTCGGAATGCTCAGCGGTTAACTTCTAGCGTGAGGCTGTGAGACCAGATTCAGCATCCTCGAACAAGAGGCAAGAAAGTCAAATCAAGAAGATCGGATGTCGTCAAGAGAGGCTTGGGAAGCTAGATCGAAGCCCCTCAAACTAGGGGCAAAGATGTCGGATGTGCAGAAGAGCGAAGATGAGTTCTCTTGAATCAATGACCACTCTCTGGATACGGATGGCATCAAAACCCTAAAACCATTTGGCATGGACTTGCTACACTTTTACCCTTTGAGAGGCTCGCTGGGCCGAAAACCCGGAAGGGCGACCCAGGCAAAAGTTAGAGCAAGCAAAAAATACATACAAAAGGGAAAAAAAAATAATACAAAAAAAGAAGAACAAAGGAAGAAGAAAAAGAAAAGAAAAGAAAAAGAAGCTCGCAAGGTCGAAAACCCGCATCGGGTGCCTTGGCAAAAGTTAGAGCCTAAAAGAAAAAAAGAGAAAAAATGAAAAAGAAAGAAAAGAAAGAAGAACAAAGCTCGCAAGGTCGAAAACACGCAATAGCACCTTGGCAAAAGTTAGAGCATAAAAGGAGAGGTTAAATGCAGTGTACCTTAACCGAACTACGTAGGCTTGATTCCCATCTTTGGGATCGTGCAACTTCACCGAAGTCCGGCCTAAAACACTTCAAATTCGGTTGTGTCCATGCAATGGTTTTGATCATCCTTGCCTCCTCTCTATCCCAGAGTTCGGTTGTGATCGGCGCTCTGGAGGATTGATTTCAATCTGTTGCGGGCCATTTAGACAAGGGCAACTTTCGTTGCCATTCAATGCTTCGGTGTCATTTCAAACAAGGGGCAACTTTCCGTTGCCATGCGATTAATCCTTGAGACAAGGGCAATTTTCCATTGCTATGGGTCAGTTGTGCATCTCAAAGAGTTGGTTCCCTTGTTGGCGGTGGCCGTTTGCAAAAACAGTTTTGAGAATTTTTCTTGAGGTTGACTAATTCTCGAAAATTATTCCATCTTTTCCAAATGGACCATTTTCTTGGACCCAAAAAGGAAAATTTTCAGTACAACTTACAACGACTTGCATGATTTCAAATCAAAATCGAATAAGCATGTTAATCTAACTTTCATGTTGGTCAAAATTGTTTTAAAACAAAAATGGTCGAAATGATGAACTAGGGGCAGTTGAGTCGGGCTTCTGTCTTTCCCCATTTTCAACATACTTGCCAAGAAAGGCACTCTACTTGCGAAGAGGGCACAGAAGTTAGCAAAAATTTGAAAAGCTCTTAGTCCTCAAGCGACAAGGTATCAAGCCATGTGCGAAGCATAAATTGGAATGGGGCGAGATGTTCCACTTCCTCATCTGGACAGATCTAACCACGTCCAAACTCCCTAGCAGGGCATCATCAACCGATGTTAGCTGCAGATTTGCTACACGCCCAGTTGTGGCACAACCTCTCTGTGGGAAAGTTCACTGCTGTGTGCAGAAGAAAAAAATCTAGCAGAATGCTAGGGGCAAGAGCCCGCAACTTCTTGTCTATCTACCAACCACTCTGGGGAGGGATAAAAAATGAGAGATTAAAGAATAGAGAGATGGGCGTTGAGAGAAAAAGTGAGAAAAGGGCTTTTTCAGAAAAACAGAGCTTGAGGGCCGAGTGATGTGAGAATCACAAATGAGAAAGGGTGGGAAATAATACCCGGTGAAACAGGCTCCCTGTGCACATTTGAGTCTCGTGTTTTGTTTTGTCTGTTTCGATTCTTGTTTTGAGTCGTTTCGAGTGTCAATAGATGTGTTTAGGTTGTTTACCTATTGTTTTCCGTTGTTGAGTCTTTTTCGCTATGTTCAGTCGTAGGCTCAATACCCGGTTAAGAACTCATTTCTTAATTTCAAAAAAAAAAAGAAATCAAATCATCTTGTGCTCAGAGTGCCGTGCCATTCTCCACATTTGTGCAAAACAGATTCGTTCTTTCATAAAACTGCAGGGCCCACCCCCGATAAGTGTGAACAGTAAAACCAGGACCTATTTGAAGCTATGTGGTTCCGGACTGCAAAGTAAAAGCAAAAGAGGAAAACGTCGGGTATCTGAGTTTGTTTCAATTTCAGTAAGTTCCGAGACTACATCCCGTGTGTACCTCTTCAGGCCTTGCCAATGCTCCGAAGTATGAGTGTACCTCTACCTCAAGCTCAAGATCAAGTCTTCTTCAAGCCAGAATAGTGTATCAATCACACCTCATTCCCTTAGTGTATCAATCACACTTCATTCACTCAGTGTATCTAACACACCTTATTTGCCTTAGTGTATCAATTACACTTCATTCACTTAGTGTATCAATCACACTTCATTCACTCAGTGTATCTGACACACTTTATTTGCTTTAGTGTATCCATCACACCTCATTCACTCTGTTTGCCTCATGTATCTGTCACATGTTTATTTAGTGTATCAATCACACTCTCTTCATTTTGTGTATCTATCACGCACATATTCACTTTTGTGTATCTATTACACTCTCACTCAGTGTATCAATCACACTTCACTCATCTTGTGTATCTATCACACACCTTCTCATCTTTCTGTATCTATCACACTTCATTCATTTAGTGTATCAATCACACTTCATTCACTTAGTACATCAATTACGTTTCATTCACTTTGTGTATCTATCACACACATCCTCATTTTGTGTATCTATCACGCACATATTCATCTTTCTGTATCTATCACACACATTCTCATTTTGTGTATCCATCACACATTTTATTTACTTTAGTGTATCCATCACACACTTTATTTACTTTAGTGTATCCATCACACCCATCATTTACTTTAGTGTATCCATCACACTTCATTATCTTTTAGTATATCAATCATACTTGTTCACTAAGTGCATCTATCACACTTCGTGTTCACTTTTAGTATATCAATCATACTTGTTCACTAAGTGCATCTATCACACTTCGTGTTCACCTTTAGTATATCAATCATACTCCTGTTCACTAAGTGCATCTATCACACTTCGTGTTCACCTTTAGTATATCAATCATACTCCTGTTCACTAAGTGCATCTATCACACTTCGTGTTCACTTTTAGTATATCAATCATACTCCTGTTCACTAAGTGCATCTATCACACTTTGTGTTCATCTTTAGTATATCAATCATACTTGTTCACTGAGTGCATCTATCACACTTTGGGTTCACCTTCAGTATATCAATCATACTTGTTCACTAAGTGCATCTATCACACTTCGTGTTCACTTTTAGTATATCAATCATACTCCTGTTCACTAAGTGCATCTATCACACTTCGTGTTCACCTTTAGTATATCAATCATACTCCTGTTCACTAAGTGCATCTATCACACTTGGTGTTCACTTTTAGTATATCAATCATACTCCTGTTCACTAAGTGCATCTATCACACTTTGTGTTCATCTTTAGTATATCAATCATACTTGTTCACTGAGTGCATCTATCACACTTTGGGTTCACCTTCAGTATATCAATCATACTTGTTCACTAAGTGCATCTATCACACTTCGTGTTCACTTTTAGTATATCAATCATACTCTGTTCACTAAGTGCATCTATCACACTAGTGTTCACCTTTAGTATATCAATCATACTCCTGTTCACTAAGTGCATCTATCACACCGTGTTCACTTTAGTATATCAATCATACTCTGTTCACTAAGTGCATCTATCACACTTTGTGTTCATCTTTAGTATATCAATCATACTTGTTCACTGAGTGCATCTATCACACTTTGGGTTCACCTTCAGTATATCAATCATACTTGTTCACTAAGTGTATGTATAACACTTCGTGTTCACCATTAGTATATCAATCATACTCTGTTCACTAAGTGCATCTATCACACCGTGTTCACCTTTAGTATATCAATCATACTTGTTCACTAAGTGCATCTATCACACGTGTTCACCTTTAGTATATCAATCATACTCACATTTCACGAGTGCATCTATCACACTTTGTGTTCACCTTTAGTATATCAATCATACTCTGTTCACTAAGTGCATCTATCACACTTGTTCACATTCAATATATCCATCATACTTGTTCACTAAGTGCATCTATCACGCCGTGTTCACATTCAGTATATCCATCATACTTGTTCACTAAGTGCATCTATCACACTTCGTGTTCACCTTTAGTATATCCATCATACTTGTTCACTAAGTGCATCTATCACACTTCGTGTTCACAGTCAGTATATCAATCATACTTTGTTCACTAAGTGCATCGATCACACTTCGTGTTCACCTATTGTGTATCCATCACACTTGTTCACTTAGTGCATCTATCACACTTTGTGTTTGCCTTTTGTGTATCCATCACGCTTTGCTCACTTCATTCATCTTGTGTATCCATCACACTTTGCTTCATACAGTGTATCCATCACACACTTTTACTTTGTGTATCAATCACACGCTCGCTTTGTGTATCAATCACGCGCTCGCTTTGTGTATCAATCACACACTTTCTCTTTATGCATCTATCACACTATGCTCATCTTGTGTATCCATCACACTTTGCTTCATACAGTGTATCCATTACACTGCACTCACCTTGTGTATCCATCACGCTTTGCTTCATAGAGTGCATCCATCACACTCGCTTCACTTCGTGTATCTACCACACACGTTCACCTTTTTGTATCTATCACATGCTCCCTTTGTATATCCACCACACACATTCGCTTAGTGTATCTGTCACATATTTGCTTAGTGTATCCATCACACTTGTTTCGCTTAGTGTATCTGTCACACTTTGCTTCACTTAGTGTATCAATCACATTTTATTCATATAGTGTATCCATCACACTCTCTTCACTTTGGTGTATCCATCACACATGTTTGTCCACTTAGTGTATCCATCACACTTTGTTCACTTTTGTGTATCTAACGCACATGTTCGTGAGAATTGTTGGTGTATCCATCACACGTGCTTGTCCACTTAGTGTATCCATCACATTTTGTTCACTTTTGTGTATCTAACGCACATGTTCGTGAGAATTGCATAAAATTCTCTTACATCATTTCTGCATGAGATGTAGGTTGGTTCACGTTTACTTGCTTGCATAGCATTCGCTTAAAATGTTGCATTTATTTTGCATAATTGCTTCATCACAGCATCCTTTGCATGATCATAAGTTATGCACTTGCATTGTGCATCACTTTGCATCTTGCTTACGAACTATTTGGTTTGATTCCTTGCAAGGGATACGTGGCGACTTCTTGCACACAACCATTTATCTATCTATATTTTGTTTGTTTGTCCAAGTCTTCGCTGTCAAAAATGAGTCGATCTCGGGCTTTGACACTCACTCCGTCATTGTTATGACTTACGAGTTCACAAAGAGGGGCAGCTGTAGACACCCCATTTTGACCGCCTCAAGACTTGGGCATTCTTGATGGTTTGCTCGGTGTTGAGAGATGTGCGAGCAAAGATTCAATTCCTTCGGCAAGGAGAGAGGCAAACCCTTCAAAACTTTGTTTAGGGGGTTTGGAGTTGAAGAAAAGAGGAGAGGAGGGGAGAAAATAGGTTGGAGAAGAAGTTCGCCATGAATCCGGGTAGAAGAAAGTCGAGCGGCCCTCGCTGAATCAGGCTTATTCAATTGCATACTTGGAGTTATGCTATGAGGCCACCATCGTTGGAAAGAAGACTTCCGGGGCTTCACTTTGTACTCAAGAATCTCCCAAAGCCAAGTCCGGGTGGAGGAGATATGATTGGTTGAAGCTGGGCATCATCCCGGTTGGATCGACTCTGCGCGGCTTCACCAAAAAAGGGCACAACTTTTTCCACAGGAGGAATTTTGATGCAAGGTTTGCGCCATTGGAAAGCTAACTTCTGGGGCTTCAATTTGCACACCCACCGGCCATTCTTTGACCTAGGAATCACCTATCGGCACTCTATTTAGCCGACCGGCAGAAAATAGTGCCGACCGACACTTTATTTTGGCCGACGACCAAATTTTTTGGCCGGTTTGCACCCTTTGCACCCTCCAAGCCTGATGCATGCCATTGTGCCGGTAGGATGCCTGATAACCATCTCCACGTGCATACATGTGCCTATTTTGAGCCTTTACACCACCTTTACCCCCCTTTTGGTGCACCCTTTGCTCATGGCTTCTTGAGGAAGCCTTGACCCCTTGTCTTGGCTTCCTTAAGAAGCCTACCAGCTGTCCAAGCTTCTTGAATAAGCTTTGCACCCTTTGCCCCTTTGATTTAGCTTCTTGGAGAAGCTTGGAGCTTAGTCCATTGCCTATATAAGAGCGGTTCCTTCTCCTTTGTCTAAGGTTGGATATTCTTAAGCAAAAAACCAGAGATATAGATACATATCTGATATAGATACATATATCCCTCCATCTCTCACTATATCTCTCTCATTCAACCTCCAAACACCCTTGTTCTTGGGCCATTTCTTCACCAATCCATAGCACCACCACCACTACTCCATCACAGCAGCTTGGAGAAGTTTTTCAGATGCCAAAGGTGCTGCAACTCAAGCCAAGAAGCAACCAAAAGGGTAGTCTTCAAGGGTGAGATCATTTTCCCTCTTTTGTAGCACATTCTTGTCACATTTTTCTACCCTATTTTCTTACTGTTTTGGGCTCCGACCGTAACTGAAAGGGGCACTCTTTTGATCCATTCTTCATGTTTGTTTAAGGGCTCAACCCTGTTTGAGCCCTCCATAGTGCACTTGCTTCAATACCTCTTTGTATGCCATTATTTTGCATGCTATTTAAAGCCTATGTGTGATCTGTTTTTGAGCATAATGTAAACTGTAAGTAGGCTCATTTTGAGCCCTTATTCAACATTGAAGAAGGGCTCAACCTTGTTTGGGACCCCCATGTATGACTTGCTTCATTACCCCTCTTTGGTCCCCTTTTTTGCATGTCTTTTTAGCCTACCATGCTTCTGTTTTTGGGTCTTCAACAGGCCTGAAAACGGTCTTAGTTTGACCCCCTCTACATGTCTCATGAAGGGTATTTGGCTGTTTGGTGCATCCTTTTGGTACTTCATGTTATACCCCTTTGTGGGCCTTAATCTTGCATTGCATTTTGAGCATGTGTGTAAACTGTTTTGGGACTTGTCATATACTGTAAATGTTCATATTTTGTGTCCCTCTTCAGTGTTGTAGAAGGACATTTTTCTGTTTGAGCATTGCATCTATCACTTGCCTCATTTTTTGCATGCCATGTTAGTCCCACTTGTGCTTACTGTCTTGCCATGCTTTGTACTATGAACATGCTTATTTTGGGGCTGTCTAGCTTCTGTCTTCATACTTCATGTTCATATCTTGCATATTTGATATAGCCATAAGCCATTTCATGTACCTAGTTTTGCATTTCGGGAGCGATTCCATGCATTTGGTTCCATTTCGCCATGTTTCGGGGCTGTTTTGCCCCTCATTTTGCTGCTGAAATTTTCATGTTTTGTATGCCATATTCCATGTTATGCCATGTCTCATTAGAGTGCCATTTCGTGCCGTAGGCGCGGTCCTCGGTTTGCGTGCCCGTATGCACGCATTTCGAGGCATCTCATTTTCATCTAACGGCCTCTTATGTGAGTGTGGCTGAGACTCACTCATGTTAGTGTAAGTCCATTTTGCATTCTGTATGCCATTTTAGTCTCATTGCATCGTGTATGCCATTGCCTTGGTTTGCGTGCCCGTGTGCACGCACTTCGAGGCACTTCATTTTCATCCATTGGCCTCCTATGTGAGTGTGGCTGAGGCTATCTCATATTGGTGTAAGCCCATCTTGCATTGTGTATGCCATGTTACAATGCATTGTGCATGTTATGTTGTTACATTGCGTCATGCCTTGCATGTTTGTTCGCATACTCATATTGCATACTTAGCTCGCATGCTTAGGTTGCATTTGGCATGCATCCCTTGCCTCTTGATCGAGCATGATAGAGGTTGGGGCCTTTGATGTGTTTTGTGCTTGCATTTCATTTGATATCAAAGTTGCTAACTTGGCTTTTGGGCCATCATGCATTGAAATGCGTGATTGATGGCCCGGGGGTCGAGGGCCATGCTCCCTTGAGTCCATTGTATGATAGGGAGTGTGTCCATGCACACATTTGCTTGAAATTCCATGCCATACCTTTGGTTGCTCTGCTTCTTGTCAATTCAGTGTGTTCTTGACAATTTTTGCGACCGGCCTTTGTTAAGTGCCGGCCAAGCAAGAATAATGGCCGATAGCATAATATGGTCAGGATCATATCCTTCGTCGGTGGTGTTTCTCTTGGCGGTGGTGCTCCTCGGTGTTGAAGGCGAGAGGCCTCCTTGAGACTTGTGAAAATTTTGAGAGGTATGGCGATTAAGGTGAGAAGCGATGCTATGCTTGGGTTTCCGAGCAAGATGGATCGAGCATGCATCATTCACGCATCCCGAGCTGTGGCCACCTTCTTTTGTTATTAATTTATTAATTAATTAGAGTGCGTAATAATTAATTTAGTATTGATTGTATTATTCTTCGGTCCCTCAGTGAGGGCATATCTGTAATAAGTGTGGGTGAGTGTGTGTATGTCTTCCAACCCCCATTTCTTTCTCCCTTTTATTTACCTGCTTATGATGGTAGATTAGGGCATGTTTATCTTTAGCATACCTTATGCAATGCATGCGTGCATCCATGCATTTGTTTACATGCACCGGGCTCGGTACATCATACAAACCGCATTGTATTTTCAAAGCTAACTTGAATACGTGCATTGAATAAAGTGCATTTCACATGCCATCTTTAGGGTTAGCCGAGCCTACTCTAAATTGCATCCTTGCCTGTGTTGCATTAGCCACTCAACATGAACTAGGTCATGCATGATTGCTAACTAGTTTATTATTTTGGCACGAAGTACGATGTAAGTATTTTACGCTTTAGCATACCACATGCGTGTGAATGTTGCCATGACAGTATGCTTATCATGCGGCTAAGTGCTTATGTGAGATAACTGCTTGAATGCCTGTGGGTGGAGGTTGGATTGCTTGAGTTGGAAGAACTCATTGAAATCCGTGTTTTAGCCTACTTGCGAGTAGCAAATTCCGAAACTGTTTTCAAAACGAACGGATATGCAATGTTTATTTCGAAATTGGGCAATCTAGTCTATACTTGTTTGCTGCGCGCATAACATGGTAATTCTAGGCTAATAATTGGAATAAGAGCATGTAATGTTTTCAAAAACGGGTATCACGGTTAGTAGAGGCCGGTCTTCGGACCAGGCGAAAGGGGGTGCTCATAGCTGACCTTCCCCGATCGTACCCAAGCTCTCGAGCCAAGACCACTTTGGTGATGACGGACACGTGGCCTTCGGCGCCGAGTCAGGGTTTCCTAAATTTCCCATTTTAAAATATTTAGGTGGCGACTCTGTATCTGGCAAAGCAGTCCATGTTTGGCACTTCTTTTCAAAAATCTGTTTTCTCAAACGATTTGCCAGAGTTGGACTCTTTGGTTCAAGATTAAGAACCGTGACATTTGAGTCCTTGAACTGTAGTGACCCCAATATTGAACGGAACGGGACTTAACCCTCCCGGGGCGTTCGGGGACGTCTACACACATCCGAAATTTATTTAAAATATGAATTATTTCATGTGATTTTAAAAATTATATCATGTCCCTTGAAGTTTTTTACTTCATAATAAATGGTCATTTTACCAATAAATCGTTTAGTCACAGCTATTATTCATGTCAACAGTATATTTCAATAAATAATTCAACCAATTTCATTATTATATGGCAGAGCATTTAGAAATTTTATTTTTTACAATAATTATTTCTTACTCATTAAGTTTTTAAAATTTATTTAATTATTTCCCTTTCAAAAATCAATATGACAAATTTTTAAAATTCATATATTTTTATTCTAAAATAGTGAAATATTATAACTATGTCATTTTTTTTTTTATAACAAACCATAATTTTAATTATTAATTGTTAATACAACAATTTTAATTTATCTATACTATATATTATAATAAAGGAATATTTGAAACAAAATACTTAGAAAAATGGCTAGTGAGAACAAAGGAAATGATATTAAATTAGTACCCGCTGCATACGATTCTTTTAATAGTTCAGAATAAACAAATCTACCAATTACCTGTAGGCGGGGTAATTTCCAAACTGCCCTCGTACTTTCTTTGGAGCTTGCACCCTCTAGCCAATCCAAGCGTGCACTCCTCTTGAAATATTTCTCAACACGAAGGCTGAAAAAATACAAATAAGAGCTTTATACATGGGATGAAGTAGATAAATAGTATGAAAAAAACAAACAAAAACAACAGATCTGTAACGACCTCAAAATAAACCCACAAATCAACCAACAATAGCATGCTCAGACATAAGAAAATGAAGCATAATTGCATTCCATCAGAGTGATCTTTACAAAATGTATTACATGTTGACATCAAAAGTAAATGCCCTAAGGGCTTACAACTTTCCAAGTCAACACTTGGTTAGAAAAGGAGTGCTAACACTATACAAAGAAAGCCATTGGCTTGAGATACATATAATACAACCAAAAACAAAACAGTTCAACAGTTCCACGCCTCCCAAGCTACGTCCTTGGAGGTGGCATGCTACCTGCACCTGAAAATGATGTCCCATATAGGGTGAACCACAGCCCAGTAGAAATATACTAAACCAACTATAAACAATGACTAAAATGATAGCATTCAACAGATTGTCCTTACTTATTTTCCAACTCATGCCATATTACCGTTTCATGACAATCTTAACCATGTTACATTTCACTTTCCATTTCTTATTCAACTTTGAGTTTGAAAACAAGGCTCAGAACCTGGCCGAATCATTTAATGATATCATAACTCATTACTAAAACACCTTCAAAATTCATGATGGATACACATTTTGGTGTTGTATCATTTACACATAAACCACTTCCTTACTTTACAAGTGATACACATTTTGGTGCTGTAGCGATATAACATAGAATTACTTCTATACTTCACAGTTGATAATGATATACATTTTAGTGCTATATCATATCAAGCACACACTTCCATACTTCACCATGATACACATTGTAGTACTGTATCAATATCACACAAATTCCGGTTTAGAGGTTCATCCCTTATCTTCCCCTAAATCGTGGAGTACATCTCCTATCTCCTCTAACACAACACAATGTATATAAACACAGATCATATACATAATCAATCAATACATAAAGTTAATGTATTTCTCAACCGTCATATTCGATGACACATTCCATTGATTAGTTTCAGTTTGCCTAATCATCATGCATTGTCTACAACAATCAAGACTATCCTCCACCGATAGCCCAAAGCAGTTATTTCTAAACAGGAAATAAATGCACCACATGGATAAAATATCAACATTTGTCTAGGTGAGCGATAAATAAATTCAACTACACCTTTTAATCCCAAACCTTTCCAATTTGAATATTTCCTATTCAATTTCTCATTTCCCAAAATTAATTATACAAATTAATTTGTCATGCAATTAGGGCTTTTCCCATAATTACAACACCAATCCTAAGGTTCCATTTTCCATCAATAATCCAATACCAAGTCCGTTTTCCAATGTATTACATACATAAGAGTTTATATGTTTGAAAACCCATCTTTTGAAAAATCACACAAAGGCCCCAAACTTTTTGAAATACCCAACAACCCCAACATATCGAAATACCAAAATTTAAAGACAATGCTCATAAGAATCCCTACCTCGAAGTTAGAGCTCGAATAGAGAAGAAGACCAAAACCAAAGTGCTCCAAACTCCAAACTTTTGGATCAAAAGCGAAGCCCTCGACGATCAACACAACTTTTACAAAGTAGAAAGGAAGCACCCTAACTAGATCAAACCCTAGAAGGGAGGTTCTGGGAGAGAGGCTCTCAAAATATCTTTTAGAAAGTAAGAGAGAGAATGCAAAAGTGATTGAAAAATGCCCAGCCTACGATATTGTCACGACCCCAACCCGCCTAGTAGTAAATTTGGGTCGAGATAACGATGTCAAGTAATTACCAAAGGCCGACACAAAATTTCACACATCGAGTAATCATAGGGGCTCACATATGCGAGCGAATAAACTAAATACAAATGGTCCTTGAGAGCGTGCATAGATCAAATGTAAATGCATACATATGAGCGCACCTCGGCGGATAACAAAACAAATACAAGTTACATCTGATCAAAAGGCTTCTCGGTAGACATATACAAATCTGATTCTGAGCAAAGAAGCATGATTTTCAAGAATGCGAGTAACACATATGCGAGGTAATCACAAAACAGTAGATGTAAGCAAGTCAAGTCGGCATAACAAAAATCCCAAAACAAAATTTGTACAAATACTTCTAGGCGTCGCCGTCACGCTCATCACCTACATATATATAGAGAGGGGTGAGCTTGGAAACTCGATGAATGGTACTAGAAATAAAGGTTTGCATGAATAATAGCAGATGCCTTAAAACAAAGCATATCAAAACCATTCAAACAATAGCGAGGTTCTGCCAAGCAAAGAATATCAAGGCATGCAGAACAAAGAGATGAACCGTATTCATCATCCAAATCCTACAGACAAAGCAATACAAAGATTAAACAAGTAGTAGCGAGGTTCCTTCCAAAACAAAACAAATCAAGTTGTATCGAATCAAGTGATGAACCGTATTCATCCAACAAGTCTTACAAGTCAAAACATTTGCGAGATAGCACAAGTAGTAGCGAGGTAATCTTCAAGACAAAACATATCAAGCTTATATGACTTAGGCCCATGACCCTTTTTCACGAAGTTTGTGACTTAGGCGTAGCCCTTTTTCACCAAGTGGTGCTACAAAAGTTTAAAGTCCTCTAGCACAAGGGACTTGTGTTACTTAGGCCCGTAGCCGCTTTAACATTTATCTTAGCAAGATAGGACCGTATCCTCTTAACAAGAAATCTGCGAAAGTTTAGAGTCCTCGGTACAAGGGACTTTCCAAAGAAAGGACCGTATCCTTTTAACAAGAAATCTCTGCGAAAGTTTAGAGTCCTCGGTACAAGGGACTTTCCAAAGAAAGGACGTATCCTTTTAACAAGATGGTCTTGCGAAAGTTTAGAGTCCTCGATTACAAGGGACTTTCCAAAGATAGAAACAACGCTCAACCCATTACAAGGACATCATCAAGGCGAAGTTCATACTTACCTTTTCCTCTAGTCTTTGCTAAAGTTTAGAGTCCTCCGGCCTGAGGACTTTCAAGAATACCATCAAAACAAGCTCATATACAAAACATCAAAATAGGCTCATCATTCATGCATAGCAATTACTTTCACCAAAGCGCAACAAGCAAGATATAACAAAAGCTTCATAACATAGCTTTATTATAAGCACCACTCACCTCGGTCTTGGTGTAGGCTCAAGCAAAGATCAAAGTCCTACAATCACATAGCAAACCATACTCTCAAAAGCAGGCTTCACATACATGCAAGGAATCAAAACATTATTTCCCATCACAGGAAGTGCCTTTGGGTACCATCGAGGTCTAGAGGTCCTACACCTCCCCGCCGAGGTGTGGACTCGAAAAGCCAAAACAAGGCAAAGTTAGGAAAACACAGTTTCCTTTCAAAGGACACGAAGAACAAGATCATGCATCTGAAATCCAACTCACATATCTGAAATCTGGGGTTTTCAAGCTAAGAGTTCAAAACGTGGACTAGGGTACTCATTAGAAAATTATGCAAGAACAAACACAAAACATGATTCTTGTTCCAAACTTTCGGATCAAAACAAGGTTCTCCTTTAAGAACACAAGAACAACATTTTCTCTTTCAAAACCAAGTTCAAATCAGCATGACATGCAAAACAGATCCAATCATGCAATGCATCTAGATGATCAATAAGAACAATCGATGTAGAACAAGAGTCTAACCTCAAAACTGAAATCAGCGGTTCGATCTTCCACGATCAAGCTCGGAGCTCAACTCTCACACTAAAATTCTAACTCTAAGTTCTAGAGCTTCTCTCTCTAAACAAGACAAAGATTTGAGACCAAATCATAATCAAAAGATACACAATGATGCATTATAGGCACATCGGCGGTCATAGCCTCCGGCTCGGACACGTGGCATCACGGATTAGTGCGATTAGAAAGGTGGCTAGACAAGACAAGTCTCGACAAAGCGTACACAACAGCTTGGCGGCTAAGCCTTGAGCTAGAAGTGACCTCGGCCAAAGACAAGACTTGACAACAGTCAACAAAGACAAAGGTTAGGGAGGGCGACACTTGACTAAGGCATGCCACACCTTGGCACAGGTGTACCACATCTCGGCCTAGGCCATACACGAGGACAAAGATTACAAGCACAAACATCACGACCTCGGCGATACACTGACCCAAAGGTAACATCTCGGCAAACATCTTGGGGTGAAGATGGAGGTCGACTAAGGTTCCAAAAGCGCTCAAAAGCCAAAGGCTCAAAGGCAAACTATGCTGAGCTGACCTCGGCTACGCTCCAAACAAAACACGAATTCCAGCAACTTACAATAAAACAAAGCAAAACAAGGCAAGTATCAAGATTTCAAACTTGACAATTCAAGATCATACAAAATACATGCAAGCAAGACTGATTCAAAGTGAGGGTTGTTACATCCTACCCCTTAAGGAAGTTTGGACCCCAAACTTACAATACCTTGTCCAAGAATAACTCGGATGTCAATTCTCATTTCCTCTTCCATTTCCCATGTGGCGTCCTTGCCATAGTGCTCTTTCCATTCCACCTTTACCATTGGTATCGACTTGTTTCTCAATTGCTTAACTTGCATCACAATAGGCGTCGGCTTCTCTTCATAGCCCAAATTCTCATTAACCGATTCGAGAATGCTTAATTACATGCGGTGGATCCGAATATACTTCCTTAACATCGAAACATGAAACACGTTATGGACTTGGCTCAATTACGGTGGCAAAGCAAGTCTGTGAAAAGCGGAGTTAACCTTGTCAAGGACTTCAAATGGACCAATATAACGGGTGCTAACTTACCTCTCTTCCCAAATCTGGAAACCCTTTCATTGGTGAAACCTTTAGGAATCGTGATCCCCAACTTGAATTCTAGCTCATTTCTTCTCTCAGTCGGCATAACTCTTTTGTCGGCTCTGGGCGATTTTAATTCTCTGAATAAGTTTAATCTTCTCTGTTGTTACTTGAATGAGTTCGGGACCAAGCGAGCCTTATCTCAACCGGTCCAACATATCGGCGATCTGCATTTTCTTCCATATAGAGCTTCATACGGCGCCATACCAATACTAAGCGTGATAACTGTTGTTATGGCGAATTCCACTAATGGCAAATGCATTCCCCAATTTCCTTGGAAATCCAATACACAGAGTCTAAGCATATCTTCAAGTGTCTGAATCGTTCTTTCTGTTTGCCCATCTGTCTGGGGATGAAAAGCTGTACTAAATCTCAGTTCGGCTCCAAAGGCCCTCTGTAGACTCTGCCAAAATCTGGAAACAAATTTAGGATCTCTGTCCGACACTATTGACATCGGCACTCCATGAAGCCTAACAATCTTTCTGTGTTCTCGGCAGTCCGGTCACAAAATCCATAGAGATGTGTTCCCACTTCCACTCAGGGATCGGCAAAGGTTGTAGAAGTCTATTTGGTCTCGATGTTACCTTTTACTTCGGCAATGCAAACACTGGGACACAAATTCGGCTATCTCTCTCTTCATGTTCGCCACCAAAACATCTTTTACATCATGGTACATCTTGGTATTTCTGGATGAGCGCAAACTTGGAATTATGGGCTTCGGCAAAATCTTCCTTTTCGACTCAGGGACATCGGCCACACAATTTCCCTTCAAACTTAAGCACTTGGTTTTCAAAGGTGTGCGGATCTCGGCTTGGTAACAATCTCATCGGCTACTTTTACGAAGAATTCATCCTCCATTTGTCTTGCCTTTACTTCTTCAACAATGGTTGGTTCTGCGAAATCAATGTTAGGCATGCCAAATTTCCAAGCGATTTTACTTTCGAGCGTCGGCCTGTTGTTGGCTTTCCACAGGGTGATATTGAATCGCATATCGTAGTCCTTCAACAACTCGAGCCATCTTCTTTGTCTCAAGTTCAATTCATACGAGTGAATAGATACTTCAAGCTCGATGATCTGTAAAACGACAAGCTCCATACAAGTAATGGCCAAATCTTCAAAGCAAATACCAATTTGCTAGCTCCAAGTCATGGGTAGGATAGTTCTTCTCATGTGGCTTCAATTGGCCGAGATGCATATGTTATAACCTTACCTCCTTGCATTAATACACAACCCAAACCCTTATCGCGACGCATCACTTGTAAACATGAAACTCCTCATTACGATGGAAGTACGATCTTGGTCTTTGTAACCAACCTCGTCTTTAGTTCTGAAAAATCGACTCGATCTTGATCCATTTATACGGTGCTCCCTTCCTAGTCAATTGTGTCAATGGAGTTGCAATCTGGAGAAATCTTTCACGAACTTCTGTAATAACTGCCAAACCGAAAACTTGAACCTCGGACACATTGGTCGGCCTCGGCCAATTTACCACGGCTTCTATTTTGCTCGGATCAAGAAATACCTTCTTCATTTATTACATGACCCGAAATGAAATAGTAGAAAGCCAAAACTCACACTTGTTAAATTTAGCATACGGTTTCCGGTCTCTCAATATCGCAAGAAATTCTCGAGATGGTTTTCATGTTCAACTTCACTCTTGGAATAAATCAATATATCATCGATGAAAGCGACCACAAACTCATCTAAGTGGGGCTTGAAGACTCTGTTCATTAAATCCATAAATGCGGCGGGGCATTGGTCAATCCGAAGGCATCACTAAAAATTCGTAGTGGCCATATCTAGTCCGAAAAGCGATCTTCTCAACATCCTCTGCCTTAACCTTAAGGCGATGGTAGCCCGACCTAAGGTCAATCTTGGAAAAGACTTCGTGCTCCTTGTGGCCGATCAAGTAAATCATCAATCCTAGGTAATGGGTACTTATTCTTAATGGTGACCTTATTGAGTTCTCTATAATCAATACAAAGGCGAAGTGTGCCATCCTTCTTCTTAACAAATAACACAGTGCTCCCCATGGTGATGTGCTCGGCCTAATAAATCCCTTGTCCAACAACTCTTGCAATTGTAGTTTCAATTCTCTAAGTTAAATTTGGGACATTCTATATGGTGTTTTGGAGATCATTTGTGTTCGATATAACATCAACGATAAACCCTATTTCTATCGACCAAGTGGCAGTAAATCATTAGGAAAGGCGTCGGCGAACTCATTAACAAGCGATGTCGGCTAAACTAACATTTCCATCTGATCTTTCAATATACTACACAAATAACCCTTCTGACCTTTTTGGATCAACTTACGAGCCTTCATGGATGAGATTAAGTAAGGTGGGGAATTACTCCTTTACCTTGAAAAATAACTTCGCTAGGTTTGGGGTTTCAATGTGACACTCTTGAAACACAATCAATGAGTCGTGGTTTGCTACTAACCAATCCATTCCCAATATAACATCGAATTGATCTATATTCAAGGGCATTAAATCAACTAGCGTTCAACATGCTCAATAACAACAACACATGCTCTATAAATGGATGCAACAATCATGGATCTCCCAGACGGAGTAGAACCACAGATAGCACATAATCAAGAGATTCTAATTTCCTATTAATCTTCTCGGCAAACTTAGTAGAAACAAGCGAGTGCGTGAGGCAGAATCAACTAACACATAAGCATTTAGGAGCAAATTAGAAGTATACGACACCTTGCCTCGGATGCGAGTATCCCGGCACTAGTGCAAACACTCGCCTGTCTCATCTGTCCTTTCGGATTATTCTTGTGAACCGCACGAGGTATTCTCACCCTTCTTTGGTTTCAAATTTTTGCCTTAGGACAATCTCACAAAATGACCCATTTCTCCACATTCATAGCAAGCTCGGATGTCCGACGACAAACCCCAAAATGTTGCTTCCCACAATCTGAACATGTCGCTTAGTATTACCTTCTGCTTTGGATAACCAGACCGCCCTTGTTCATCTTCTTATTGGTGTTCAAGCGGGTTCGTGAAGTGTCATAGTTCTCGCCTCTTTCTTGATTCTCTCCAGGGATTCGATACTGTTCAAGTTAGTTTCGCCAAAACGGCTTTGTTCAAGACTTGACATAGGTCGGCATATCGGCGAGCTAACCGGTCTTGAATCGGTCATGAAGCCCACTTTCAAACTTCCTAGCCTTCATGTATTCATCGTTGATCATGTGAGGTACAAACCTTACCAATTGAGTAAAAGCGCGATCATATTCTCTTCGTTACCGCTTACTGTGTCAAGGTCACAAATTCGGTAGCCTTGGCGATTCAACGCCGAGGGAAAATGCTTTTTGTAAAATAGTTCCAAAAACCTTGCCCGTTAAACCAGGTTAGTTTCTCTGGTCATCATCCACCATCTCCGGTGCATCGCCGTCCGGGGTGAATCACTAAAGTCACCTTCGAACATCGGTCTTTGGGAAAATCTCAAGCAGTTCTCCATTTCCAAACCCCGTGCCTCGGCCTTCATTGGCTCAATACCTCCAGAAAACCTTGGTGGTCTCATCTTCTTGACCTCCCTGATCAAAGCTATTGTGCCATCTCCATATAAGCCTGGTTGTAGAGGAACCTGTGGCGTTGGGGGAGGTGGAGGAGGGACTACATTTCGCCATTCGCCCGCTTCGACTCGGTCGATGTAGCACTAGCGTCTCTTTGTCTTATTTGCCTTAACTCACGGGTCAATCCTTCCATTAATCTTTCCATTCTCCAACTGTCTTGGTGATCGATCTCGGGCAAGTGGAGGTCTACCTCCTCATGATACTATGAGTATACAAAGTGTGACTTTAAAGCAAGTAAACAAATAACTCATGAGGCAAGTAACAATTAAGCAAGTCAAGACAATGCACACCTTGTTCAAATAGCAAGCAATATGATGCAACCCTAGCATCTTTCTAAATGGAATCCTATGCTCTTTAGGACTCGAGTGTGTGAATCAACGTACTATGAGGAACTTGTGCTCGATACCACTGTCACGACCCCAACCTCGCCTAGTAGGTGGGGTCTTGAGATGGCGATGTCCGTAATTACCAAAGGCGGCTTACAAAATTTCACACACATCGAGTAATCATAGGGGCTCACATATGCGAAGCGAATAAACTAAATACAAATGGTCCTTGAGAGCGTGCATAGATCAAATGTAAATGCATACATAATGAGCGCACCTCGGAGATAACAAAACAAATACAAGTTACATCACGATCAAAAGGCTTCTCAAAGACATATACAAATCTGGTTACGAGCAAAGAAGCATGATTTTCAAGAATCTAGAAGTAACACATATGCCGAGGTAATCACAAAGCGACCGATGTAAGCAAGTCAAGTCGGCATAACAAAATCCCAAAACAAGTTTGTACAAATACTTCTAGGCGTCGCCGTCCCGCTCATCACCTACATATATATAGAGAGGTGAGCTTGGAAACTCAGTGAATGGTACTAGAAATAAAGGTTTGCATGAATAATAGCAGAGTCTCCAAAACAAAGCATATCAAAACCATTCAAACAATAGCGAGGTTCTGCCAAGCAAAGAATATCAAGGCATGCGAACAAGAGATGAACCGTATTCATCTCAAATCCTACCGAGACAAAGCAATACAAAGATTAAACAAGTAGTAGCCGAGGTTCCTTACAAAACAAAACAAATCAAGTTGTATCGAATGAAGTGATGAACCGTATTCATCCAACAAGTCTTACAAGTCAAAACATTTGCCGAGATAGCACAAGTAGTAGGCGAGGTAATCTTCAAGACAAAACATATCAAGCTTATATGACTTAGGCATGACCCTTTTTTCACGAAGTTTGTGACTTAGGCGTAGCCCTTTTTTCACCAAGTGGTGCTACAAAAGTTTAAAGTCCTCTAGCACAAGGGACTTGTGTTACTTAGGCCCGTAGCCGCTTTAACATTTATCTTAGCAAGATAGGACCGTATCCTCTTAACAAGAAATCTGCGAAAGTTTAGAGTCCTCGGTACAAGGGACTTTCCAAAGAAAGGACCGTATCCTTTTAACAAGAAGTCTCAAGGAAGTTTAGAGTCCTCCAAAGACAAGGACTTTCCAAAGAAAGGACCGTATCCTTTTTAACAAGATGGTATCGAAAGTTTAGAGTCCTCCAAGACAAGGGACTTTCCAAAGATACCAAACAACGCTCAACCCATTACAAGGACATCATCAAGGCGAAGTTCATACTTACCTTTTCCTCTAGTCTTTGCTAAAGTTTAGAGTCCTCCGACAGGGACTTTCAAGAATACCATCAAAACAAGCTCATATACAAAACATCAAAATAGGCTAATCATTCATGCTTAGCAATTACTTTTACCAAAGCGAAACAAGCAAGATTTATCAAAAGCTTTATAACATAGCTTTATTAAAAGCACCACTCACCTCGGTCTTCGTGTAGGCTCAAGCAAAGATCAAAGTCCTACAATCACATAGCAAACCATACTCTCAAAAGCAGCTTCACATACATGCAAGGAATCAAAACATTATTTCCCATCACAGGGAAGTGCACTTTGGGTACCATCCAGGTCTAGCCGAGGTCCTACACCTCCCCGCCGAGGTGTGGACTCGAAAGCAAAACAAGGCAAAGTTAGGAAAACACGAGTTTCCTTTCAAAGGACACGAAGAACAAGATCATGCATCTTTGAAATCCAACTCACATATCTGAAATCTGGGGTTTTCAAGCTAAGAGTTCAAAACGTGGACTAGGGTACTCATTCGAGAAAATTATGCAAGAACAAACACAAAACATGATTCTTGTTCCAAACTTTGGATCAAAACAAGGTTCTCCTTTAAGAACACAAGAACAACATTTTCTCTTTCAAAACCAAGTTCAAATCAACGCATGACATGCAAAACAGATCCAATCATGCAATGCATCTAGATGATCAATAAGAACAATCGATGTAGAACAAGAGTCTAACCTCAAAAGCTGAAATCAGCAGTTCGATCTTCCACGATCAAGCTCGGAGCTCAACTCTCACACTAAAATTCTAACTCTAAGTTCTAGAGCTTCTCTCTCTAAACAAGACAAAGATTTGAGACCAAATCATAATCAAAAGATACACAATGATGCATTATAGGCACATCGGCGGTCATAGCCTCGGCTCGGACACGTGGCATCACCGGATTGGTGCGATTAGAAAGGTGACGCTAGACAAGACAAGTCTCGACAAAAGCGTACACAACGCTTGGCGGCTAAGCCTTGAGCTAGAAGTGACCTCGGCCAAAGACAAGACTTGACAACAGGTCAACAAAGACAAAGGTTAGGGAGGGCGACACTTGACTAAGGCATGCCACACCTTGGCACAGGTGTACCACATCTCGGCCTAGGCCATACACCTTAAGGACAAAGATTACAAGCACAAAACATCACGACCTCGGCGATACACGCCGACCCAAAGGTAACATCTCGGCAAACATGCGGGGTGAAGATGGAGGTCGACTAAGGTTCCAAAAGCGCTCAAAAGCAAAGGCTCAAAGGCAAACTATGCTGAGCTGACCTCGGCTACGCTCCAAACAAAACACGAATTCCAGCAACTTACAATAAAACAAAGCAAAACAAGGCAAGTATCAAGATTTCAAACTTGACAATTCAAGATCATACAAAATACATGCAAGCAAGACTGATTCAAAGTGAGGGTTGTTACAGATATACGATAGGTCCACTCGAGCGGAAAACACAACGCTCTAGCGTCAAGAACAAAAAACACGGTCTGCTCGAGCGCAAGAACAAAAAACATGGTCTGCTCGAGCGCAAGAAGGCTCGCTTGAGCGCCAAGACACAAAGATAAAGCACATCCGCTCGAGCGCGAAAACCAGTCCGCTCGAGCGTAGAATCCCCTCTCCTAGAACTTTCACAGACAAAGCACTACCCGTTCGAGCGCCAAAAGGTCCACTCGAGTGCAAGTCGCTCGAGCATAAGAAAACTCGCTTGAGCGTGAAAAACACACCTGCAGAAGTTTTGCAGAGGCACGAAATACTAGGAGTGTGTAAACTCCGTTTGAGCGCAAGAAGACCCACTCGAGCGGTCAACCAAAAAGCAAACTCCGCTCGGCCAGAATGACTGTGGCGTAACACCAAAACTCTGGGCAACAACACTTGAGACCAAAACTCAACCTACCTGTTCGAAACACGTCCAACACATCCAAAAATCCAAACATAGGGAATTAAAGGATGACTATAAGATATACAACCACCAACTCCACAGAACCAAAGTCTGGAGTACAACAAATACAGAAAAGGAACACCGGGATCGCTATAAGATCTTACTCTGCATTAATAATCATATGCTGTGGCAGTGGCCCTAACAACCTCTCCATCATAGCTTGATGTTCCAAGTTCTCATTGTCTAAACATTCCAAGACTTGCCCAAAAGTCCCTGCAATTATATTACCCTATGGATTTAATTCATCGAATGAATTAACAATGATGGGATTATGGAATGTCAATTTGAAGGTTTATGGAACCCAAAATGTGAGTGTTTCATATTAATACCAATGTCTAGAAGACTCATATTAATAACAAAAATAAATAATAAATAAATAAAATGAAGGAAAGGAACAGATAAAGGGAGAATGAAAGAAGCTGAAGGAAAAACTAACATTCACCCATTTTACTCAGAATATTGTTTGCAAGTACAAGTAAATAAAATATGTTATTGGTGAACAGATTACAAATCAAAGAAAAAACTGAGAACATGGATCCACAAATAATAGGACATATCTAAACTGAAGATCAATTAGTTTGTTATTTTCAAAAACAGTTTTTAGAAATGAGTTAGAGAACTATTTTCTAAGAAGCACCATAACATTATTTTCTGTTTTCTGTTTTGTGGTTTCCAGTTAGGAATAATATTATGAACACGCACACCCAAAAAAGCAAACATGACTCCTCAAAATTTTCACAACTTTTAAAAAAAATGTTTGAGAGCATTTTGGAAACCACTTCTTAATTTCATGATGTGTCCTTTTGAATCTTTTAGAAGTAGACTGGATCAGCCAGTTTGCATTGGGCCCGAACATAGTTGGGATAAACCTGTAGCATCCTTTTGAAAGAAAAACCACCTTTTTCCACAGAAAAAAATACAAAAAACAAAAATCAGACAACCAATTTAATCCATGAAAACTGCTCATAAGTCAACAGAATTGGGCAGTCCAAATATCATACAACTAAAAAAATTAGTTGAGCAAGAAGCCAACCATGGTCAGCCATGAACTTCTGTTGAATGAACTCTAGCTCTGCCTCAGACAGTTTTGAGTTTATAGTCTTTTTTCCTGGGTAACTACTCCTTTCAACCTTTGATGTTTCCAAAACTTCTTACTCATCCTTACATTCTTACTGCGCCATTGAGTCTTTCCTATTTGATTAGTGTTCATATGGTTTTCCATCCCTTTGCGATGATATTGATCTTTGTCCATTGTCGATAAGTTTCCAAGAACCCTTTATGTTGTCTCTGAAGAGGCTCTTGAGGAGACCCATCCAGACCTATCAATCTAGCGCTACCGTTTGGTGGCTGTCCATCAACGTGTACTGTCACGAACATACACTTAGCTATGTAAACACATAAACTACACTTAGATATATAAACACAGAAACACAGAAACAAATTAAAACATAGAAACGCAGAAACTCCACTTTTTTCTTTCTGATCTTCCTTTCTCCTAAAAGCCTTCACAGGAGTGCAGGGTGAGTCTAGACCCGTGAGTCTTGCGACTACTCCTCGGGTCTTGACTTGGGTTTTGAAATTCTTTTTTCGGTTTTCGAAGGTGGTGGTGGGGGTGGTAGGGATGTCGGTGGTGTGGTTAGATGGTTGCGTTGGGAGGCTTGCGTCTTGAAGAAAGCGTGGAGGATCTTGGAAAAACACTTGAGCTTGGAATTCTGTGACTTGGCCATGTTTGAGAGAGAGAGAGAGAGAGAGTGATTGTGTGGAAAGGCGGCAAAAGGCAACAAAACTATAAAGGCTTGGTTTTGTACAATATAGAGTGAGGAGTGAGTTGTGGAGTCATTTTACCAATTTGAATCTAATTTCCATTCTTATTTTAAGACTGATTAGGTAAAATATTTACAAAAAAAAATTTAGATGATTGGATATTAATTGTTATATATTTAAATTAAATTTATATTATAAAAAATAGATAATTATTTTTAAAATTATATTTGTTGCCTATTTTTTTGAAACAAATGTGCTTTAAATATATAGCTACTGATATTCAATTATCGTAATTTTTTATATGAATCTTTTAATTAAAGAGTTCCAAAAAATGAACTGTTCAAATCATCGGAATTGATTCTAAAATAGACCTACTAAATCCATACGCTCTCTCAAATTGAATAAAAAACTTTAAAAAAAAAAAGCCAAATTCTTTCTGATACCATGACATGGCTTATGTTTTAATTATATGTACACCAAAAAAAAAAAAAAAAGTTATAGATAAAACATGTTGAGTTATTTTTTTTAGGTAGTTAAATAAATTGATAAATTATAAATACACATCCGAAATTTATTTAAAATATGAATTATTTCATGTGCTTTTAAAAATTATATCATGTCCCTTGAGGTTTTTTACTTCATAATAAATGGTCATTTTACCAATAAATCGTTTAGTCACAGCTATTATTGATGTCAACAATATATTTCAACAAATAATTCAACCAATTTTATTATTATATGGTAGAGCATTTAGAAATTTTATTTTTTACAATGATTATTTCTTACTCATTAAGTTTTTAAAATTTATTTAATTATTTCCCTTTCAAAAATCAATATGACAAATTTTTAAAATTCATATATTTTTATTCTAAAATAGTGAAATATTATAACTATGTCATTTTTTTTATAACGAACCATAATTTTAATTATTAATTGTTAATACAACAATTTTAATTTATTTATACTATATGTTATAATAAAGGAATAGTTGAAACAAAACACTTAGAAAAATGACTAGTGAGAACAAAGGAAACGATGTTAAATTAGTACCCGTTGCATACGGTTACATTATGATTCAAAATAAACAAATCTACCAATTACCTGTAGGCAGGGTAATTTCCAAACTGCCCTCGTACTTTCTTTGGAGCTTGCACCCTCTAGCCAATCCAAGCGTGCACTCTGCTTGAAATATTTCTCAACATGAAGGCTGAAAAAATACAAATAAGAGCTTTATACATGGGATGAAACAGATAAATAGTATGAAATAAACAAACAAAAACAACAGATCTTACTCCGCACTGATAATCATATGTTGTAGCAGTGGCCCTAACAACCTCTCCATCATAGCTAGATTGTAAGGACCCACATTTCATACCATAGTCATGTTCATGTGCATTTGCATAACCGTGCTTTGCTAAGTTAACATTCATGAATCTTGCCATGTTTTGTACGTATTTGATTTGCCTAAGTGTATATGTATGCTTTGTCCTCCCTTGTATTGCTAAGCCTAGGTCATATCCAAGCCGAGGTCATCCTAAGCCTAGAACTATCTGGGAACCCCTTTGCTTGACCTCCATCTTCATCCGGACATATTGGCCGAGATGATTATCATCTGGGCCGAGGTGAGTATCACCAAGGCTGAGGTGTGTATTATCTGGGCCAATATGTTATCTTGAACCCAAGTGATCTTGTCCTGGACAGGTGTGACCTAGACCGAGGTGTGGTACATCTAGGCCGAGATGTGGCACAGCTTAGTCAAGTGTTGTTCTTCCTAGCCGAGATCATTGTTCCTTGACTAGCCGAAGTCTTGTCCTTAGCCGAAGTCATTGTCCTTTGTTTGCCGATGTCTTGTCTTTTGCCGATGTCATCACTTGCCGAGGTGCCCTTGCCACCAAGCTTGTTAGATACGCTTTGTCAGTGACTTGTCTAATCTATCAGTCACCTTTTTGAAGAGAACCAACCCGGTAACGCCACGTGTCCGAGCAGAGTGTTAAGTCAGCCGATAGAGAGAGAAACCTATCATTTGTTGTGTTTGTTCTAAGGAAGAAGAGAGAGAAGCTCTAGAGGAGTTCTAGAGAGGGAGTAGAGAACCAAGCTTGATTCCTAGAGATCAAACCGTTAGATTCGTGTTCTAAGGTTAGATTCTTGATTTGCTCATGTAGCTCTTTATGTTTATGTTATTGCATTGCATGATCGAATATGTTTTGAAAGCCATGCATCGTTTTGAAGTTCGGTTTTAGAAAGAGAAAAGGGTATTCAAGTGTTCTTCAAGAAAAGTTATGTTTTGATCCGAAAGCTCAAGCCAAGATATATGTTTTTGTGTTTGTTTTCACATGATCTTCGAGTATGGGTACCCAGGTCCATGTTTTCGAACTCATGGCATGAAAACCCAGATTTTGTATGAGCAAACTATGATTTTGGCATTCATCATATTCATGTTCTTCATGTTCATGTTCTTCATGTTCTTCACGGGTGGAAACCCAGATTTCCAGACTTCACTTCCCGAAGTGTAGTCGCCGAGATCACTCTTGCCTAGACCTTACACTTAGGCCAAGCATCGTATCTCACCTTGGCCTACCTTGCATGATCACTTGCACTTGTCTTGTTTGAACCTCGGCATGCAGCCGCACACCGAAGCCGTGGCAACCATACCTCGGCCAGGAGGTGTGGGACCTCGGCATAGACCTGGTTGGTGCCCAGCATGTCTCAATGACATGTACAGCAGTGTTTCGACTTCCAGCATGTTTTCCCGAGATTATTTGCATGAATGTAAGACTTGTTTTGAGAAGTATGTTCAGTAGACTTTGCCATGTGTTTGTAGGACTTGGACCTTGCCTTGACTCCGACGTCCCAAGAACTAGGTGAGTGGTATTTTAATAAAGATATGTTATAAAGTTTTGATAAAACCTTGTTTTGCCTTGTTCGGAAAGTATTTGTTAAATATGAATGATTATCCCTATTTTGGTATATCAAGTTTAAGTTTCATGTATCAAGTATAAGCTTTGTTTTGATGTTGTCAAGTCAAGTCCGTACGTGCTAGGGGACTTTAAGCATTAGTGGCACAAGTCCTCCCATGCTAGGGGACGTTAAGCCTAAGTAGCATCGTCCTTTCCGTGCTAGGGGACGTTAAGCCTAAGTAGCACCCTTGTTAAGATAGCCACCACCGACGGTCTATGAACGGGTGGATTTGTCTAATTTGCTATCGACGGTCTATGAACGGATAGCCACCACCGACGGTCTATGAACGGGTGGATGTGTTTTGTCAAGTATGTTATAAGTTCAAGTACACGTTTTGATACAAGATAAGCTAAGTACATGTTTGATACAAGTTATGCTAAGTAAAGGTTTTGATGCAAGCCATGTTATACGTATGTTTTGAATAAGCTACGCTATAAGTGCAAGTTTTAAACAAGCTACGACGTATGTAATGTTTTGACAAGAACCTCGGGAATCATCCATTTAACCCCTTTATTACTTGTACCATTCACTGAGTATCCAAGCTCACCCTCTCTATGTATATATGTAGGTTCCAAGCTAGAAGTCGGCTTCGCCGAGGTGTTTATTTTGTGCCGATGTTTGTATGCATGATAGGTCGGCATCAAGGATGTCGGCAACTGTGAAGATTATGTTCTTAACCTTGTACTTCATGTATTATATTTATGTCGGCATTTTGTGCTTAGGTCGGCAGTCTTGTACTGACGTCGGCAGTTTTGAAGATGATGATTCTTGACTTGTATTCATTATGTTTTTGTATAAGTCGGCTTGTGAAGCCTTTTGCCAAGATGTAATGTATATTTTATTAGTTGTAAAGTTATGTAAGGATGTATGCCATTTCATTTGACTTATGCACAGCTCTTATGGACCACTTGTATTTTAAGTTATTTGCTTCCGCTCTTGTTAGCCCCATATGTATACTCTGATTGTGTGTGATTTTGTAAGTTGGCCTTTGGTAATCTCGGATTACTAGCCATCACGACACCATTCTACTAGGGACAGTTTGGGGTCGTGACATAGATGTTCCAAGTTCTCATTGTCTAAACGTTCCAAGACTTGCCCAAAAGTCCCTGTAATTATATGACCCTATGGATTTAATTCATCAAATGAATTAAAAATGATGGGATTATGGAATGTCAATTTGAAAGTTTATGGAACCAAAAAAGTGAGTGTTTTATATTAATACCAATGTCTAGAAGACTCATATTAATAACAAAAATAAATAATAATAAAAAAAAGATGGAAATGAGCAGATAAAGGGAGAAAGAAAAAAGCTGAGGAAAAAACTAACCTTCACCTATTTTACTCAGAATCCTGTTTGCAAGTACAAGTAAATAAAATATGTTATTGGTGAATTGATTACAAATCAAAGAAAAAATTGAGAACATGGATCCACAAATAATAGGACATATCTAAACCGAAGATCAATTAGTTTGTTATTTTCAAAAACTGTTTTTAGAAATGAGTTAGAGAACCATTTTCTAGGAAGCACCATAATACCATTTTATGTTCTCTGTTTTGTGGTTTCCCGTTAGGAATAGTATTATGAACACACACACCCAAAAAAAAGAAACATGAGTCCTGAAAATTTTCACAACTTTCAGAAAATGTGTTTGAGAGCACTTTGGAAACCACTTCTTAATTACACGAAGTGTCCTTTTGAATCTTTTAAAAGCTGACTGGACCAGCTAGTTTGCATTGGGCCCGAACACAGTTGGGATAAACCTGTAGCATCCTTTTGAAAGAAAAACCACCCTTTTCAATAGAAAAAAACGCAAAAAATAAAAATCAGACCGCCAATTTAATCCATGAAAACTGTAACGCCCTCAAAATAAACCCATAATTATACATTCATTATGCAAGAAAGACATATCATATTCCCAACATCAGAGTATTCTTACAAGAGATATTACATGTTGACCACAAAAGTAAATGTCCTATAGGCTTACAACTTTCCAAATCGACACTTGGGTTCAACAAAAGTAGAGTTCTAACTCTTTACACAAAATAAGCCCTTGGCTTGATATACATGTAATACAAAAAGGATAATCACAAAAGATCTCTCAGCCACTAAGCCTCCCAAGCTACGTCCTTGGAGGTGGCATGTCACTTGTACCTGAAAATGATGTCCCATATAGGGTGAGCCAACGCCCAGTAGAGATATGCTAAACATAATATGAGTAATAACTAAAACATTAGCATTTGATAAATGTTTAACTCACATAAACCAACTTATAACACATTCCAGTTCCATGACCAATATGTCCATGTTTCATTCCACTTTCCTTTATTTAACCCATTTTATTCATAATCATGGCTCAGAACCTGGCCAAACATTTCAATGAGACAATAACTCATATAAAAACACTTCCATACTTCACAATAGATACACATATTTGCTGTATCAATGGAGTCCATCCCCTATCTCATCCCAAATAATATCCAGTTTAGGAGTCCATCCCCTATCTCCTCCCAAACTGTAGAGTACATCCCCTATCTCCTCCCACACAATGCAATGTATATAAACACTTATCATATACAATGATCAATCAATACACATATTCGATGTGTTATTCCAACCGTCATATTCAATGACATATTCAACGTGATTAGTTTCAGTTTTCCCTAATCAACATACAGTGTCTACAACAATCAAGACTATCCTCCACCGATAGCCTAAGGCAATTATTTCTAAACAGATAATAAATGTATCAACAGATAAATTATCAATATTTCTAAAGGTGAGTGATTAACTTATCCAACTCCACCATTCATTCTCATAACTCCTCAATTTCATTATTTCCAACTCAATCTCATATTTTCATAACTTTCCAAATTAATTCATAACAACAAATTAGGGTTTTCCTCCCCCTTTTCTCAACATTGACCCAAAGCCTCAAATATTTTCATTAAACATCAATAATCTCATTTTAAGACCCAAAATATACATGTAATAGTCAAAAGAACAAAACCCCTCTTTATATATTTTGAAACCCTAACCCCCAAAATTACCCAACTTCAAGATTACATCAAAATGACTACAAGTTTATGTCAAAGACCATAAATATGAGTAGTTATCCCTACCTCAAATGGAGAGACCAAATGGAGAAGATGAAGGATTTCGAAGGTGCTCCAAACCCATAATTTTCGGATCAAAATGAAGAGCAAGCCAAACCCCACACTTTATATAAAGGGACTAAGGTAGAGGATCACTTGATCTAGATGATTTTGTAGAGAGAAGTTGAAGGCTCTCAAGTTTGGGTTTTGAAAAGTAAGAGAGAAAGAGAGAAAGTTGAAAAAGTGATCCAAAAAGTGATTTCACGGTTTGATATACAAATAGGTACGCTCGGCGTGGAACGCCCTTGGCGTCGACACGCGAACTTACGCTCGGCGTCCAAAAGCGTCGTTCGGCGACGGATGGACACTTCAAAAGTTTTGAAGTCGATGGTCCCGCTGAGCGTGAAAGTGGGCGCTTCGAGCATCCGATGACTCGCAGAACAAACTCTTTGGGAGATGAATAATCACGCTTAGGCGTCAAAATGCTCGCTCGGCGAGAAGCAAAACAAAGGCCCACTCGGCGTTGAAACCCGCTCGGCGTGAAGGCCAAAATCGAGCATCAACTTTTGGTTTCTAAACACAACCAACTGTTCCCAACACGCCCAACACAACCCAAAACTCAAATACGAAGAGTAAAGGCCAATCGATATAGACAAAAGCGATCATCCGTAACCGAAGTCCGGTTACAATAAACAATGAAGGAAAAATCGAGATCGCTATAACCTGCTCAAAAGACAACAGAACTGGGCAGTCCAAATATCATACAACTAAAAAAATTAGTTGAGCAAGAAGCCAACCATGGTCAGCCATGAACTTCTGTTGAATGAACGCCATCTCTGCCTCAAACAGCTTTGGGTTTATAGTTCTTTTTGCTACATAACTACTCCTCTTAACCTTTGATGTTTCCAAAACTTCATACTCATCCTTACATTCTTGCTGTGCCATTGAGTCTTTCCTATTTGATCGGTACTCATAGGTTTTCCATCCCTTTGCGATGATACTGATGCAGTCCATTGTCGATTAGTTTCTAAGAACCCTTTATGTTGTCTATGAAGAGGCTGCTGAGGAGGCAGACCATCAAGACCCATCAATTTGGCAATAACGTTCGGTGGCTATCCATCAACATGCACTGTTATAAACATACACTTAGCTATGTAAACACAGAAACTACACTTACATATGTAAACACAGAAACACAGAAACTCTAGTTTTTTCCTTCTGATCTTCCTTTCTCCTGAAAACCTTCCTGGGGTCTGGGAGTGAGTCTAGACCCATGAGTCTTGTGACTACTCCTGGGGTCCTGACTTGGGTTTTGAAATTCTTTTTGGGATTTTCAAAGGTGGTGGTGGTGGTAGGGATGTCGGTGGTGGGGTCGGATGGTTGGGTTGGGAGGCTGCCAACGCAGAGGAGGCAGCGGAGGATGTCGGAGAAACACTTGAACTTGGAATTCTGTGACTTGGCCATGTTTGAGAAGGAGAGAGAGAGATAGAGAGAGAGAGAGAGACTGTGTGTAAAGGCAGCAAAAGGCACCGAAACTATAAAGGCTTGGCTTGGTACAATATAGAGGGAGGAGTGATCCGTGGAGTCATTTTACCAATTTGAATCTAATTTCCATAAATTGAACCTAATTTCCGTTCTTATTTTAAGATTTAATAGGTAAAATATTTATATAAAAAATTAACATGATTAGATATTAATTGTTATATATTTAAATCAAATTTATATTATAAAAAATAGATAATTATTTTTAAAATTATATTTGTCGCCTGTTTTTTTTAAACAAATATGCTTTAAATATATAGCTACTGATATTCAATTATCATAATTTTTTATATGAATATTTTAATTAAAGAGTTCTAAAAAATGAACTGTTCAAATCATCGGAATCGATTCTAAAATAGACCTACTACATCCAAACGCTCTCTCAAATTGAATAAAAAACCTTAAAAAAAGAAAAAGCCAAATCGTTTCTGATACCATGACATGGTTTATGTTTTAATTATACGTACACCCAAAAAAAAAAAAAAAAAAAAAAAGTTACAGATAAAACATGTTGAGTTATTTTTTTTTAGGTAGTTAAATAAATGGATAAATTATAAATACACATTCGAAATTTATTTAAAATATGAATTATTTCATGTGATTTTAAAAATTATATCATGTCCCCTGAAGTTTTTTACTTCATAATAAATGGTCATTTTACCAACAAATCATTTAGTCACAGCTATTATTGATGTCAACAGTATATTTCAATAAATAATTCAACCAATTTTATTATTATATGGTAGAGCATTTGGAAATTTTATTTTTTTCGATGATTATTTCTTACTCATTAAGTTTTTAAAATTTATTAAATTATTTCCCTTTCAAAGATCGATATGACAAATTTTTAAAATTCATATATTTTTATTCTAAAATAGTGAAATATTATAACTATGTCATTTTTTTTTATAACAAACCGTAATTTTAATTATTAATTGTTAACACAACAATTTTAATTTATCTATACTATATGTTATAATAAAGGAATATTTGAAACAAAACACTTAGAAAAATGGCTAGTGAGAACAAAGGAAATGATGTTAAAATTAGTACTGCTTGCATCTGATTCCATTAAGTTCAAAATAAACAAATCTAATTACTGTGGTAGGGGGTAATTTCCAAGCGCCCTCGTGCTTTCTTTGGAGCTTGCACCCTCTAGCCAATCCAAGCATGCACTTCACTTGAAATATTTCTCGCCTGACAAGGTGAAAAAAAAAAATAAGAGCTTTATACATGGGATGGAGCAGATAAATAGTATGAAACAAATAAACAAAAACAACATATCATATTCTGCACTAATAGTCATATGCTCTGGCAGTGGCCCTAACAACCTCTCCATCATAGCTAGATGTTCCAAGGTCTCATTGTCTAAACATTCCAAGACTTGCCTAAAAGTCCCTGCAATTATATTACCCTATGGGTTTAATTCATCCAATGAATTAAAAATGATGGGATTATGGAATGTCAATTTGAAAGTTTATGGAACCAAAAAAGTGAGTGTTTCATATTAATACCACTGTCTAGAAGACTCATATTAATAACAAAAATAAAAAATAAATAAAAAAAAGAAGGAAAGGCACAGATAAAGGGAGAATGAAAGAAGTTGAAGGAAAAACTAACCTTCACCCATTTTACTCAAAATCCTGTTTGCAAGTACAAGTAAATAAACAATGTTATTGGTGAATAGATTACAAATCAAAGAAAAAACTGAGAACACGGATCCACAAATAATAGGACATATCTAAACCGAAGATCAATTAGTTTGTTATTTTCAAAAACAGTTTTTAGAAATGAGTTAGAAAACCATTTTCTAGGAAGCACCATAACACTATTTTATGTACCCTGTTCTGTGGTTTCCAGTTAGGAATAGTATTATGAACACACACACCCAAAAAATAAAACAAGAGTCCTCAAAATTTTCACAACTGTTAGAAAAAATGTTTGAGAGCATTTGGGAAATGTAACGCCCTCAAAATAAGACATAAAACCCATCACAAAAGACATTAATTGATATAAGAGAAATCAACTATTTCTATTCATCAGAGTAGTTCTTACAAAAGTATTACATGTTAACAACAAAAGCAAATGCCCTACGGGCTTACAGCTTTCCAAGTTAACACTTGGTTACACACAAAAGAGTACTAACTCTATACAAAGAAGCCCTTGGCTTGATATACATGTAATACATACAAAATAAACAAAAGAGTCTTCAACTTTTATCCTCATTATCCAAGCTATGTCCTTGGTGGTGGCATGCTACCTGTACCTGAAAATAATGTCCCATATAGGGTGAGCCAACGCCCAGTAGAGATATGCTAAACACAGTATGATTAATGACTAAGACATTAACAATTGATAAATGTTCAATTCCCGTAAATCAATTTATAATCCATTTCCATTTCATGACCACCATGTCCATGTTTCATTTCATTTTCCATTTCTTATCAACTTCATAATTTACATCAGTGGCTCAGAACCTGGCCAACCACTTACATGAGACAGTGACTCATATCAAGCGTTTCCCATCTTACCCAGATTAATTATACCAATTAATCTATACAACAAATTTGGGTTTTCTACCCCATTTCCCCATATTGACCCAATGGTTTATATATTAATCAACCAATAACAATCTCATTATTTTGAAACCCAAATTACACATCTTAGAGTCAAAATTAACAAAACCCCCTTTTAACATTTTGAAACCCTAAGTCCCAAAATCACCCAACTTCAACACTTTATCAAAACAACCAAAAATCTATGTCAAAGACCATAAGAGTGAGTAGGAATCCCTACCTCAAATTTCGGAGCCCAAGGAAGAAGATGACAAAAACGAAAATGCTCCAAATCACAACTTTTTCGGATCAAAAGATAGCCCTCGACGAGCAACGACTTTTTTGTAAAGGCCAAAGGTGAGGAAACAACTCTTACTAGATCAATCCCTAGAGAGAAGGGAAGGATTTAGAGAGAGAAGCTCAACAATGGAGTTTTTGGAAAAGTATGAGAGAGAAGAGAAGTGAAAAAGTGATTTTAAAAAGTCAAAACACGGAGCTTTAACCCGGCCCGCCTCGGCCGGTAAACCCCGCTCGGCGGCACTCACAGACTTCTCGGCGGCCAATCCCCCGCTCGAGCGTCGGATGCACACTCCCAGTACTTTTGCAGACAGTTCCCGCCGGCGCTAAACTCCCGCTCAGCGACACACAAACTCCCGCTGGCGCCAATTACCCGCTTGAGCGGCCAACACTACGAAATCTTGAAGGTTGATTTTCCGCTCGGCGTCAAAACCCCGCCGGCGGACAAACTACAACAAAGGCCCCCCTCGAGCGTCAAAATCTCCGCTCGAGCGGACATGCCAAAATCTGGGCATCTAGTCTTGGTTCCTAAGCTCAACCAACCTGTTTCAAACCTGCCCAACACAACCCAAGACTCAAACAAATGGAATTTAAGGACAACAACAAGGTAGACACAACTACCAACTCCACGGAACCAAGTCCGGAGTACAACTGAACAGCAAAAGGGGTACCAAGATCGCTATAACCTTCCCCCCTTAAAGAATTTCGTCCCCGAAATTAAGCACAAGTTTTTCAAAACAAGTTTTTCTCCGTTTAAAACAATGTTCCATATCAACATTAAACAACTTGACCCATTATCGGTCATTCCATCTCTTATCAAGAGGCATTTCACAACATATACATTACAATATGCATATTCTTTCCATTTCAACAGTTTTCAATAAACATGATGATATAACTCCATCTCTATAATATAGCTAACATATGCAATATTATAATCAACTTCCATTTCAAGGCAAGTCTCCACAATACATCCATAAACCAAAACATTCACAATGTTTTACAACTTAAGACATATGTATAATGTTCTTAAAGTTCATTTTAATTACAAAATCTCAATACATGATTACGCATCAACAAATAAGTCCGGATATTTCTCGTGGACTTCCCACTCACGTTCCCAAGTGGCCTCCTCCACTCTGTGATGTTTCCACAAAACCTTCACCAAAGGAATGGTCTTGCCACGCAGGACTTGATCCCGCCTATCCAAGACCCAAACCGGTCTCTCTTCATACGAGGCATCCTCATCTACCTCTAAGTCGGTCCAATCTAACACATGGGACGGATCCGGCTCATATTTCCGAAGCATACTAACATGAAAGACGTCATGAACCCCGGACAACTGCGGTGGCAAAGTCAAACGGTAAGCAACTTCCCCAATCCTCTCAAGGATCTCAAAGGGACCGATAAACCAAGGGGATAGCTTCCCACTCTTCCCAAACCTCATCAAACCTCGCCTAGGTGATATCTTCAGAAAGACATGATCACCTACCTCAAACGCCAAAGGTCTCCTCCTACGGTCGACATAACTCTTTTGGCGACTCTAGGCAGTAACAAGCCTCTTACGGATAAGCTCAACCTTCTCCGTCGTCTCCCTAACCAACTCCGGACCCAGTAAAGGTGCATCGCCTACCTCGGCCCAACACACTGGAGACCTACATGGTCGGCCATACAAAGCCTCAAACGGTGCCATACCGATGCTAGACTGAAAACTGTTGTTGTAGGCAAACTCCACCAATGGTAAGTGCCTCTCCCATGTCCCACTAAAGTCAAGGACACAACCTCGAAGCATATCCTCAAGGATCTGAATAGTACGCTCGGACTGCCCGTCAGTCTGCGGATGATAAGCCGTACTAAAAGTCAACTTAGTGCCCAAGGCACTCTGCAAACTTTGCTACAACCTAGCAGTAAAACAGGGATCTCTATCTGAAACGATCGTCACTGGAACCCCGTGCAACCTCACTACGTCCCGAATATACAAGTCAGCGAGATGATCTGCCGAATCTCTCACGCGCATAGGGATAAAGTGCGCCGACTTAGTCAACTGGTCTACAACCACCCAAATATCATCACTACCCCACTGAGTCCTCGGAAGACCTACAACGAAGTCCATAGTGACATGCTCCCACTTCCACTCGGCAATAGGCAAGGGTTGCAACAAGCGCTTAGCCTCGATGTTTCGGCCTTCACTTGCGACAAGTAAGGCACCGATCAAAATGACCACATCTCTCTTCATACCCTGCCATCAAAATTGGCGACCCAAATCCCGATACATCTTAGTGCCTCCCGGATGCACCGCAAGGCGCGAATGGTGAAACTCTCGGAGTACTTCCTCTCGGCAAGACTCCGGCACAAATAAACGGTCTCGGTATCTCACACTTAGGTCGGGATACACCGCCAAACCCTTCTCAACCTTCCCGCTGGAGATCTTCTCTCGGAGGGATTCTACCTCAAGGTCACCTCTCTATGCCTCTAGCACTCTAGTCACAAGTGTAGGCTGCGCAACAACAAAAATAAAGCCGCAGCCTCAACAGATTCGCCTAGAAGCAAATCAAACTCGCCAAGTGCCCCCAACATCTCCCATTCCCGGATGGCTATACAAGCTACATCACTAATGGATTTCCTACTAAGGGCATCGGCCACGACATTGGCCTTTCCTAGGTGATAGTGCAATTCAAAATCATAGTCCTTAATGAACTCCATCCACCTTCTCTGCCTCAAATTTAGGTCTCTCTGTGTAAACATATACTTCAAACTCTTATGATCCGAGAACACCTCGAATCTCTCACCATAAAGGTAGTGCCTCCAAATCTTCAAGGCAAAGATTACTCCTGCTAACTCTAGGTCATGGGTAGGGTAATTCTTCTCGTGTATTTTCAACTGACGTGAGCCATAAGCTACCATTTTTCCCTCTTGCATCAACACACAACCCAAACCCTCTCGTGAGGCATCACAATAAACCGCATAACACAACCCTCTCTCCGGAATAATCAACACCGGAGCGGTGGTCAATCTAACCTTCAATTCCTGGAACGACTTTTCACAAGTCTCACTCCATACAAATTTGACCCCCTTTCCGCGTCAACCTAGTCAATGGCGAAGCTAACTTGGAGAAATCTTTCACAAACCGATGGTAATACCCAGGTAATCCCAGGAAACTGCGGATCTCAAACACACTCTTAGGGTGTGCCCAATTCTGCACTGCCTCTATCTTGGATGTATCAACAGACACCCCTTCCCCGGATACCACATGGCCTAAGAACTTGACTTCTCCTAGCCAGAACTCACACTTTCCAAATTTGGCATAAAGCTTATGGACTCTAAGCAATTCGAGCACCACTCTCAAGTGTTCTTCGTGCTCCTCCTCAAAAGACGAATAGATGAGAATGTTGTCCACAAAAACGACTACAAAACGATCTAAGAATTCCCGGAAGATCCGGTTCATCAAATCCATAAAGACTTCCGGTGCATTGGTAAGCCCAAATGGCATCACCAGAAACTCATAATGGCCATACCGCGTATGGAATGCCGTCTTTGGAATGTCCTCCTCCCTGACCCTCAACTGGTGGTAACCCGATCTCAAATCTATCTTAGAGAAACAACGGGAACCCTTCAACTGGTCAAACAGATCATCTATACGGGGCATAGGGTACTTATTCTTGACCGTAGCCCGATTCAACTTCCGGTAGTCAATACACAATCTCAAGGCACCACCTTTCTTCTTAGCAAAGAGGGCCGGTGCTCCCCACGGCGAAACACTAGGGCGAATGAAGCCCTTATCTAGCAATTCCTGGAGCTGAACTTTCAACTCAACCAACTCTGCTCGGGCAAAACAATAAGGTGCCATAGAAATTGGCGCCGTGCCGGGCACTAAATCAATAGAGAACTCTATCTCTCGGTGAGGTGGCAAATCTACAAGCTCCTCGGGAAAGACATCCGAATACTCACAAACCACCATCGGCAACACACTCTGGGTCTCATCACACTCACCACTCATAAAGCTAGCGAGTAGACCACTAAGCTCACTCCGCCCTCGCGGACCATACCCCGGTGGCAAAACACTACCAACCCGGTCCCCCAAGAAATGGAAACACTCCCTGCTCACGGTACAACAAGTGACCCTCTGGCGGTAGCAATCAATAACTGCCCGGTATGACGACAACCAGTCCATACCCAAAATAACATCAAAGCCCTTCATGGGCATAACTACAAAAGGAAACGGAAGCCTATGGTCGGTGACCTCTATATCACAACCTCTACATCCATGTTTCAAAATCAGCTCACCCCCAAGAGGTGATACAACACAAATAGGAGATGCTAATAGTGCTAACTCCAACTCCAACACAGATGCAAATGCAGCAGACACAAAAGAATGAGATGCACCCGTATCAATCAACACATTAGCAACCGAGTTGCAAAACAGAAAGGTACCTCTCACTACTGACGGAGATGTACTAGGTCCTGCGCGGTGACAGCATACACGCGCCCTGTAGGCCCCTGATCCACTTGCTCACCTCTAGGAGCAAACGACTGATGCACAGACTGGAAAGATGAGGCTCTAGGATTGGCCCTCGAGGCCTGCACAGACTGAGCTGGCTGATAACTCTGCGTCTGCCTAGAACCAGACGCCCCTGAAGTGGCACTCAACTGTGGGCAAAACCTCTTCAGGTGCCCAGGCTGTCCACACTGATAACAAGACAAAGGCTGGCCCCTGCCCTGACTCTGGCCCTGAGGTCTAGCTGAAGAAGAAGCAGCTCGCTGACCCCCTCCCTTCTGCGGGCAAACCGAAGACTTGTGACCCAGCTGGCCACATGCAAAACAAGTCAAGCCTCCCTGACTACCTCTCCCGGAACTCGTGACTCGGACCGGAAGGTCGATCTAAAACCCCTTGAGGCGGCCGAGGGTTGAAACCCTTCGTCTCGCCATCACCCCGCCCTCTTGGCTCCTCTTGGAACCGCCATGCTTCTCCTCATCCTCTTCCTGCATCATAAGCTCCATGTGAGCTGCAACATCCACCAAACGTCTATATTCCCGAATAAGCGATCCTCCAACCCTCAACTTGAGCCCATGCCTCAATTTCCGCACAAATACAAAGCAACGGCATTCTTCGGACACCACCGGTCAGTGCAAACACGACAGACTAGTAAAAGTAGCCTCAAACTCGGCCACTGATGAACCCTGCTGTTTAAGCCGACAAAAATGATCCCTCAGCTTCTCCCTAGCAGCCGAAGACAAGAATTTCTCTTGGAAAGCATTCACAAAAGCCTCCCACGCACCACCAACACGGCCCTTCTCGTACTTCCACCATTGACCCACATCTCCCTTCAGTTGGAAGGATGCCAAGGTCACCTTTAAACCCCCGTCCTCGATGCCAAGCATCTCGAACGTCTTCTCCATCTGTTCCAGCCACTCGTCAGCCTTAAGTGGCTCTTTCGGATCTCCAACAAATTCATCCGGATTAGACCGAAAAAATTCCCTCTTCAAGAAAGAAGGCCCTTCCTCTGCAACCTGATGCTCAGCTCTGAGAATACCCAAAGCTCCCGCTATTTCTCAGGCCAAGGTAGCCATAGCCTGCTGACCCACTGGCTCGGCCACGTTGGCCTGACCAACTCCCTCCTGTATTGCCAGAATGTCATCCGGTAAAGGCACCTCCTACCTCCTAGGCCTACCACGCCTACCACCTCGTCTTGACATCCTATTGAAGATAACAAAGACGTTAGCACATTCATAAATGTGCTGAAACTAAACACCCTCGTCCTAATGCATGGACAACTATAATTCACTCCACGTAAGCACATAAACACATAATCACTTACAAATTCCATTCCTGGATAATGACAGTTCCATGGCGTTACTAGAGTTCCGGTTAGAAACAACATTGATCAAGTGCTTTTCCAACAAGACTCATAGAAACCCAAGGATCCAATCAATATCCTAGAAGTCGAATCCCATACCCAAATAGTCACATAAGCATGTTATCTATTAAACACAAGACACTACATCTAAGTCTCTAACCAAGCAAGACAAACCCCTTGTAATCCTAATCACTTCCCACGTACCCAAAGTATTCGAACCCGGTACGCTCTGATACTAAGTTGTAACGTCCTCAAAATAAGACATAAAACCCATCACAAAAGACATGAATTGATACAAGAGAAATCAATTATTTCTATTCATCAGAGTAGTTCTTACAAAAGTATTACATGTTAACAACAAAAGAAAATGCCCTATGGGCTTATAGCTTTCCAAGTTAACACTTGGTTACACACAAAAGAGTACTAACTCTATACAAAGAAGCCCTTGGCTTGATATACATGTAATACATACAAAATAAACAAAAGAGTCTTCAACTCTCATCCTCATTATCCAAGCTATGTCCTTGGTGGTGGCATGCTACCTGTACCTGAAAATAATGTCCCATATAGGGTGAGCCAACGCCCAGTAGAGATATGCTAAACACAGTATGATTAATGACTAAGACATTAGCAATTGATAAATGTTCAATTCCCATAAATCAATTTATAATCCATTTCCATTTCATGACCACCATGTCCATGTTTCATTTCATTTTCCATTTCTTATCAACTTCACAATTTACATCAGCGGCTCAGAACCTGGCCAACCACTTACATGAGACAGTGACTCATATCAAGCGTTTCCCATTTTACAAAAGATAAACATACTAGTTGTATCAACATCTCAACAGATAAGCGTACAAGCTGTATCCACATTTCAACAGATAAGCATATAAGCTATATCGACACTTCCAAAGATAAGCACATGAGCTATATCAATACTTCCATAGATAAGCATATAAGCTATACCAACACATTAACTGACAAGCATATGAGCTGTATCAGTGGAGTCCATCCCCTATCTCCTCCCAAACAACATCCGATTTAGAGGTCCATCCCCTATCTTCCCTTAAACCATAGAGCACATCCCCTATCTCCTCCCACACACACAATGTATACACATATAAGTCATATACCCAATCAAGCAATACATATCGTTAATGTATTCTATCAACCGTCATACTCTATGACATAACCAATTGATTAGTTTTAGTTTGCCTAATCATCATGCATTGTCTACAACAATCAAAACTACCCTCCACCGGTAGCTCAAGCAATTATTTCTAAACAGATAATAAAAGCTCCAACAGATAAAATATCGATGTTTTCAAAAGTGAACAATTAACAAACCAAACTCCACCGTTTCGCAATATAATGAGTCAATTTCATTATTCCCAACTAAATTCTCAATATCAACACATTACCCAGATTAATTATACCAATTAATCTATACAACAAATTTGGGTTTTCTACCCCATTTCCCCATATTGACCCAATGGTTTATATATTAATCAACCAATAACAATCTCATTATTTTGAAACCCAAATTACACATCTTAGAGTCAAAATTAACAAAACCCCCTTTTAACATTTTGAAACCCTAAGTCCCAAAATCACCCAACTTCAACACTTTATCAAAACAACCAAAAATCTATTTCAAAGACCATAAGAGTGAGTAGGAATCCCTACCTCAAATTTCGGAGCCGAAGGAAGAAGATGACAAAAACGAAAATGCTCCAAATCACAACTTTTTCGGATCAAAAGATAGCCCTCGACGATCAACGACTTTTTTATAAAGGCCAAAGGTGAGGAAACAACTCTTACTAGATCAATCCCTAGAGAGAAGGGAAGGATTTAGAGAGAGAAGCTCAACAATGGAGTTTTTGGAAAAGTATGTATGGCGATCCCGGTATTCCCTCTTCAGTTCAGTTGTACTCCGGACTCAGTTCCGTGGAGTTGGTAGTTGTGTCTATCTTGTTGTCGTTCTTTAATTCCATTTGTGTGAGTTTTGGGATGTTCTGGATAGGTGTGTTACAGGTTGGTTGAGCCTGAGTCTCTAATCTAGTTACCCATGTTTTTGGTGCTACGCTCGAGTGGGTTATTCTGCGCTCGAGCGGGATTTGGTTTTTGGCTGTCCGCCGAAGGACTTCTGCGCCGGCGGATTTACACACTCACAGTATTTTGTTTTCTGCAAAACTTCTGCAGATGTGATTTCTATGCTCGAGCGGATTTCCTGCGCTCGAGCGGGCTTGTTGGAACTCGAGCGGGTAATACATTGTTGGTATAAGTTATGGGAGGGGGAAATCTGCGCTCGAGCGGACGGGTTTTCGCGCTCGAGCGGATGTACTTTATTCATGTGTCTTGGCGCTCGAGCGGACCAAGATTTTTGTTCTTGACGCCGGCAGGTTTTCCGCCGGCGGACATATGTTATCAAGACACGATCGGGCATTTTTAGATCACTTTTTACAACCTCATTCTCTCTCTTACTTTTCAAAAACACCATTTGAGACCTTCTCTCTCTAGAAACTCCCTTCTCTCTAGGGTTTGATCTAGTTAGAGTGCTTTCTTCCTCTTCGCCCTTTGTAAAAGTTGGGTTGATCGTCGAGGGCTTCGTCTTGATCCGAAAAGTTTGGAGTTTGGAGCATTTCGGTTTTGGTCTCTTCTCTCCTTTTGTAGCTCCAAATTTGAGGTAGGGATTCCTACTCACCATCATGGTCTTTGACATAGATTTTTGGTTTTTTTGGCAAAGTGTTGAAATTGGTTGATTTTGGGACTTAGGGTTTCAAAATGGTATAATAGAGGGCTATTATTTTGATTCTTAAACTTGTATTTTGGGTCTCAAAATGATAATTTGGGTGTTGGTTGTTGATATTTGAACCTATGGGTTAATATTGAGGGTAGGGGAAGAAAACCCTAATTTGTATATAAATTAATTGGTATAATTAATTTGGAAAGTTATGGATTTTATTAAATCAAATTGGAATTAATGAAATTGATTCATTAAATTGTGGAATGGTGGAGTTGGATTTACTAAACGCTCACTTTTGGAAAACATTGTTATTTTATCTGTTGGAGCTTTTATTTCCTGTTTAGCAATATTTGCTTGGGCTACTGGTGGAGGGTAGTTTTGATTGTTGTAGATAATGCATGATGATTAGGCAAATTGAAACTAATCAAGTGGACAAGTCATAGAGTATGACGGATGAAAGAATGCATTAACGTTATGTGTTGATTGAATATGTATATGACCTTTGTGTATGTATATATGTTGTGTTGTATGGGAGGAGATAGGGGATGTACTCCACGATTTAGGGGAAGATGGGGGATGGACCTCTAAACCGGATGTTGTTTGGGAGAAGATAGGGGATGGACTCCACTGATACAGCTCATATGCTTGTCAGTTTATGTGTTAATACAGCTCATATGCTTATCTTTGGAAGTGTTGATATATCTTATATGCTTATCTGGTGGTTTGTTGATATAGCTCGTAAGCTTATCTATCGAAGTGTTGATACAGCTAGTAGGCTTATCTATTGTGAAATGAGAACTGTTTAAAAATGAGTTTTGTCTCATGCAAGTTGTTGGCCAGGTTCTGAGCCACAGTTGTGAATTGTGAGCTTGTTAAGGGATGGAAAATGAAATGAAACACAAACACTGTGGTCGTGTAATGGAAATGGTGTATGAATTGATTTATGGGAATTAAACATTTGTCAACTGCTAAAGTCTTAGTTAATGCTCATATTGTGTTTAGCATATCTCTATTGGGCATTGACTTACCCTATATGGGACATCATTTTCAGGTACAGGTAGCATGCCACCTCCAAGGACATAGCTTGGATGGATGTGGGAGTTGAAGACTCTTTTTTTTTATATATTATTTTGTTGTATTACATGTACATCAAGCCACGGACTTATTTTGTATAGAGTTAGTACTCTTCTTTTGTGAAACCAAGTATTAACTTGGAAAGCTATAAGCCTATAGGGCACTTGCTTTTGTTGTTAACATGTAATACTGTTGTAAGAATTACTCTGACGAATGAATAGGTGTTGATTTCCTTATATCAATGCATATCTAAAGTAATGGGTTTTATGTAATATTTTGAGGGCGTTACAACTTGGTATCAGAGCGTACCGGGTTCGAATACTTTGGGTACATGGGAAGTGATTAGTATCACAATGGGTTTATCTCGCTTGTTAGAGACTTAAGTGTAATGTAATGTGTTTTTGTGATAGCATGTTTATGTGACTATTTGGGTATGGGATTTGATTTCTAGGATATTAATTGGATCCTTGGGTTTCTGTGAGTTTTGTTGGAAAAGCACTTGATCAATGCTGTTTCTAACCGGAACTCTAGTAACGCCTTGGGACTGTCATTATCCGGGGATGGAATTCGTAAGTGCTTATGTGTTTATGTGCTTACGTGGAGTGAATTACAGTTGTCCATGCATTAGGACGTGGGTGTTTTGTTTCGGCACATTTTTTTAAATGTGCTAATGTCTTTATTACCTTTAATAGGATGTTAGGACGAGGTGGTAGGCGTGGTAGGCCTAGGAGGCAGGAGGCCCCTTTACTGGACGAAGTTTCGGAAATGCAGGAGGGAGTTGGTCAGGCCAATGTGGCCGAACCAGTGGGTCAGTAGGCTATGGGTGCCTTGGCCCGAGAGATAGCGGGAGCTTTGGGTATTAGGTTGTAGAGGCAGGGCCTTCTTTCTTGAAGAGGGAATTTTTCTGGTCTAACCCGGACGAATTTATTGGAGACCCAAAAGAGCCACTTAAGGCTGACGAGTGGTTGGAACAGATGGAGAAGACATTCGAGATGCTTGGCATTGAGGATGGGACTCTAAAGGTGACCTTGGCATCCTTCCAGCTGAAGGGAGATGCGGGTCAATGGTGGAAGTATGAGAAGGCCCGTGTTGGTGGTACATGGGGGGCTTTTGTAGAGGCTTTCCAGGGGAGGTTTTTATCTGCAGCTGCTAGGGAGAAGCTGAGGGATCAGTTTAGCCGGCTTAAGCAGCAGGGTTTGTCAGTGGCCAAATTTGAGGCTACTTTTACTAGCTTATCCAGGTTTGCACCTGAACTAGTGGCGTCCGAGGAATGCCGTTGCTATGAGTTTGAGCGGAAGTTGAGGCGAGTCCTCAAGTTGAGAGTTGGTGGGTCTTACATCCGAGAGTTTGGACATCTAGTGGATGCGACTGCTCATATGGAAATTATGATGTAGGAGGAGGATGATGAGAAGCAGCAAGGTTCCAAGAGGAGCCAAGAGGGCCAGGGTGATGGCAGGAGACAGAGGGGTTTTAACCCACAACAGTCTCAGGGTGGTTTGACTAGATCGACTTTTCCGGTACCGAGTGCAGGCTCCGGGAGAGGTAGCCAGGGAGGTTTGACTTGTTTTGCATCTGGCCAGCTAGGTCACAAGTCTTCGATTTGCCTACAGAAGGGAGGGGTTCAGCGAGCTGCTTCTTCTTTAGCCAGACCTCAGGGCCAGAGTTAGGGCAAAGGCCAGCCTTTGTCTTGTTATCAGTGTGGACAGCCTGCGCACCTGAAGAGGTTTTGCCCACAGTTGAATGCCACTTAAGGAGCGTCTGGTTCTAGGCAGACGCAGAGTTATCTGCCAGCTCAGTCTGTGCAGGCCTCGAGGGCCAACCCGGGAGCTTCGTCTTCCCAGTCTGTGCATCAGTCGTTTGCTCCTAGAGGTGAGCAGGTGGATCAGGGGCCTACAGGGCGCGTGTATGCTGTTACCGCGCAGGACCTAGTACCGGCTCCATCAGTAGTGAGAGGTACCTTTCTGTTTTGCAACTTGGTTGCTAGTGTATTGATTGATACAGGTACGTCTCATTCTTTTGTATCTGCTGCATTTGCATCTGTGTTGGAGTTGGAGTTAGCACTATTAGCGTCTCCTATTTGTGTCGTGTCACCTATTGGGGGTGAGTTGATTTTGAAACACGGATGTAGGGGTTGTGATATAGAGGTTGACGATCATAGGCTTCCGTTTCCTTTTGTGGTTATGCCCATGAAGGGCTTTGATGTTATTTTGGGTATGGACTGGTTATCGTCATACCGGGCAGTTATTGATTGCTATCGCTAGAGGGTCACTTGTTGTACCGTGAGCGGGGAGTGTTTCCATTTCTTGGGGGACCGGGTTGGTAGTGTTTTGCCACCGTGGTATGATCCGTGAGGGCGGGGTGAGCTTAGTGGTCTACTTGCTAGCTTTTTGAGTGGTGAGTGTGACGAGACCCAGATTGTATTGTTGAGGGTGGTTTGTGTGTATTCGGATGTTTTTCCCGAGGATCTCGTTGGTTTGCCACCTCACCAGGAGATTAAGTTCTCTATTGATCTAGTGCCCGCCACGGCGCCGATTTCTATGGCACCTTATCGTTTTGCCCCAGCCGAGTTGAGTGAGTTGAAGATTCAGCTTCAGGAATTGTTAGATAAGGGGTTTGTTCGCCCTAGTGTTTCGCCGTGGGGAGCACCGGCCCTCTTTGCTAAAAAGAAAGATGGTGCCTTGAGATTGTGTATCGATTACCGGAAGTTGAATCGAGCTACGGTCAAGAATAAGTACCCTATGCCTCGTATAGATGATCTGTTCGACCAGTTGAAGGGTTCCCGTTGTTTCTCTAAGATAGACTTGAGATTGGGTTACCACCAGTTGAGGGTCAGGGAGGAGGATATTCCGAAGACGGCATTCCGTGCACGGTATGACCATTATGAGTTTCTGGTGATGCCATTTGGGCTCACCAATGCACCGGCAGTCTTTATGGACTTGATGAACCGGATCTTCTGGGAATTCTTGGATCGTTGTGTGGTCGTCTTCGTGGACGACATCCTAATTTATTCACCTTCAGAGGAGGAGCACGAGGCACACTTGAGAGTGGTGCTTGAGCTGCTTAGAGCCCATAGGCTATACGCCAAGTTTGGGAAGTGTGAGTTCTGGCTAGAAGAAGTCAAGTTCTTAGGCCATGTGGTATCCGGGGAAGGGGTGTCTGTTGATACATCCAAGACTGGGGCAGTGCAAGATTGGGCATAGCCTAAGAGTGTGTTTGAGATCCGCAGTTTTCTAGGATTAGCTGGGTATTACCGTCGATTTGTGAAGGATTTCTCTAGGTTAGCTTCACCGTTGACTAGACTGACTCAGAAGGGAGTCAAATTTGTATGGAGTGAGACTTGTGAAAAGTCGTTCTAGGAATTGAAAGTTAGATTGACCACCGCTCCAGTCTTGATTATTCCGGAGAGAGGATTGGGTTATGCGGTTTATTGTGATGCCTCACGGGAGGGTTTGGGTTGTGTGTTGATGCAAGAGGGGAAAGTAGTAGCTTATGGCTCACGTTAGTTGAAAATTCATGAGAAGAATTACCCTACCCATGACCTAGAGTTAGCAGCGGTGATCTTTGCCTTGAAAATCTAGAGGCACTACCTTTATGGTGGGAGATTCGAGGTGTTCTCGGATCATAAGAGTCTGAAATATCTGCTTACACAGAAAGACTTGAACTTGAGGCAGAGGAGGTGGATGGAGTTCATTGAGGATTACGACTTCAAGTTGCATTATCATCCGGGGAAGGCCAATGTTGTGGCCGATGCCCTTAGCAGAAAATCCATAGGTGATGTAGTTTGTATAGCCATCCGGGAGTGGGGGATGTTGGGGGCACTTAGTGAGTTCGATTTGCATCTGAGCGAATATGTTGAGGCTGCGGCCTTGTTTTTTGTTGTTGCTCAGCCTACACTTGTGACTCGAGTGTTAGAGGCACAGAGGGGTGACCTTGAGGTAGAGTCCCTCCGAGAGAAGATCTCCAGTGGGAAAGTTGAGAAGGGTTTGACGGTGTATCCCGACCTGAGTGTGAGATACCGAGACCGTTTGTTTGTGCCAGAGTCTTGCCGAGAGGAAGTACTCCGAGAGTTTCATCATTCGCGCCTTGCGGTGCATCCGGGGGGTACTAAGATGTATCGGGATTTGGGTCGCCAGTTTTGGTAGCGGGGTATGAAGAAAGATGTGGCAGTTTTCGTGTCTAAGTGCCTTACTTGTCAGCAAGTGAAGGCCGAGCATCAAAGGCCAGCGGGTTTGTTGCAACCCTTGCCTATAGCCGAATGGAAGTGGGAGCATGTCACTATGGACTTCGTTGTAGGTCTTCCGAGGACTCAGCGGGGTAGTGATGCAATTTGGGTGGTTGTAGACCGGTTGACTAAGTCGGCGCACTTCATTCCTATGCGCGTGAGGGATTCGGTAGATCATCTTGTCGACTTGTATATTCGAGACATAGTGAGGTTACACGGGGTCCCAATGACGATCGTCTCAGATAGAGATCCTCGTTTTACTGCTAGGTTGTGGCAGAGTCTGCAGAGTGCTTTGGGCACTAAGTTGACCTTTAGCACGGCTTATCACCCTCAGACTGACGGGCAGTCCGAGCGTACTATTCAGATCTTTGAGGATATGCTTCGGGGTTGTGTCCTTGACTTTAGTGGGACGTGGGAGAGGCACTTACCACTGGTGGAGTTCGCCTACAACAACAGCTTTCAGTCTAGTATCGGTATGGCACCATTTGAGGCCTTGTATTGCCGACCTTGTAGATCTCCAGTTTGTTGGGCCGAGGTGGGTGACGCACCTTTGTTGGGTCCGGAGTTGGTGAGAGAGACGACAGAGAAAGTTGAGCTTATCTGTAGGAGGCTTGTTATAGCCCAGAGTCGTCAGAAATCCTATGCTGACCGTAGGAGGAGACCTTTGGTGTTTGAGGTAGGTGATCATGTTTTTTTGAAAATATCACCTAGGCAAGGTTTGATAAGGTTCGAAAAGAGTGGGAAGTTATCCCCTCGGTTCATCGGTCCCTTTGATCCTTGAGAGGATTGGGGAGGTCGCTTATCGCTTGGCTTTACCGCCGCAGTTGTCCGGAGTGCATGACGTGTTTCATGTGAGTATGCTTCAGAAGTATGAGCCGGATCCGTCCTACGTGTTAGATTGGGCCGACTTAGAGGTAGATGAGGATGTCTCGTATGAGGAGAGACCGGTTCGGGTCTTGGATAGACGGGATCAAGTCCTGCATGGCAAGACCATCCCTTTAGTGAAGGTTTTGTGGAAACACCACGGAGTGGAGGAAGTCACTTGGGAACGTGAATTGGAGGTCCACGAGAAATATCCGGACTTGTTTGTTGATGTGTAATCATGTATTGAGATTTTGTAATTTTAATGAACTTTAAGAACATTATGTATGTGTCTTAAATTGTGAAACATTGTGAATGTTTTGGCTTATGGATATAGTGTGGAAACTTGCCTTGAAATGGAAGTTGATTATAATATTGCATATGTTGGTTATATTATAGAACTAGAGATGTATCATGAATATTGATTATGATATGAAATTGTGAACCATGTATGTTGGAAATGGAAGAGAAATGCATGTTAATGATGCACTTGTAATATATGTTGTCTTTACATATTGTGAGATGCCTCTTGATAAGAGATGGAATGACCAGTAATGGGTCGAGTTGTTAAATGTCATAATAAACATTTGTTTAAAATGAAAAAAAAAAAAAAAAAACTTGTTTTCCATAAACTTGCACTTAATTTCGGGGATGAAATTCTTTAAGGGGGGAGGTTATGTCGATCCTGGTATTCCCTCTTCAGTTCAGTTGTACTCCGGACTCGGTTCCGTGGAGTTGGTAGTTGTGCCTATCTTGTTGTTGTTCTTTAATTCCATTTGTGTGAGTTTTGGGATGTTCTGGACAGGTGTGTTACAGGTTGGTTGAGCCTAAGTCTCTAATCTAGTTACCCAGGTATTTGGTGTTACGCCGAGCGAAGTTGTTCGGCCGAGCGAGATTTGTCTTTGGTCGCTCAGCGGGACTTCTTCTTCGGCGGGATTTACACACTCACAGTATTTTGTTTTCTGCAAAACTTCTGCAGATGTGATTTCTCGCCGGCGATTTCCTGCGCTTGGGGAGTGCGCTCAGCGGGCTTGTTGGAGCTCGAGCGGGTAATACATTGTTGGTATAAGTTCTAGGACGGGGAAATCTGCGCTCGAGCGGACGGGTTTTCGCGCTCGAGCGGATGTACTTTATTCATGTGTCTTGGCGCTCGAGCGGGTCTTCTTACGCTTGAGCGGACCCAGATTTTTGTTCTTGGCCTTTCGGCGTTGTATTTTCGCTTGGCGGACATGTAAATATATCAGTACACAGTCGGGCATTTTTAGATCACTTTTTACAACCTCATTCTCTCTCTTACTTTTCAAAAACACCATTTGAGACCTTTTCTCTCTAGAAACTCCCTTCTCTCTAGGGTTTGATCTAGTTAGAGTGCTTTCTTCCTCTTCGCCCTTTGTAAAAGTTGGGTTGATCGTCGAGGGCTTCGTCTTGATCCGAAAAGTTTGGAGTTTGGAGTATTTCGATTTTGGTCTCTTCTCTCCTTTTGTAGCTCCGAATTTGAGGTAGGGATTCCTACTCACCATCATGGTCTTTGACATAGATTTTTGGTTGTTTTGGCAAAGTGTTGAAGTTGGTTGATTTTGGGACTTAGGGTTTCAAAATGGTATAATAGAGGGCTATTATTTTGATTCTTAAACTTGTATTTTGGGTCTCAAAATGATAATTTGGGTGTTGGTTGTTGATATTTGAACCTATGGATTAATATTGAGGGTAGGAGAAGAAAACCCTAATTTGTATATAAATTAATTGGTATAATTAATTTGGAAAGTTATGGATTTTATGAAATCAAATTGGAATTAATGAAATTGATTCATTAAATTGTGGAATGGTGGAGTTGGATTTACTAATCGCTCACTTTTGGAAAACATTGTTATTTTATCTGTTGGAGCTTTTATTTCCTATTTAGTAATATTTGCTTGGGCTACCGGTGGAGGGTAGTTTTGATTGTTGTAGATAGTGCATGATGATTAGGCAAATTGAAACTAATCAAGTGGACAAGTCATAGAGTATGACGGATGAAAGAATGCATTAATGTTATCTGTTGATTGAATATGTATATGACCTTTGCGTATGTATATATGTTGTGTTGTGTGGGAGGAGATAGGGGATGTACTCCACGATTTAGGGGAAGATGGGGGATGGACCTCTAAACTGGATGTTGTTTGGGAGAAGATAGGGGATGGACTCTACTGATACAGCTCATATGCTTGTCAGTTTATGTGTTGATACAGCTCATATGCTTATCTTTGGAAGTGTTGATATAGCTTATATGCTTATTTGGTGGTTTGTTGATATAGCTCGTAAGCTTATCTATTGTGAAATGAGAACTGTTTAAAAATGAGTTTTGTCTCATGTAAGTTGTTGGCCAGGTTCTGTGCCATAGTTGTGAATTGTGAGCTTGTTAAGGGATGGAAAATGAAATGAAACACAGACACTGTGGTCGTTTAATGGAAATGGTGTATGAATTGATTTATGAGAATTAAACATTTGTCAACTGCTAAAGTCTTAATTAATGCTTATATTGTGTTCAGCATATCTCTATTGGGCGTTGGCTCACCCTATATGGGACATCATTTTCAGATACAGGTAGCATGCGACCTCCAAGGACATAACTTGGATGGATGTGGGAGTTGAAGACTTTTTTTTGATTATTTTGTTGTATTACATGTACATCAAGCCACGGGCTTATTTTGTATAGATTTTGTACTCTTCTTTTGTGAAACCAAGTGTTAACTTGGAAAGCTGTCAGCCTATTGGGCACTTGCTTTTGTTGTTAACATGTATTACTTGTAAGGACCCACATTTCTTGTCTTAGTCATGCTTGCATGCATTTATATGATTTGCTATGTTAAGATTTGCATGAATGGATTTTGCCTTGTTTTGTACGAATGGGATTTGCCCAAGTGTATATGTATGCTTTGTCCCTCCCTTGTATTGTTAAGCCTAGATCATTTCCAAGCCGAGGTCATCCTAAGCCTAGAACTATCTGGGAACCCCTTTGCTTGACCTCCATCTTCATTCGGACATATTGGCCGAGATGATTATCATCTGGGCCGAGGTGTGTATCGCCGAGGCCGAGGTGTGTATTATCTAGGCCGAGATGTTATCTTGAACCCAAGTGATCTTGTCCTGGACAGGTATGACCTAGACCGAGCTGTGGTACATCTAGGCCGAGATGTGGCACAGCTAGGCCAAGTGTTGTTCTTCCTAGCCGAGATCATTGTTCCTTGACTAGCCGAAGTTTTGTCCTTAGCCGAAGTCATTGTCCTTTGTTTGCCGATGTCTTGTCCTTAGCCGATGTCTTTGCTTGCCGATGTGTTTTGCCACCAAGCTTGTTGTATACGCTTTGTCAGTGACTTGTCTAATCTATCAGTCACCTTTTTGAAGAGAACCAACCCGGTAACGCCACGTGGCCGAGCTGAGTGTTAAATCAGCCGTTAGAGAGAGAAACCTATCATTTGTCATATTTTGTTCTAAGGAAGAGAGAGAAGCTCTAGAAGAGAGGGAGAAGGAGTTCTAGAGAGGGAGTAGAGATCCAAGCTTGATTCCTAGAGATCAAACCGTTAGATTCGTGTTCCAAGGTTAGATTCTTGATTTGCTCATGTAGCTCTTTATGTTTATGTTATTGCATTGCATGATCGAATATGTTTTGTAAGCCATGCATCGTTTTGAAGTTCGGTTTTAGAAAGAGAAAATGGTATTCATGTGTTCTTCAAGAAAAGTCATGTTTTGATCCGAAAGTTCAAGCCAAGATATATGTTTTTGTGTTTGTTTCCATATGATCTTCAAGTATGGGTACCGAGGTCCATGTTTTCGAACTCATGGCATGAAAACCCAGATTTTGTATAAGCAAGTTATGATTTTGGCATTTATCATATTCATGTTCTTCATGTTCTTCACGGGTGGAAACCCAGATTTCCAGACTTCACTTCCCGAAGTGTAGTCGCCGAGATCACTCTTGCCTAGACCTTACACTTAGGCCAAGCATCGTATCTCACCTTGGCCTACCTTGCATGATCACTTGCACTTGTCTTGTTTGAACCTCGGCATGCAGCCGCACGCCGAAGCCTGGGTGACCATACCTCGGCCAGGAGGTGTGGGACCTCGGCATAGACCTGGTTGGTGCCCAGCATGTCTCATTGACATGTACAGCAGTGTTTTGACTTCCAGCATGTTTTCCGAGATCATTTGCATGTATGTGTGACTTGTTTTGAGAAGTATGATCAGTAGACTTTGCCATGTGATTGTAGGACTTGGACCTTTGTTGTGACCCCGACGTTCCGAGAACTAGGTGAGTGGTATTTTTAATAAAGTTATGTTATTATGTTTTGACAAGCTTTGCTTTGTTCTGTTTTGAAAAGTATTTGAACAAGCATGAATGATTATTCCCCTTTTTATATATCAAGTATAAGTTTTGTGTGCCAAGTATGAGTTTTGTTTTGAAGTCCGTACGTGCTAGGGGACTTAAAGCATTAGTAGCACAACCCTTTTGGAGTCCGTACGTGTCAGGGGACTTTAAGCATAAGTGACACAAGTCCGTACGTGCCAGGGGACTTTAAGCATAAGTGGCACCAGTCCGTACGTGCTAGGGGACTTTAAACTTTAGTAGCACATATGTTTTGTAAGACCAAGATTGAAGTACAAGCTATGCTATGTTTTGTTGGAATGTGATGACCCCAAGTATATGTTTTGATACAAGTTATGCTAAGTATATGTTTTGATGCAAGCTATGTTATACGTATTGTTCTGCACAAGCTACGCTATAAGTATAAGTTTTGAAGAAGCTACGATGTATGTAATGTTTTGACACGAACCTCGGGAATCATTCATTAAACCCTTTATTACTTGTACCATTCACTGAGTATCCAAGCTCACCCTCTCTATGTATATATGTAGGTTCCAAGCTAGAAGTCGGCTACGCCGAGATGTGTGTTTTGTGCCGATGTTTGTATGCATGTTAGGTCGGCATCCAGGATGTCGGCAACTGTGAAGATTATGTTTTTAACCTTGTACTTCCTGTATTATATTTATGTCGGCATTTTGTGTTTAGGTCGGCAGTCTTGTACTGACGTCGGCAGTTCTGAAGATGATGATTCTTGACTTGTATTCATTATGTTTTTTGTATATGTCGGCTTGTGAAGCCTTTTGCCAAGATGTAATGTATATTTTATAAGTTGTAAAGTTATGTAAGGATGTATGCCATTTCATTTGACTTATGCACAGCTCTTATGGACCACTTGTATTTTAAGTTATTGCTTCCGCTCTTGTTAGCCCCATATGTATACTCTGATCGTGTGTGATCTTGTAAGTTGGCCTTTGGTAATCTCGGATTACTGGCCATCACGGCACCATTCTACTAGGGGCAGTTTGGGGTCGTGACAATACTGTTGTAAGAATTACTCTGATGAATGAATAGGTGTTGATTTCCTTATATCAATGCATGTCTAAAGTAATGGGTTTTATGTAATATTTTGAGGGCGTTACAGTATGAGAGAGAAGAGAAGTGAAAAAGTGATTTTAAAAAGTCAAAACACGGAGCTTTAACCCAGTCGCCCCGCTTGAGCGGCCAAACCCCCGCTCGAGCGGCACTCACAGACTCTCGCTCGAGCGGCCAATCCCCCGCTCAAGCGTCGGATGCACACTCCCAGTACTTTTGCAGACAGGTTCCCGCCGGCGCTTAAACTCCCGCTCGAGCGACACACACAAACTCCCGCACGAGCGGCCAATTACCCGCTCGAGCGTCCAACACTACACAGGAAATACTGAAGGGTTGATTTTCCCGCTCGAGCATCAAAACCCCCGCTCGAGCGGACAAACTACAACAAAGGCCCCCCTCGAGCGTCAAAATCTCCGCTCGAGCGGACAGGCCAAAATCTGGGCATCTAGTCTTGGTTCCTAAGCTCAACCAACCTGTTTCAAACCTGCCCAACACAACCCAAGACTCAAACAAATGGAATTTAAGGACAACAACAAGGTAGACACAACTACCAACTCCACGGAACCAAGTCCGGAGTACAACTGAACAGCAAAGGAGGTACCAGGATCGCTATAGGAAACCATTTCTTAATTACATTATGTGTCTTTTTGAATCCTTTAAAGCGGTGGACTAGCTGGTTTGCATTGGGCCCAACACGCTTGGGATAAACTCAGAGAATCGTTTTGAAAGAAAAACCAGCTTTTTCAATAGAAAAAAACACAAAAAACAAAAATCAGACAGCCAATTTAATCCATGAAAACTGCTCATAAGTCAACAGAACTGGGCAGTCCAAATATCATACAACTAACAAAATTAGTTGAGCAAGAAGCCAAGCATGGTCAGCCATGAACTTCTGTTGAATGAACGCCATCTCTGCCTCAGACAGCTTTGAGTTTATAGTTCTTTTTGCTACGTAACTACTCCACTCAACCTTTGATGTTTCCAAGGCTTCATACTCATCCTTACATTCTTGCTGCCCCATTGAGTCTTTCCTATTTGATCGGTGTTCATAGGTTTTCCATCCCTTTGCGATGATACTGATGCAGTCCATTGTCGATTAGTTTCCGAGAACCCTTTATGTTGTCTATGAAGAGGCTGCTGAGGAGGCAACCCATCAAGACCCATCAATTTGGCAATAACGTTCGGTGGCCGTCCATCAACGTGCACTGTTACAAACATACACTTAGCCATGTAAACATAGAAACTACACTTAGATATGTAAACACAGAAACACAATAAAAAATTAAAACACAAAAACATAGAAACTCTACTTTTTTCCTTCTAATCTTTATTTCTCCTGAAAACCTTCCTGGGGTCTGGGAGTGAGTCTAGACCCATGAGTCTTGCGACCACTCCTGGGGTCCTAACATGGGTTTTGAAATTCTTTTTTGGGTTTTCGAAGGTGGTAGTGGTGGTAGGGATGTCAGTGGTGGGGTCAGATGGTAGGGATGGGAGGCCGCTGATACAGAGGAGGCAGCGGAGGAAGCCGGAGAAGCACTTGAACTTGGAATTCTGTGACTTGGTCATGTTTGAGAGGGAGAGAGACAGACAAAGAGAGAGAGAGAGAGAGAGAGAGAGAGAGAGAGAGACTGTGTAGAAAGGCGGCAAAAGGCAACGAAACTATAAAGACTTGGTTTGGTACAATATAGAGGGAGGAGTTATCCGTGGAGTCATTTTACCAATTTGAATCTAATTTCCGTTCTTATTTTAAGACTTATTAGGTAAAATATTTTTATAAAAAATTAAGATGATTATATATTAATTGTTATATATTTAAATTAAATTTATATTATAAAAAATAGATAATTATTTTTAAAATTACGTTTGTCATCTATTTTTTTGAAACAAATATGCTTTAAATGTATAGCTACTGATATTCAATTATCTTAATTTTTTATACGAATATTTTAATTAAAGAGTTTTAAAAAATGAACAGTTCAAATCATCGGAATCGATTCTAAAATAGACCTACTAAATCCAAACGCTCTCTCAAATTAAATAACAACTTAAAAAAAAAAAAAAAGGCCAAATTCTTTCTGATACCATGCCAAGGCTTATGTTTTAATTATATGTACACCCAAAAAAAAAAAAAAAAAAAAAGTTACAGATGAAACATGTTGAGTTATTTTTTTTAAATAGTAAAATAAATGGATAAATTATAAATACACATCCGAAATTTATTTAAAATATGAATTATTTCATGTGATTTTAAAAATTATATCATGTCCCTTGAAGTTTTTTACCTCATAATAAATGGTCATTTTACCAATAAATCATTTAGTCACAGCTATTATTAATGTCAACAGTATATTTCAATAAATAATTCAACCAATTTTATTATTATATGGTAGAGCATTTAGAAATTTTATTTTTTACGATGATTATTTTTTACTCATTAAGTTTTTAAAATTTATTTAATTATTTCCCTTTCAAAAATCGATATGACAAATTTTTAAAATTCATATGTTTTTATTCTAAAATAGTGAAATATTATAAGTATGTCATTTTTTTTTTATAACAAACCATAATTTAAATAATTAATTGTTAATACAACAATTTTAATTTATCTATACTATATGTTATAATAAAGGAATATTTGAAACAAAACACTTAGAAAAATGGCTAGTGAGAACAAAGGAAATGATGTGAAATTAGTACCCGTTGCATACGATTCTATTAACCGTTCAGAATAAACAAATCTACCAATTACCTATAGGCGGGGTAATTTCCAAACTGCCGTCGTACTTTCTTTGGAGCTTGCACCCTCTAGCCAATCCAAGCGTGCACTCCTCTTGAAATATTTCTCAGCACGAAGTTTGAAAAAATACAAATAAGAGCTTTATACATGGGTGTAGACGTCCCCGAACGCCCCGGGAGGGATGAGTCCCGTTCTGTTCATCTTCGGCTCACTACAGTTCAGACTCAAATTGTCACGGTTCTTAATCTGAACCAAAGAGTCCAAATCCGGTAAATCGTTTTGAGAAAACAGATTTTTTTTAAAGAAGTGCCAAACATGGACTGCTTTGCCAGATACAGAGTCGCCACCTAAATATTTCAGTTTTGGGAAATTTAGGAAATCCTGACTCGTGCCTAAGGCCACGTGTCCATTATCACCAAAGTTGCCTCGGCTCGGGAACTTGGGTACGATTGGGGAAGGTCACTTCGTGAGCTCCCCCGCTCGCCCGATCAAAGATCGGCCTCTACTAACCATGATATCTAGTTTTGAAAACATTATGCATTCTTATTCTGGTTATTAGCCTAGATTTACTATGTGATGCGCACAGCATACAAATATTGACTGGATCGCCTGAATTGGAACAAAACATTTCATGTTTGTTTTTGAAAGATAGTTTGCTACCCGCAAGTAGGCTTAAAATGCAGATTTTGCCACCCTCAGGTGGGCTTAGAAAAGATGGTTTTGCCACTATCTAGTGGGCTTAAAACTCACAGTCAATGCATTGTCCCAATCCAAATCACCTAACCTTCACCCACAGGCATTCAGGCAGTTGTATCACATAAACAAATAGCCTCATGGTAAGCATGCTATCATGGCAGTCACTCACACACATGCAAGGATGCTAAAGCGTAAAAACTTACCGAGTACTCCAAGCCAAAACAGAAACTATGTTAGAAATCCATGTATGATCCTAACTATACAGAAATGCCTAATGCAACACATGCAAGAATGCAACTAAGATAGGCTCGGCTATTCTAAACATGGCATATGGGATGCTACAGCTAACAAGTACTCAACTTGGAATTGAAATACAATGCAGTGAGTTATGATGCACCGAGCCCGGTGCATGCAAAACAGATGAATGAATGCAAACATGTTATCACACTGTATGCTAATTGAAACATGCCCTAATCTAACCATCATAAGCTGGTAAATAAAAGGGAGAGAAAGACGTGGGGTTGGAAGACATACATCACACGCACGCACACTTATTACAATTGTGCCCTCACTGGGAGGGTCCAAATAAATAATATACAGTCCCAAATGAATAATTACAGTCTGAATAAATACAAAATCCTAATTAATTAACAAATTAATCTAGGAAAGCAGTAAATTAGCATGCAAGCTACGGACTGCCTCGACTTTGCTCCGAATGATAAATGATGCATGTTCGAGTTGCCTTGCACAGAAATCCATTGCGATGCCCCAATTAGCCTCTGTTTACAATTAAGCCCGGAATATTGCGCGAAGCCCCAAAAGATTGCCGGTTTCTGATTCGCCTTGAAGACCCTTGAAGGACAATAGCGAAACCTTCAATTAGCCCAAAAATAGGTTCCAAGGGACCTCAAGCCAATGGTGATCAACTTTGATGAAGGAAGTATATGCAAATAAGAAGTATTTCTTTACTTCTATGCACAAGAGGGCAAGAGAGAGAGAGAGAGAGAGAGAGAGCCAACTAGAGAGAAAGAGAGACAGAGATTTTGATTTGAAATTTGTAGAGAGAGAAGGAGTTTTAGTGAGAGAGGCTCTCAAGCTTGTTGAAGAAGGTTGTCTCCCCTTGGAAAACGGGAGATATATCATCATATATAGCAAAAGCAACACTAAGGTCGAAAATATCTGAGCATAAGCGGTCGGCCTACCACCTTTTATGGTCGGCCTGCTACTTTTTAGGACAAAAATTGGTCTTCCGGAAAGAAAGGTGGCCGGCCAGTGATTGGGAAGTCCAAAGGTGGCTGACCAGATGTCCAAATTGAAGCCCTGGAAGTTAGCTTTCCAATGGCGCAAACCTTGCATTAAAATTCCACCTGTGAAAAACGTTATGCCTGTTTTGGTGAAGCCGCGCAGATTCGGTCCAACCGGAGTGATGCCCTACTTCAATCAACCATATCTCCCTCGTCCGGAATTGGCTTTAGGAGATTCTTGAGTGCAAAATGAAGCCCCGGAAGTCTTTTTTCCAACGGTGGTGGCCTCATAGCTTGATTCCAACTATGCAAATGAATAGGCCCGATTTGACGAGGGTTGCTCGACTCTTTCTTAACAATTCATGCCCATTTTCTCCCCTCAACTGGGTTTCTTCCCTCTTCTCTTCTTTTCTTCAACTTCAAACCCCTAAGTAAGGTGTTTTGAAAGATTTTTCAAAGATTTCATCTCTCTTTCATTCATTTCTGCTTTGTCCTTGCTCAGTTTACCGAAAAGCGCAACATTTAACAAAATGCGAGCGTTGGAACATCGTAGAAACTTTATTTCAAAAACGTTTTGAAATAGAAGGTTTTAAGGTCTAAAATATTTTGATCAAGATTGTTTTGGTCCAAAAAGGGGTATGAAGTTGAGCTTTGACTCTCTTCTTGCCGAAAAAACTGAACCTTTCCCCTGCACATCTTTCTCCACCATGTAAACCATCAGTCGCGTCCAAGTCTTAAGGGCGGTCAAAAATGGGGTGTTTACAGTTGCCCCTCTTTGACAGAACTCGGAAGTCAAGAAGTGACGGGAGTGAATGTCAAAGCCCAGAGACGACGCATTTTTGACAGGGCCGAAGACTTGGACAAACAAACAAAGTACAGACAAATAAATGGTTGCGCCCGCAGGCTGCCTACATATCCCTTTGCAAGGAATCAAACCAGCGTAGTTCTGGGGCAGGATAAAATGATATGCGGGAAGATTTTGATGATTGGACTTATACGCTACGCGAAGCCGGTTTAAAAATTGAGGATTTATGCAATGCACTGTAATGTAGTGGCTAAAATGCAATGTAATAGCTAAGAGGCGAAGGTACCTTACAGGGGCAATTGGCAATGACTTACCTCATGCTGCTGGGGATCTTTCGCTTCTTCTTGGTTGAACTGTAGGTACTGCTTTTCTCCCTGACTATGGTCGCAGCTTTCCCTATTCTCCAACAGGGTGACAGACTATGTTGATTCGATATCCAGAATTGAGGCGCAGACATATGCTATCTCAATCTATGGGGCTGCCATACAGATTTCAAGCCGAGGATATACCCCTGGGTATTTAAACCAGACTTTAGTCTCGGAAATCCTAAACCTTTGCGTTCTAGGAAAGAGCCATTCGAACTCTAGTTTCCACCGTCTTAGTTGGTCTCCTAGGAACTCACTACTAACACAGGCAGGTGGCTATACCAGACCATCAACAGTCATTTGGGCACGACAAACACCAAAGGAATTGCACCTTTAGAGAATTTAAGGTCTCCTAGACCGAAAAGCGCACAAGATAGTGCGATGAAATGCAAGTAAAATGCAAGTACGATGCGCAAAATAGCGCGAATGATGATGCAGGATTTAAGGTCTCCTAGACCAGACAATAAAATAGATATGATGCAATGGATGTAATAGATGTGATGCAATAGAGAGTACAATAGATGTAAAATGGTGACATACGCCAACCACGTTGGACTCGTGAGTGGAGGAAGAACAAAGAAAATCAATCAGGAGCGCGTTCCACGCAACCTAAGATAAATTCCAAACACGCTGAAATTGTGTGAGGAAGGGGACGCTCAAACCACGTTGAAATCGTGAAAGGAAGTCCAATAATCCACCCAGCGCGTCTACAACGCAACCTGGGATAAATTCCAAACACGCTGAAATCGCGTAAGGAACGGGACACTCAAACCACGCTGAAATCGTGAAAGGAAGTCCAATAATCTGCCCAGTGCGTCTACAATGCAACCTGGCGTAAATTCCAAACAAGCTGAAATCCCGTAAGAAACGGGACACTCAAACCACGTTGAAATCGTGAGAGGAGGTCCAAACAACAACCGCCCAGGTGCGCGCACAATGCAACCTGAGATAAATTCCAAACATGCTGAAATCACGTAAGGAACGGAACACTCAAACCACGCTGAAATCATGAGAGGAGGTCCAAACAACAACTGCCCAGGTGCGTGCACAACGCAACCTGAGATAAATTCCAAACACGCTGAAATCGCGTAAGGAGCGGGACACTCAAACCACGCTAAAATCGTGAGAAGAGGTCAAAACAACAACTGCCCAGGTGCGCACACAACGCAACTTGAGATAAATTCCAAACACGCTGAAATCGTGTGAGGAAAAGAACGCTCTAACCACGCTGAAATCATGAGAAGAGGTCAACACAACTGCTCAAGGGCGCGCACAACGCAACCTGAGAAAGTCCCGGAGGACAATGATCCCAAACGCTACTTAGCGTAAAAGGATAAATGGTAAAAGATAGCACAAGATGCAAATAAATGCAAGTAAGGTGTGCATGACAATACAACGAGTGTGTGTAACAACGCAAGTAAAGGTGTGCATGACAATGCGGGTGGAAGGGTGCATAACTTTGAAGCAGGCTTGATCTTGCACTTGAGGTAGAGGCACACTCATACTTCGGAGCATTGACAAGGCTTGAAAAGGTACATCTGGAATACAATCACGGAATTTTCTAAAGTTGAAGCACACTCAGATGCTTCGATTTTCGCTCTTTTTCTTTTGCTTTGTAGTCCGGAACCAATATAGCTTCAGATAGGTCCTGGTTCTACTGTTCTCACATGACCTGGGTTGAACCCTGCAGTTTATGAAAGAACCAAATCCTGTTTTGCACAAATGCGGAGAATGGCACGGCACTCTGAGCATAAAACGAATCATTTTGAAATTGAGAAATGAGTATAAGTTCGCAACTGGGTATTGAGCCTACGACTGACCACAGTAAAAACGACTCAACAACTGAAAACAAAAGGTAAACAACCTGAACACATCGAGTAACACTCGAAACGACTCAAAACAAGAATCGAAACAAAACAAAAGACACGACACTCAAACGTGCACAGGGAGCCTGTTTCCTTGGGTAGTGTTTCCTACCCTTTCTTATTTGTGATCCTCACATCACTCGACCCTCAGGCTCTGTTTTCTCTGAAAAAAGCCCCTTTCCTCACTTTTTCTCTCAGCGCACATCTCTCTATTCTTCAATCTCTCATTTTTTATCCCTTCCCTGGGTGGTTGATGGATAAGCAGGAAGTTGCGAGCTCTCGCCTCTGGTATTCTACCAGATTCTCATTCTTGTTCACAACAGTGAGTTTTTTCCACAGAGGGGCTGTGCTACAGTTGGGTGTGTAGCAAATCTGCAGCTAACATCAATTGACGATGCTATTGGGAAGTTTGGACATGATCAGATTTGTCCAGATGAGGGAGTGGAATATCTTAACTCATTCCAGTTCGTACTTCGCACTTGGCTTGATACCTCGTTGCTCGGAGGGTGAAAGAACTTTCATCCCTTTGTTGCCGCCTTCAGTTGTGCCTTTTCTGGCAGGTAGAGTGCCCTTCTTTGCAAGTATGGTGCCCATTCTGGCAAGTATGTTGACAATGGGGAAGAGACAGAACACCTGACTCAACTGTGCCCCTAGTTCGTCATTTCGACCATTTTTTTGTTTTTGGCTTTCTACTAAAACAATTTTGACCAAAATGAGAGTTAGATTAACATGCTTGTTCAATTTTTTGATTTAAAATCATGCAAGTCAGGCTATGAGCACTGAAAATTTTCCTTTTTTGGGTCCAAGAAATGGTCCAGTTTTGAAAAATGGAATACTTTTCGAGAAAATTAGTCAACCTCAGTAAAAATTCTCAAAAACTCTTTCGCGAACGGCCACTATTGAACGAGCATGGAACCTACTCTTGAGATGCACAACCTCAGATCCGAAGGAAAATTGCCCCTTTCCTGAAGGACACTGCATGGCAACGGAAAGTTGCCCCTTGTTTGAATGGCACCGCAGCGCATCTCAGAGTAACGAACACAACCAAATCCTCAGATACAGAGACGACAAAGATGACCAGAACCATTGCATGGACACAATCGAATTTGAATTGTTTTATGGCTGGACTTCAGAATGAAGTTGCCTACGTATCCCAAAGATGGGAATCAAGCCTTATGTAGTCCGGGGTTAAGGTACACTCGGGTATTAACCTCTCCTTTTGCGCTCTAACTTTTGCCAAGGCCGCCCTTTCTGGGGTTTTCAACCTTGCGAGCTATATTCTTTAATTCTTTTTTCATTTCCTTTTTTGATTTTCTTTTTTTGTTCTTTTCTTTGCATTTTTCTTTTTTTGTTCTTTTCTTCTTTTCTCTTTTTTTGTTCTTTTTTTTTTCTTTTCTTGCTCTAACTTTTGCTTGGGCCGCCCTTTCGGGTTTTCGGCCCAGCGAGCCTCTCAAGGATAAAAGTGTAGCTTTGTCCATGTCGAATGGTTTTGAGATCCTGAAGTCATCTGAATCCAGGAGAATGGTTGTTGTTTGCTGACGATGCAGGAGTCCATCCAATGGAAATGAATCGCCTAGTGTTGTGGATAGGAACTCGGTTATCCTTCAACAATTCTTTCTTCTTTCCTCCCTTTTGGGATTTGGCATTCTTGCCGATCTTCGTTAACTTGAGAAACATCCCAATTTTTGAATCTTGAACACCTTTGACATTTTTGCCCCTAGTTAGAGGGTGCTTCGATCTAGCCGCAGCTTCTTTTGATGACATCTAATCTTCTTGATCTGACTTCCCTGCCCTAGTTCGAGGGCTGCGTCAAATCTGGCCACACAGGTCTCACATCGTGATTGACCGTTGAACATTTTGAATCTGAGTTCAAGGTTTTGAAAGCAGAGGGGTCGAGTCTTGAGGCTGAGAGCGATCCTAAGCTGCACAATCTCAAGAACGATTCTACACAGGTCTTCGCAGGACCGCGCAAAACACTTTTTGAAATCTTTTAAGGAAGCAACCAGCCGCTCGCACTGAAGACAGTGTAGAACCAATCTGGATCAAGCCAGGATCCTTCCCAGTACTCACACTAACAAGCATGATTTCATTCATTAAGGGCGTAGCATGCCTCTCTTTCTCTCAATTGATCAAAGTTTTGCAAATCCCGAGGAATTCCTTCCTCTTCGTTTTCACTGCAGTGTTCAAAAAGTTTTGAAAAACTTAGGTCAATGCAATAATTTCGAGGCACAGAAGAGCAGGTGGAATGCACTATCGTTTCATTCAAACTTCTAGCACAACTGGCACAAGGTAGAAGTAAACACAAGGATGTGAAAATCACTGCTGTTTCATTTCAAATCTGTTGGCACAACTGGCTCTGTGGCAGAAATAGACTCAAGACAAAATGAAAAGACAAACACAAAACAAGATAGTGATGTCCGAGGTAACACCCCTGAAATCACCCGACTCCAACAAAATAGGACTGACTCGGTACAGCAAGACAGACCCAACTGACTCAGTAAGAAAAGATTGACTCTGTACAAACAACAAGACTGACCCAATACCCAAGTCAGAAAGTACAAATTAACAACATTCGCAAATGTGCTCAAAATAGTGCATGCCATCCACCATATCTGGAGTAAACTGAGCACCATCCGCAGGTGGTTCATCCCCCGATCACATGGTCACATTATCCCCCAAGTTCACCGATCCAGTGCCGATAGACTTTGCAGAGCTTGGCGCGGCAATGACCCCGTTGTTAAATATATCCCGTACTTCATGGCGAAGACGGAAGCAGTTGTCGATAGTATGGCGGTTCTTGATGGAAGGCATAAGATCTTGGGCGCATCATGCATAGCGAAAGAGGATTTGGGAGGTCGAGGCTCAAGGGGTTTGAGATGGCCTTGTCCAACAAGGACTTGGAGAGCTTTGGTCAAAGGCATATAGAGGGCATAGAAATGCCTCTGACCTCGGGGTTGGCACTTCAAGGTTTGTGGATTTTTCTTTGGGCCTTTTGATAAAGGAATTGGCAGTCTTTGATGCGGTTTGTTGATCTCTTCCGAGTGCAGGATTATAGCTGAAAGGAACGTTTCTGATACAACGACCCTTCTCCTGGCTTGCCCCTTGATTCAAACTGCCCCCAACTTGAGTGGTGAAAATGTCATCTACAGTTTTTGCAACAACTGTGAGCACTTGCTCTTTGTTCAGTCCCTCGGCTTTCAAAGCCTCAACAGCCAACATAAGATGTTCATGGGGATCCATGTCCGCCCATATCTTGTTCTTTCCACTCGCCTCCACTTTGCCAAGGGATTGGCATTCCTCAAATGCAGCCCGTTCCAAGACTGGGGAGCCTTTTGACATGAACTCCCTGGTATGTGATGTGGTTGATGACGGAGCCAATGTCCCGGAGGCCAAATCTGTCACAGTTCTCTGAAGATCTTCGATCATTCTCTTATTTCAAGTAGTGGGCTCACGGGTTTGAGATGATTGGGGTCCAGTGCATCCATTATGCATAAGTCCATGCTTTGGAATGAACACCTCGGGCTTGGGTAGATGGGGGGTGATGTATATCTTTGGGGTCGATGGGTGGACGGTATATGGATGAGGTTGAGATGTAGAGGTGACGGGTCAGTACTAACCTAAGGTCCTTTTGGTGGAGCTAGGGTCTCTTCGTCAATAAGATCCTGAATCTTATGACGGAGGCGGATGCAGTTAAATATCATGACCGTCTTTGTTGATGGTAGGCACAGTATTTAGCTGGGTCATATCTTGGTGGAAGAGGGTTTGGAAGGGGTTGGGGTTCTAGAAGTTCTAGATGCCTTTCTTCTCGTAGCTTTTTCAAAGCTTGAGAGAGACTCATGTAAAGAGGATGGAATTTTCGGGCTTGGGGCCGAGTTGAAGTGGTTGGTTTTTGTCCATTGAGGGAAGTGGTGATAGTGTCTACTTCTGAGCATTTCACAGCTGTGCTACCATCAGTAGTAGCATTGGAACTGCGAGTAACATTCCTCTTCAAGGGCTCATTATCTTCTACAAAGATCCCTCGTCTGATGGCATCCTCGATTTGAACCCCCATTTCATGAAGGCTGGAAAGGTAAACAGAGGTAGAACGAACATCTTTTGCAGCAACTTGCCATGTAGATTCCGAACAATCATCCTGATCTGATCTTTGTCGGAAGGCCCTGTAGTCATCATTGAGGCCTTTTCTCTCCATCTTGTCATGAACTCTGAGAAACCCTCCTTTGGCTCTTAGCGGGTGACTTCGAGATCACGAGTTGTGACCTCGATCTGTGTGTTGTAGGAGTATTGAGCAATAAAGGCCTCAGCCAGTTCTTCCTAGTTTTGTTTCACAGAGTTCTCCAATTTTGCATACCAGATTGCGGCTATCCCAGACAGGGTTCGGCCGAATAGTGACAATTTCTGGGCTGTGGTCAAACCCATTGGCCTCAAGATATCAGAAAACAGTTGGAGGTGCACCATTGGGTCTTCAGAGCCATCAAATCGATCGATATGCGACATTTTAAACCGCTCTGGCAAGGTCACCACTGAGTCGGTATAACCATCCTCTATATCAGGAATAGAGCGGGCCCCCTGAGACTTTTTGAACAATTTCACAAGCTTGCTCACTTTCAATGCTGTGGGGTCCGTCTCGAACTCAAAGAAGTCTGGCGAGTTGGTGGGTGTTTTAGGCAGTGGTAGAACCGAGGGCGGGGCCCGCTGGAATGTCCGTATCATCTGGGCGTGGGTTGCCTCCCAGTATGGGAACTCTTGGTGGGGAGGAGCACGTGTGAAGTAGATACTCCAATTTCTTTGCTCTAACACGGCAATTGTCTCGCTGTTGGGCTATGACCACGACTGTTGCTTGGTGAATGTCTGTGACAGACGGTGTCTTCTTTGCATGGCTTTCATACTATCTTGGGTGGCGCACCATCTCTTCTAAGCGGACATCTTGTCCATATCGATTGAACCACCGGTATATCTATCTCTGATGAGACTCGAAATCTCAACTGGTACGTTTAAAGACCCGAGGTGGTAGGCCAGCATCTTGGTAGTCTATGCCCGACCGAAGCTTTTCACCGCCTACGGTAAAGGAACACCGATTGCCCCTGAACTTAATCTTTGACCCGACAAAGTCTATCAACACAAGTTCGGTGTACCCGGGGGATATTGGAGCCTTCTGAAGCTATGATTCCAGGACTACCCTAGCAAAAGGGAAAACAGAGAGCATCTCAGCCTGATTTCACGATAACCCATATGAGCGGTGAATGATTGTGCCCTCTGAGTGCTCAGCTGATACCCTCGTAAATGGCCAATCCCAAATCTTGTTGGTGCTGCGGGCTGATGCCCAAACTAAATGAACCGATACATGTATTCCTGTAGAGACGCACTCTAAAAGCACATAACAGATAAGTGAGAGCCAAAACACCCCCATGTTGGGGTAGGGTTTCCCTGTCCTATTTTGTCAGGAGCTAGGGTTTCACTACGCACGCAGCGGTTTCAAACAACCTATATCGGGTAAGCAACCTGTGCTATCTTGGAATGGCCACTATGGATTCCGAATATGCACTAGGTCGAATGGTTAAAAGGGTGCCCCGGTAAAACCGAGGTTTGTGTTTCCATACTGGCAGAGCCCGTAACCAGTAAGCCTTATGGCACGCAGCCTCTAGCAAATCGCTCAGGAATAGCAGACGGCAAACACGGTGTCCTAGGCGCACCAATGCACATGCAATGCAAAGAAACACATAAGTGTAATCAAAACAAGGTATCATGAGTTCGAGTCAAGTTCTCTAAATCCCAGCAGAGTCGCGAAATGAGGCGCCCTAACGCATGGGAGGATGAGTCCCGTTCTGTTCATCTTGGGCTCACTACAGTTCGGACTCAAATTGTCACGGTTCTTAATCTGAACCAAAGAGTCCATAGGGTATTTACCTTTGTTGTCAACATGTAATACTTTTATAATGAATACTCTGATAAATGGAAATATACTTATTCCTTTTATATCTATATGGATGTCTTAAATGTATGATTTACGGGTTTATTTTGAGGGCGTTACAATCAGAATCGATTCTAAAATAGACCTACTAAATCCAAATGCTCTCTCAAATTAAATAACAACTTTAAAAAAAAAAAAAAAAAAAAAGCCAAATCCTTTATGGTACCATGATATGGCTTATGTTTTAATTATATGTACACCCAAAAAAAAAAAAAAAGTTACAGATAAAGCATATTGAGTTATTTTTTTTAGGTAGTTAAATAAATGGATAAATTATAAATACACATCCGAAATTTATTTAAAATATGAATTATTTCATGCGATTTTAAAAATTATATCATGTCCCTTGAAGTTTTTTACTTCATAATAAATGGTCATTTTACCAATAAATCATTTAGTCACAACTATTATTGATGTCAACAGTATATTTCAATAAATAATTCAACCGATTTTATTATTATACAGTGGAGCATTTAGAAATTTTATTTTTTACGATGATTATTTCTTACTCATTAAGTTTTTAAAATTTATTTAATTATTTCCCTTTCAAAAATGAGCAAGAAGCCAAATATCATACAACTAAAAAAATTAGTTGAGCAAGAAGCCAACCATTGTCAGCCATGAACTTCTGTTGAATGAACGCCATCTCTGCCTCAGACAGCTTTGAGTTTTTAGTCGTTTTTGCTGGGTAACTACTCCTCTCAACCTTTGATGTTTCCAAAACTTCATACTAATCCTTACATTCTTGATGCGCCATTGAGTCTTTCCTATTTGATCGGTGTTCATATGGTTTTCCAACCCTTTGCGATGATACTGATGCAGTCCATTGTCGACAAGTTTTCAAAAACCCTTTATGTTGTCTATGAAGAGGCTGCTGAGGAGGCAGCCCATCAAGACCCATCAATTTGGCAATAACGTTTGGTGGCCATCCATCAACGTGCACTGTTACAAACATACACTTAGCTATGTAAACACATAAACTACACTTAGATATGTAAACACAGAAACATAGAAACTCCACTTTTTTCCTTCTGATCTACCTTTCTCCTAAAAACCATCCTGGGGTCTGGAAGTGAGTCTAGACCCATGAGTCTTGCGACTACTCTTGGGGTCCTGACTTGGGTTTTGAAATTCTTTTTTCGGTTTTCGAAGGTGGTGGTGGTGGTAGGGATGTCGGTGGTGGGGTCGGATGGTTGGGTTGGGAGGCTGCCGATGCAGAGGAGGCAGCGAAGGATGCCGGAGAAACACTTGAACTTGGAATTCTGTGACTTGGACATGTTTGAGAGGGAGAGAGAGAGAGAGAGACTAACTATGTGGAAAAGGGGCAAAACGCAACGAAACTATAAAGATTTGGTTTGTACAATATAGAGGGAGGAGTGATCTGTGGAGTCATTTTACCAATTTGAATCTAATTTCCATAATTTGAATCTAATTTCCATTCTTATTTTAAGACTTATTAGGTAAAATATTTTTATCAAAAATTAAGATGATTAGATATTGATTGTTATATATTTAAATTAAATTTATATTATAAAAAATAGATAATTATTTTTAAAATTATATTTGTCGTCTATTTTTTTGAAACAAATATGCTTTAAATATATAACTACTGAAATTCAATTATCTTAATTTTTTATATGAATATTTTAATTAAAGAGTTTTAAAAAATGAACAGTTCAAATCATCGGAATCGATTCTAAAATAGACCTACTAAATCCAAACGCTCTCTCAAATTAAATAACAACTTAAAAAAAAAAAAAAAAAAAAAAGCCAAATCCTTTCTAATACCATGACAGGGCTTATGTTTTAATCATATGCACTCCCAAAAAAAAAAAAAAGTTACAGATAAAGCATGTTGAGTTATTTTTTTTTTAGGTAGTTAAATAAATGGATAAATTATAAATACACATCCGAAATTTATTTAAAATATGAATTATTTCATGCGATTTTAAAAATTATATCATGTCCCTTGAAGTTTTTTACTTCATAATAAATGACCATTTTACCAATAAATCATTTAGTCACAACTATTATTGATGTCAATAGTATATTTCAATAAATAATTCAACCAATTTTATTATTATACGGTGGAGCATTTAGAAATTTTATTTTTTACGATGATTATTTCTTAGGGGGATGTACCAATAAATCCTAAATTTATATCTTGTAACCCATTTGGTCCTATGAATTTTCTTATGAACCGTTAGGTCCTATCCCAATGTTAATGACCATTAAACATCAAACATCATCATCGTCAAAATAACATCATCATCATCAAAACAATATCAAACATCACAACATCATTATCAAAACAACATCAAACATCATCATCAAAACAACATCAAACATCACAACATCATCATCAAACAACATCAAAAAACATCAACAAAATAACATCAAACATCACAAACATCATCATCAAAACAATATCAAATATCACATCATCAGCATCAAACATTATCAAATGTCATCACAATAAAAAAATAAAGTCTAACTAGGAGCATTATATATACATTAAAACTTATAATCATAAAATACAAGAACTGATGCATAGGAGCATTATAATGCTATATATTATTATATTCTGCAAACACTGTTCTAACGGGACAAAAGATGATAGAGATCGAAGCTCATGTGTTCGGCGGTGAATCTTCACGCTGCGAGGATCGAGCCCATGGTGGATGTGGGGCCGCATCAGATCTAAAGTAATTTTTTGCAAGATCGTTTCGTGAAGATCGTTTCTTCGACTACATTAGCAACATCACCTCCATCTCTCTCTAATCGGCCTCTCCAGATCGTTTCTTCGGCTTCCAGATCGGCCGGCGAAACTTCCCCGAATGGAAAGATTCCGTGTGGTAGGCACAAGCCGGCGTCCGAGTCTCGGATCGGAGGAGACAGTACTGTTGGACTAAATGTTTTGATGATGTTAATGATGCTGTTGATGTTGTTGATGTAGATAGTGGGACTAAATGGTGCATAAGAAAATTTGTAGGATTAAATGGTTTAACTTTCTACCACATACGATTTACTGGTAATTTTTTCTATTTCTTACTCATTAAGTATTTAAAATTTATTTAATTATTTCCCTTTCAAAAATCAATATGACAAATTTTTAAAATTCATATATTTTTATTCTAAAATAGTGAAATATTATAACTATGTCATTTATTTTTTTATAGCAAACCATAATTTTATTTATTAATTGTTAATACAACAGTTTTAATTTATCTATACTATATGTTATAATAAAGCAATATTTGAAACAAAACACTTAGAAAAATGGTTAGTGAGAACAAAGGAAATGATGTTAAATTTGTACCCGTTGCATACGATTCTATTAACAGTTCAGAATAAACAAATCTACCAATTACTTGTAGGCGGGGTAATTTCCAAACTGCCATCGTACTTTCTTTGGAGCTTGCACCCTCTAGCCAATCCAAGCGTGCACTCCTCTTGAAATATTTCTCAACACGAAGGCTGAAAAAATACAAATAAGAGCTTTATACATGGGATGAAGCAGATAAATAGTATGAAATAAACAAACAAAAACAACAGATCTTACTCTGCACTAATAATCATATGCTGTGGCAGTGGCCCTAACAACCTCTCCATCATAGCTAGATGTTCCAAGTTCTCATTGTCTAAACATTCCAAGACTTGCCCGAAAGTCCCTGCAATTATATTACCCGATGGATTTAATTCATCGAATGAATTAACAATGATGGGATTATGGAATGTCAATTTGAAAGTTTATGGAACCCAAAAAGTGAGTGTTTCATATTAATACCAATGTCTAGAAGACTCATATTAATAACAAAAATAATTAATAAATAAATAAAAGAAGGAAAGGAAAGATAAAGGGAGAAAGAAAGAAGCTGAAGGAAAAACTAACCTTCACCCATTTTACTTAGAGTACTGTTTGCAAGTACAAGTAAATAAAATATGTTATTGGTGAACAAATTACAAATCAAAGAAAAAACTGAGAACATGGATCCACAAATAATAGGACATATCTAAACCGAAGATCAATTAGTTTGTTATTTTCAAAAACTGTTTTTAGAAATGAGTTAGGGAACCATTTTCTAGGAAGCACCATAACACTATATTCTATTCTCTATTTTGTGGTTTCCAGTTAGCAATGGTATTATGAACACACACACCCCAAAAAAAAAACAAACATGAGTCCTCTAAATTTTCACAACTTTTAGAAAAAATGTTTGAGAGCAATTTGGAAACCACTTTTTAATTACATGATGTGTCCTTTTGAATCTTTTAAAAGCAAACTGGACGATCCAGTTCGCATTGGGCCCGAACACAGTTGGGATAAACCTGTAGCATCCTTTTGAAAGAAAAACCACCTTTTTCAACCGAAAAAAACACAAAAAACAAAAATGAGACATCCAATTTAATCCATGAAAACTGCTCATAAGTCAACAGGCTGGCGGTCAAATATCATACAACTAAAAAATTAGTTGAGCAAGAAGCCAACCATGGTCACCATGAACTACATTGAATGAGCGTCATCTCGCCTCGAACGACTTTGAGTTTATAGTCCTTTTTGATGGGTAACTACTCCTTTAAACCTTTGATGTTTCCAAAACTTCATACTCATCCTTACATTCTTGCTGCGCCATTGAGTATTTCGTATTTGATCGGTGTTCATAGGTTTTCCATCCCTTTGCGATGATACCCATGCAGTCCATTGTCGATTAGTTTCCAAGAACCCTTTATGTTGTCTATGAAGAGGCTGTTGAGGAGGCAGCCTATCAAGACCCATCAATGTGGCAATAACGTTCAGTGGCCGTCTATCAACGTGCACTGTTACAAACATACACTTAGTTATGTAAACATAGAAACTACACTTAGATATGTAAACACAGAAACACAAAAACAAATTAAAACACAGAAACTCTACTTTTTTTCCTTCTGATCTTCCTTTCTCCTAAAAACCTTCCTGGGCTCTGGGAGTGAGTCTAGACCCATGAGTCTTGCGACTACTCCTGGGGTCCTGACTTGGGTTTTGAAATTCTTTTTTGGGTTTTTGAAAGTGGTGGTGGTGGTAGGGATGTCGGTGTTTGGGGTCGGATGGTTGGGTTGGGAGGCTGCCGATGCAGTGGAGGTAGCGGAGGATGCCGGAGAAACACTTGAACTTGGAATTCTGTGACTTGGCCATGTTTGAGAGGGAGAGACAGAGACCGAGAGAGAGAGACTCTGTGGAAAGGAGGCAAAAGGCAACGAAACTATATAGGCTTCGTTTGGTACAATATAGAGGGAGGAGTGATCCGTGTAGTCATTTTACCAATTTGAATCTAATTTCCATTCTTATTTTACGACTTATTACGTAAAATATTTATATAAAAAATTAGGATGATTATATATTAATTGTTATATATTTAAATTAAATTTATATTATAAAGAATAGATAATTATTTTTAAAATTACATTTGTCATCTATTTTTTTGAAACAAATATGCTTTAAATATATAGCTACTGATATTCAATTATCTTAATTTTTTATATGAATATTTTAATTAAAGATTTTTAAAAAATGAACAGTTCAAATCATCGGAATCGATTCTAAAATAGATCTACTAAATCCAAACGCTTTCTCAAATTAAATAACAACTTAAAAAAAAAAAAAGCCAAATTCTTTCTGATACCATGACATGGCTTATGTTTTAATTATATGTACACCCAGGAAAAAAAAAAAACTTACGGATAAAACATGCTGAGTTATTTTTTTTTAGGTAGTTAAATAAATGGATAAATTATAAATACACATTCGAAATTTTTTTAAAATATGAATTATTTGATGTGATTTTAAAAATTATATCATGTCCCTTGAAGTTTTTTACTTCATAATAAATGGTCACTTTACCAATAAATCGTTTAGTCACAGCTAGTATTGATGGCAATAGTATTTCAATAAATAATTCAACCAATTTTATTATTATATGGTAGGGCATTTAGAGATTTTATTTTTTACGATGATTATTTCTTTCTCATTAAGTTTTTAAAATTTATTTAATTATTTCCCTTTCAAAAATCAGTATGACAAATTTTTAAAATTCATATATTTTTTTATTCTAAAATAGTGAAATATAACAAACCATAATTTTAATTATTAATTGTTGATACAACAATTTTAATTTATCTATACTATATGTTAATAAAGGAATATTTGAAACAAAACACTTAGAAAAATGGCTAGTGAGAACAAAGGAAATGATGTTAAATTAGTACCCGCTGCATACGATTCTATTAACAGTTCAGAATAAACAAATCTACCAATTACCAATTGGCGGGGTAATTTCCCAACTGCCCTCGTACTTTCTTTGGAGCTTGCACCCTCTAGCCAATCGAAGTGTGCACTCCTCTTGAAATATTTCTCAGCACGAAGGTTGAAAAAATATAAATAAGAGCTTTATACATGGGATGAAGTAGATTAATAGTATGAAATATACAAACAAAAACAACAGATCTTACTCTGCACTAATAATCATATGCTGTGGCAGTGGCCCTAACAACCTCTCCATCATAGCTAGATGTTCCAAGTTCTCGTTGTCTGAACATTCCAAGACTTGCCCGAAAGTCCCTGCAATTATATTACCCTACGGATTTAATTCATCAAATGAATTAACAATAATGAGATTGTGGAATGTCAATTTACAAGTTTATGGAACCCAAAAAGTGAGTGTTTTATGTTAATACCAATGTCTAGAAGACTCATATTAATAACAAAAATAAATAATAAATAAAAAAAGAAGAAGGAAAGGAACAGATAAAGGGAGAAGGAAAGAAGCTGAAGGAAAAACTAATCTTCACCCATTTTACTCAGAATCCTTTTTGCAAGTACAAGTAAATAAAATATGTTATTGGTGAACAGATTACAAATCAAAGAAAAAACTAAGAACATGGATCCATAAATAATAGGACATGTCTAAACCGAAGATCAATTAGTTTGTTATTTTCAAAAACTGTTTTCAGAAATGAGTTAGAGAACTATTTTCTAGGAAGCGCCATAACACCATTTTCTGTTCTCTATTTTGTGGTTTCCAGTTAGGAAATAGTATTATGAACACACACACCCAAAAAAAGAAACATGAGTCCTCAAAATTTTCACAACTTTTAGAAAAAATGTCTAAGAGCACTTCGGAAACCACTTCTTAATTACCTGATGCGTCCTCTTGAATCTTTTAGAAGCAGAATGGACCAGCCAATTTGCATTGGGCCCGAACACAGTTGGGATAAACTTGTAGCATCCTTTTGAAAGAAAAACCACCTTTTTCAACAGAAAAAAACACAAAAAACAAAAATGAGACAGCCAATTTAATCCATGAAAACTGCTCATAAGTCAACAGAACTGGGCAGTCCAAATATCATACAACTAAAAAAATTAGTTGAGCAAGAAGCCGACCATGGTCAGCCATGAACTTCTGTTGAATGAACGTCATCTCTGCCTCAAACAACTTTGAGTTTATAGTCCTTTTTGTTAGGTAACTACTCCTCTCAACCTTTGATGTTTCCAAAACTTCTTACTCATCCTTACATTCTTGCTGCGCCATTGAGTCTTTCCTATTTGATCGGTGTTCATATGGTTTTTCATCCTTTTGCGATGATACTGATGCATTCCATTGTCAATAAGTTTCTGAGAACCCTTTATGTTGTCAATGAAAAGGCTGCTGAGGAGGCAGCCCACTAAGACCCATCAATCTGGCAATAACGTTCGGTGGCGGTCCATCAATGTGCACTGTTAGAAATATACACTTAGCTATGTAAACAAAGAAACTACACTTAGATATCTAAACCCAAAAACACAGAAACAAATTAAAAAACAGAAACACAGAAACTCCACTTTTTTCCTTCTGATCTTTCTTTCTCTTAAAAACCTTCCTGGGCTCTGGGAGTGAGTCTAGACCCATGAGTCTTGCGACTACTCCTGGGGTCTTGACTTGGGTTTTGAAATTCTTTTTTGGGTTTTCGAAGGTGGTGGTGGTGGTAGGGATGTCAGTGGCGAGGTTAGATGGTTGGTTGGGAGGCTGCTAATGCAGAGGAGGCAGCGGAGGATGCCGGAGAAACACTTGAACTTGAAATTCTGTGACTTGACCATGTTTGAGAGAGAGAGAGAGAGACTGTGGAAATCGGCAAAAGGCAGCGAAACTATAAAGGCTTGGTTTGGTACAATATAGAGGGAGGAGTGATCCGTGGAGTCGTTTTACCAATTTGAATCTAATTTCCATAATTTGTATAGCGATCCCGGTTTTCCTTTCCTTTGTATACTGTATTCCGGACTTGGTTCCGTGGTTGTGTTGTTATCTCATTCTCTTTTCCATCCTTTACTCTTTGTATTTGAGTTTTGGGTTGTGTTGGGCAGGTTTGGAACAGGTTGGTTGTGCTATGAAACCAATGGTTGATGCTTGATTTTGGCCTTCACGCTTTTGGCCTGCCGGCGAGCCCTTTGTTGTTGCTTCTTCGCTCTAGCGGGCGTTTTGACGCTCGAGCGTAAATTTCCATCTCCCAGTACTTTTGTCTGCAGGTCTTGTACACTCAAGCGGGAGTTTTGACGCTCGAGCGTGACCCTTTGATTTTGTTCCTCTGCTCGAGCGGGGAGTTTGATGCTTGAGTGGGGACCATGTCTGCAAAACTTCTACAAGTGTGCAATCGACGCTCGAGCGGCACTTTTGACGCTCGAGCGTGAGTCTGTATCTGATGCTCAAGCGGGGGTTTCCATGCTTGAGCGTGGCAACTGGTTTATCACTTCGGGATTACAACTTTTTGGATCACTTTTTGATTTTCTTTCTCTCTCTTACTTTCCCAAACACAGATTTGAGAGCCTCTCTCTCTAAGTTTCGACTTCTCTCTTAGGATTGATCTAGTAGGAGTGATTTTCTACCCTTGGGCCTTTGTAAAAAGTGTGGGGATCGTTGAGGGCTACATTTCGATCCGAGAATCTTGGGATTTGGAGCATTTTCGATTTCTTCATTACCTCCATTGAGTCTCATCTCTTGAGGTAGGGATTCCTACTCATGCTTATGTGCTTTAACATAGATATTGAGTTATTTGTATAGATGGGTTGATTTGGAAAGTTAGGATTTGAAATGTGTTATTTTCAAAAGAGGGGTTTTGTGGTCTTGACTTATAAATGTGTAATTTTGGGTCTTAAAATGGTAGTATTGAAGTTATTGAAGTTATTTTGGGCCTTTGGGTCAATATTGAGAAATGGGGGAAAAAGCCCCAAATTGTTATAGCAAATTAGTTCATGTAATTAATTTGGGAATTATGGAAACATGAAATTGAGTTGGAATAAATGGAATTGGCATAAAATGAGATGGAATGGTGGAGTTAGATTTTGTAACGCCTAAAAAAAAAAAAAAAACATTTAAAACCCATCAATTTAGACATGCATTGATATAAAAGATAAATATTCTTCTATTCATCGAGTGGTTCATTACAACGAGTATTACATGTTAACAACAAAAGCAAATGCCCTATGGGCTTCTGACTTTCAAGTTAACACTTGGTTACAAAAAGAGAGTACTAACTCAAATACACATTAAGCCCTTGGCTTGAATTTACATGTAATACATCCAAAAGATAACAAAAGCGACAAAAGTCATGCGCCTCTTGCCTCCCAAGCTATATCCTTGGAGGTGGCATGCTGCCTGTACCTGAAAATGATGTCCCATGAAGGGTGAGCTACAGCCCAGTAGAAATACACTAAACCAGCTATGAACAATTACTAAAAGACTAGCAGTTGATAGATGGTCAACACAGATACATCCACACATATCACATTCCGGTTTCATGACATTATGTCCATGTTACATTTCATTTCCCATTTCTTTTTCCACTTTGAGTTTGAAAACAAGGCTCAACACCTAGCCAAAGAACTTAATGAGATTAAGACTCATCTTTAAAACACTATCGAAATTCATGATGGATACACATTTCAATGTTGTATCGATAACACATAAACCATTTCCACACTTTATGAAAGATACACATTTCGGTGCTGTATCAACATAACATAGAATCACTTCTATACTTCACAATTGATAACGATATACATTTTAGTGCTATATCAAATCAATTCGAACACTTCCATAATCAACACTTGATACACATTGTAGTGTTGTATCAATGTCACACAAAATCCGGTTTAGAGGTCTATCCCCTATCTTCCCCTAAACCGTGGAGTACATCCCCTATCTCCTCCCACACAACACACGTATATAAACATAGATCATATACAATCAATCAATACATAAAGTTAAGGTATTATTTCAGTCGCTATATTCGATAGCATACTCAATCGATTAGTTTTAGTTTGTCTAATCATCATGCATTGTCTACAACAATCAAGACTATCCTCCACCGATAGCCCAAAGCAGTTATGTCTAAACAGCAAATAAATACATCAAATGAATATATTATCAACATTCCAACTAGGTGAGCGATAAAGAAATCCATCTACACGCTTTAATCCCAAACAAATTCCAATTTCAACATTCTCAATTCAATTCTTCATTCCTCCAAATTAATTATACAAATTAATTTAACTATGTAATTAGGGCATTTTTCCCATAAGTTACATAACAACCCTAAGGTTCCATTTTCATCCATAATCCATCATTTAACTCATTTCTCTATGTCAAACATGCATATCGGTTTATTATAAATAAAACCCCATCTTTCGTAAAATTACACAAAAGATCCAAACTCTCTCAAAATTACCCAACAACCCCCAACGTCTCAAACCGCTAAAATTCAAAGACAAAGCTCATAAAAAGAAGTAGGATATCCCTACCTCGAAGTTAGAGTTCAAGCGAAGAAGAGATCAAAACCAAAGTGCTCAAAACTCCAAACTTTTCAGATCGAAACGAAGCCCTCGACGATCAACACAACTTTTACAAAGGCCGAAGGAAAGGAGAACACTCTAACTAGATCAAACCCTAGAGAGAAGGGAGTTTCTAGAGAGAGAAGCTCTCAAAATCAATTTTGGGAAAGTTAGAGAAAGAGAAGAAAAGTGAAAAGTGATTAAAAAATGCCCAACTATTATCTGATATACGACAGGTCCGCTCGAGCATAAAACACAATGCTCGAGCGTCAAGAACAAAAGACATGTCCTGCTCGAGCGCAAGAAGGCCCGCTCGAGCGCCAAGACACAGAGATAAAGCACATCCGCTCGAGCGCGAAAACCAGTCCGCTCGAGCATAGATTTCCCTCTTCCAGAACTTTCACAGACAAAACACTACCCGCTCGAGCGTAAGAAAACCCGCTTGAGCATGAAAAACACACCTGCAGAAGTTTTGTAGAGGCACGAAATACTGGGAGTGTGTAAACTCCGCTCGAGCGGTAAACCAAAAAGCAAACTCCGCTCGAGCGCAGAATTACCCGCTCAAGCGTAACACCAAAACTCTGGGCAACAACACTTGAGACCAAAACTCAGCCTACTTGTTCGATACACGCCTAACATATCAAAAAATTTAAACATAGGGAATTAAAGGATGACAACAAGATAGATACAACTACCAACTCCACGGAACCAAGTCCGGAACACAACTAAACAGGAAAGGGAAAACTGGAATCGTTATAGATTTATTAATCACTCACCCTTGAAATTATTGGTAAATTTATCAGTTGATGCATTTATTATCTGTTTAGAAATAACTACTTTGGGCTATCGGTGGAGGATAGTCTTGATTGTTGTAGACAATGCATGATGATTAGGCAAACTAAAACTAATCAATTGAATATGTCATCGAATATGACGGTTGGAATAATATATGAATTTTATGTATTGATTTGATTATGTATATGATATGTGTTTATATACATTGTGTTGTGTGGGAGGAGATAGGGGGTGTACTCCACGGTTTAGGGGAAGATAGGGGATGGACCTCTAAACCGGATATTGTTTGAGAGGAGATAAGGGATGGACTCCATTGATACAGCACTAAAATGTGTATCGTTTGTGAAGTATGGAAGTGTTGTCATGTGTTATTGATACAGCACCAAAATGTGTATCTGTTATGAAGTATGAAATGTTTAATATGAGTTAGTATCTCATCTGAAATAGAAATACTATTGATATGAGATGTGATCTCAATCAAATTGTTCGGCCAGGTTCTGAGCCGTAGTTATGAATTGAGAATTGGATATGAAATGGAAAATGAAATGAAATGAAACATGGACATATTTGTCATGTAACTGAAATGGGTTATGAATCGATTGATGTGAGTTGAACATTTATCAAATGCTAATATTTTATTTATTGCTCATATTATGTTTAGCATATATGTACTGGGCGTTGGCTCAACCTATATGGGACATCATTTTCAAGTTCAGGTAGTATACCGCCTCCAAGGTCTTAGCTTAGATGGTTGTGGGAGTTGAAGAGTGTTTGTTATTTTTGGTTATCTTTTGTTGTATTACATGTAAATTCAAGCCATGGGCTTAATATGTATTAGAGTTAGTACTCTCTCTTTTGTAACCAAGTGTTGGCTTGGAAAGTTGTAAGCCCATAGGGCATTTACTTTTGTTGTCAACATGTAATACATTCTGTAAGAATACTCTGATTTATGAAATATGATATATCTTTCTTGTATCATGATTGTCTGTTTATGGGTTTATTTTGAGGGCGTTACAATTTGAATCTAATTTCTGTTCTTATTTCAAGACTTCTTAGGTAAAATATTTATATAAAAAATTAAGATGATTAGATATTAATTGTTATATATTTAAATTTAATTTATATTATAAAAAATAGATAATTATTTTTAAAATTACATTTGTCATCTATTTTTTTGAAACAAATATGCTTTAAATATATAGCTACTGAAATTCAATTATCTTAATTTTTTATATGAATATTTTAATTAAAGAGTTTTAAAAAATGAACAGTTCAAATCATCGAAATTGATTCTAAAATAGACCTACTACATCCAAACGCTCTCTCAAATTCAATAACAACTTAAAAGAAAAAAAGCCAAATCCTTTCTGATACCAAGACATGGCTAATGTTTTAATTATATGTACAGACAAATAAAAAAAAAAGTTATAGGTAAAACATGTTGATTTATTTTTTTTAGGTAGTTAAATAAATGGATAAATTATAAATACACATCCGAAATTTATTGAAAATATGAATTATTTCATGTGATTTTAAAAATTATATCATGTCACTTGAAGTTTTTTACTTCATAATAAATGGTCATTTTACCAATAAATCGTTTAGTCACAGCTATTATTGATGTCAACAGTATATTTCAATAAATAATTCAACCAATTTTATTATTATATGGCAGAGCATTTAGAAATTTTATTTTTTACAATAATTATTTCTTACTCATTAAGTTTTTAAAATTTATTTAATTATTTCCCTTTCAAAAATCAATATGACAAATTTTTAAAATTCATATATTTTTATTCTAAAATAGTGAAATATTATAACTATGTCATTTTTTTTATAACAAACCATAATTTTAATTATTAATTGTTAATACAACAATTTTAATTTATCTATACTATGTATTATAATAAAGGAATATTTGAAACAAAACACTTAGAAAAATGGCTAGTGAGAACAAAGGAAATGATGTTAAATTAGTACCCGCTGCATACGATTCTTTTAATAGTTCAGAATAAACAAATCTACCAATTACCTGTAGGCGGGGTAATTTCCAAACTGCCCTCGTACTTTCTTTGCAGCTTGCACCCTCTAGCCAATCCAAGCGTGCACTCCTCTTGAAATATTTCTCAGCACGAAGGTTGAAAAAATACAAATAAGAGCTTTATACATGGGATGAAGTAGATAAATAGTATGAAATAAACAAACAAAAACAACAGATCTGTAACGTCCTCAAAATAAACCCACAAATCAACCAACAATAGCATGCTCAGACATAAAAAAATGAAGCATAATTACATTCCATCAGAGTGATCTTTACAAAATGTATTACATGTTGACATCAAAAGTAAATGTCCTAAGGGCTTACAACTTTCCAAGTCAACACTTGGTTACAGAAGGAGTGCCAACACTATACAAAGAAAGCCCTTGGCTTGAGATACATGTAATACAACCAAAAACACAAAACAGTTCAACAGTTACACGCCTCCCAAGCTACGTCCTTGGAGGTGGCATGCAACCTGCACCTGAAAATGATGTCCTATATAGGGTGAGCCACAACCCAGTAGAAATATACTAAACCAACTATAAACAATGACTAAAATGATAGCATTCAACAGATGGTCCTTACTTATTTTCCAACTCATGCCATATTACCGTTTCATGACAATCTTAACCATGTTACATTTCACTTTCCATTTCTTATTCAACTTTGAGTTTGAAAACAAGGCTCAGAACCTAGCCAAATCATTTAATGAGATCATAACTCATTACTAAAACACCTTCAAAATTCATGACGGATACACATTTTGGTGTTGTATCATTTACACAGAAACCACTTCCTTACTTTACAAGTGATACACATTTTGGTGCTGTAGCGATATAACATAGAATTACTTCTATACTTCACAATTGATAATGATATACATTTTAGTGCTATATCATATCAAGCATACACTTCCATACTTCACCATGATACACATTGTAGTGCTGTATCAATATCACACAAATTCTGGTTTAGAGGTTCATCCCCTATCTTCCCCTAAATCGTGGAGTACATCCCCTATCTCCTCCAACACAACACAATTTATATAAACACAGATCATATACATAATCAATCAATACATAAAGTTAATGTATTTCTCAACCGTCATATTCGATGACACATTCCATTGATTAGTTTTAGTTTGCCTAATCATCATGCATTGTCTACAACAATCAAGACTATCCTCCACCGATAGCCCAAAGCAGTTATTTCTAAACAGGAAATAAATGCACCACATGGATAAAATATCAACATTTGTCTAGGTGAGCGATAAATAAATTCAACTACACCCTTTAATCCCAAACCTTTCCAATTTGAATATTTCCTATTCAATTTCTCATTTCCCAAAATTAATTATACAAATTAATTTGTCATGCAATTAGGGCTTTTTCCCATAATTACAACACCAATCCTAAGGTTCCGTTTTCCATCAATAATCCAATACCAAGTCCGTTTTCCAATGTATTACATACATAAGAGTTTATATGTTTGAAAACCAATCTTTTGAAAATCACACAAAGGCCCCAAACTTTCTCGAAATTACCCAACAACCTCCAACATATCGAAATACCAAAATTTAAAGACAATGCTCATAAGAATCCCTACCTCGAAGTTAGAGCTCGACTAGAGAAGAAGACCAAAACCAAAGTGCTCCAAACTCCAAACTTTTCGGATCAAAACGAAGCCCTTGACGATCAACACAACTTTTACAAAGGCCGAAGGCAAGAAGGCTCGCTCGAGCGCCAAGACACAAAGATAAAGCACATCCGCTCGAGCGCGAAAACCAGTCCGCTCGAGCGTGAAAACCAGTCCGCTCGAGCGTAGGATCCCCTCTCCCAAAACTTTCACAGACAAAGCACTACCCGCTCGAGAGCCAAAAGGTCCGCTTGAGCGCAACCCGCTTGAGCGTAAGAAAACCCGCTCAAGCGTGAAAAACACACTTGCAGAAGTTTTGCAGAGGCACGAAATACTGGGAGTGTGTGAACTCCGCTCGAGCGCAAGAAGACCTGCTCGAGTGTAACACCAAAACTCTGGGCAACAACACTTGAGACCAAAACTCAACCTACCTGTTCGAAACACGCCCAACACATCCAAAAATCCAAACATAGGGAATTAAAGGATGACTACAAGATATACAACTACCAACTCCACGGAACCAATGTCCGGAGTACAGCAAATACAGAAAAGGAAAACCGGGATCACTATAACCTCCCCCCCTTAAAGAATTTCATCCCCGAAATTAAAGACAAGTTTTTCAAAAACAAGATTTTCTCAATTCCCAACATAATTACAATGCGAATTTTAACAACTCGACCCATTACCGGTCATCTCATCTCTTTTCAAGAGGCAATTTACAACATTTTCCACAACATGCATTATAATTATGCATTCCCTGAAATTCCACAAATTTCAATACTACATTCCACAATTCTATATCATATTTAATATTCACGATATATATCCATTTCTACAATACATTTAACATATGCAATGTTATATTAAACTTCCATTTCAAGGCAAGTTCCCAAATACTCTCATAAACCAAAACATATACAATGTTTTACAAGTTAAGACATATATAATGCTCTTAAAGTTCAACAATATTACAAAATTACCAATGCATGGTTACACATCAACAAACAAGTCCGGATATTTCTCACAGACCTCTAACTCACATTCCCAAGTGGCTTCCTCCACCCCGTGATGCTTCCACAAAACTTTAACCAAGGGAATGGTCTTGCCTCGCAAGACTTGATCCCGCCTATCCAAGACCTGAACCGGTCTCTCCTCATACGATGCATCCTCATCTACCTCTAAGTTGGTCCAATCCAACACGTGCGATGGATCCGGCTTGTACTTCCGAAGCATACTAACATGAAATACGTCATGTACCCCTGACATTGGCGGTGGCAAAGCCAAACGATAAGCAACCTCCCCAATCCTCTCAAGGATCTCAAAGGGACCGATAAACCGAGAGGATAACTTCCCACTCTTCCCAAACCTCATCAAACCTCGCCTCGGTGATATTTTCAAGAAAACATGATCACCCGTTTCAAATGCCAAAGGTGTGATACCCCTATCCCGTAATTAGCTAATTGGTCCTTAATCTGAATATGATTATGTGTTTAGCATGATTTTGGGAGCCATTGTGTGATAATATGTGATTTTGAATTTGTATCTGTTCACCGTAGGAATATCTGTTTGAATAATCTATCTTGGAAATTAAATTGGAGGCCTTATCGGCCACGGAACCCGAAATTGATTACGCCATTGTGATTGGCATAATTTTTAGAGCTTATGGTGGAATTTAATTAAAAATTGATTCGGGTCAGATTAAATTGATTAAATTGGTGGATTAGTACCCAATTACCTTATTATTATTATATTGACTTAGTGGGACTTGATGTATTTGAGCACTACACCTCATTTCTCTCCTTTATCTCATTTTGACTGATTCTTGGACTCAATTTGAGAGAGAGAGCCGACTATAGAGAGGGATAAAGAGGGATTGTGCAATTATGGTCTTGAAACTTGGGGATTGGAAGTCTAATTCAAGATTTAATCATAGATTGTGAGAATCAAGCTCCTAGGTGAGTAATTCTTGGATTATAGTTTGTAATTTTTGTGTGCTCAAACTAATTTGGTGATCAAGAGTAAGATTGAAATGAAATTGAGTTGTATTTGTTGAATTGAAGCTTAATATGTGCATGCATGTAGGAAATCACCTTGATATTGCATGTTTGAGCACAAATATGTATAATCCATGTGAAATGTTAAAGGAAACTCATGTCTTGATCACCCTTTGTGTTATCTAAGTAGAGAATGTGGCTAATTCATCATATGCATGTACAATTTGAGAAGATATGAGCTTGAATGCATGAGTTTGTTATGTTGGTGCTGAGTTTAACACATTTTGGAACATGCATGTAGATAAATCAAGAAATTGAGCTCCATAATGTTATAATCTTGCATTGGTGTCATGTTAGTATGATTATATTGGGATTTGAGTCATTGCACGCAAGTATTGTGGCTGGAAAGTCGAAATGAAGCTCAAGAACACAATTCTGGGTTTTCCAGAATTTTGAGGTCCGCTCAAGCGGGGAACATGACGCTCGAGCGAGAAAATCATGCTCCTAGCACTTTTTGCAGAGTTTGAGGTGTGCTCGAGCGGGATATCTCACGCTTAAGTGGGGAGCTATGTAGATAGGCAGTTCGCTCGAGCGGCCTAGTTCACGCTCTAGCGGGAATTTGAGGTAACCAGCACTTTTGCAGGCTTAAGGGTCCGCTCGAGCGGGGACCCTGTTTTCTAAAATTTTGAAAATGCATTTTGTGTTATGTTTTTCCATTCCCTTTCACTTCTAAGCACTCTTAGGCATACATTGAGCATTGTAATTGAGTTAAGGAAATAAGAATGAAGCCTAAAGAGGAATATGTGAATTAAAGAACGGATTGAATTATTTGCGACCCATATGTGTTATGTGATATGTAGGGTCAAGCTCCAGGGCAATTCAACCAACCGATCACTGTGAGTAATATCTGACATATGTTATTGTCCAATGGCTACTTCTATGTAAGTTTTTTTAAAGTTCATTAATTTGAATGGTGGACACAATTTGATATGAAAGGCCTATGAGCTAGTTTGATATAAATGAATGGACCAAAGGTCGTTTTGGCATAAATGAATGGACCGAAGGTCGTTTTGGCATAAATGAATGGACCAAAGGTCGTTTTGGCATAAATGAATGGACCCAAGGTCGTTTTGGCATGAATAAATGGACCGAAGGTCGTTTCGACATGAATGAGTGGGCCGAAGGCCGTTTTGACATAAATGAATGGGCCAGAGGCCGTTTTGACAAGAATGAATGGGCCAGAGGCCGTTCTGTAATGAATGAAAGTCTGAATGGGCCAAAGGTCAGTTTGTCATTTAGATGGGCCAAAGGCCAATTTGTTACTTGAGTGGGCCAAGTTTAGTTTGTTACTTGAGTGGGCTAAAGGCCAGTTTGACACGAATGATAGTTTAACATAAATAACAGTTTGACACGAATGATAGTTTGACATAAATAATAGTTTGACATGAATGATAGTTTGATATAAGTAATAGTTTGACACGAATAACAGTTCGATCTGAATAATAGAATGAATGGGCCAGAGGCCGTTTTGACATGAATGAAAGTCTGAATGGGCCAAGGGCCAGTTTGTTATGGAAAGAGGAATGGGCCAAAGGCCAGTATGTTTGGAACCACGGTCACTTGATCTAAATTATGTATATATATGTTAAATAGAAATATGAATTGGGCCCAAGGCCGTTTGGAGCATGTTGTTCTACATATCGTTTGTATAACTTCTATATTTGATATTATTCACTGGGCTATCGCTCACGCTCATTCATGTGTTTGTAGGTGAGCCAAGAAAAGTCCAAACCCAGCCCGAGTGAAGTCTGTCAGGAACAACAAAGGTTTTGGAGAGTCAACCCTTATGTCTCACGCACGAGACCCGTCTTTGCCATTTGGTCATGTATTATATTTTGTCATATGGGCGAGGACTTTGTGTATATATGTATATAGTTGAAAGGGGTTGACTTAGACTCGAATGATCCTGTTGTGCAGAACTTTTTGGTACTATGTTTTTGTTGTGAGTTATTAACGTGCCTATGTATGGTTTGTTTTGATGTGCATATAAGCATGACTCTATGGACAAAGTTTAAATTTTTGCTTCCGTTGGCCCCTATACTCTGACGAGTTACGTTTCTTTTGGTTTGAGGTTGTAGGTAATCTCAGGATTACTGGCCGGTTATGTCCTTAACCCATAGGGGCGGGTTTGGGTCATAACAGAGTGGTATTAGAGCACGAGTTAATAACTTACACACTTGTCCAAAAGAGCAATAAGCCTCTAGAAAAGATCTAGGATGCATTCATAAGTATGAATTTGGAAGCATCGATAATATGCTTAACTTTTGTTACGAACGATTATGTGCTATAAATTGTGAATTTCTTGCATTGAAATTGTTCGAATATGCATGCTTTCTAGTATATACACACTTGTGTATCTTTTGTATAAAGTATGATGCAAGTTTAATCAGATGGTGAGTAATAACTCTGTAAGGTTATGTTTAGCTTTAAACATTTTCTGATGATATGAATGAACGATTGCCCAAAATTCTATTTGAATGTAATTATGGTATCCTTAGCAAAGGCCCTCGCCCAGGGGATATAATATTGTGGCTTATGGTCATGAGGCTCCCGGGGGAAATAATACCGTGGTACAGGCCCTTGCCCGGGGGAAACAATATCGTGGCCTATGTATGTGATATGTTACCTGGTATCGAAGGTTCCAGTATGGAACTTGATATGCTTGACCAATATGATATGTTACGCTAAAGGAAGTACCACACATGATTTGAATTTGAGATATGAATTGTTACACTACTGTGTGCAATAAAATTTGTTTGTTATAGTGCACATACATGAACATATGAACCATGAAAAGTTGCTTATGTGCATTCGATTCTGCCAATGGGTGCCTATGTGAAATATGAACATGATTTGAGTATATAATTACTTAGTAAATGTTCAGCAGGCGATATTTGATAAGTATGCAACTACCTGTTACGTATGTGATTAATTGCGTACGATATGTGAAATGAGAATATAACAATGTGCCTGTGTGCGAATGTACCCATGTGTATTTGTGTTTAATTTCGTATTGAGCATCCTAGTATTTGGTAAAGTTCGATAAGAATTTGTGTAGAGTATGGGCAAATTAAGGGCATACGGGTTGGAAGGTTCTTCCACAGCCCGACTTGATAGTCCTGAAAGAATGGTTTAAGAATTGGCAGAGATCTTGAGACAACAGCGTCAGTTGCCGCTACGGCAAGAACCTTTGCCACCACCAGTGTAAGAAACACCGAGGAGTTTGTTATCAGATTTCTGGGGCTCATTATAGATGTGGTAAAATGGACCATACGGTAAGGAACTGTCCCCGGATTGAACGAAATGTGAATGAATCCTCTGCCTCGGCTGAATCCGTACCAGTGGTAGGAATTGCTCTTTGGGGATGGAGTAATTGCACTCATCGAGAAGCACTTTCGAGAATACTGTGATTGTTATCCCAGGTATCTATATTGTTTATAAACGAATGCCTATGTGTTAATTGATTCTGAATTAGTACATTTGTACATCTTCGCTTGGGATATTATTTGATTCGGATCGGTATATTTTTCCATATCTGCTGCATGGGTATCTAGATTGGTTAGACCCACATGATCGAGATTGTATTCATTGGAGGTATATGCCCCGTTTGGAAAATTTGTGAAATACGTTTTGGGATATTGATTGACTCTGCACATGCACATGTATATCTACACCTTTGCTCAGGGTGATTTATTATGTTACCGTCTTCAATGACTAAACCATTGGAATTATGGCTCTATGATTGTGTGACCGAGTTGAACACCCCAAATGATGAATTCTATGACTGTGAGGCCATGTATTTTGATTGGTAGAAAGTTGATTGGATTATGTGACTAATTTGGAACTTTTGCGTAACAATCCTATACTATGTGTACCCGATTTGAAACACTTTGATATGAACTATTGTGATGAATGATTCTGATATGACTTTAAGAACTGATGAACTTAGGGCAGTTGAGAAACTATCAACCATGTACCTAAGCAAACGAAGTACGCCCTCTGAGCGAATGTGTCTTATTTGAGAAAATTTTTTATCTGATTCGCTCCAATAGAACCTTTGCCTGATATTGTTCCGATGGAACCCTTATTTGATATGATTTGATGGAACCTTTGTTTGATTTAATTTGGCAAGACCTGTGTCGGGATTGGTTTGATAGGACCCTCTATTTGATTTAATTTTGTAAAAGGGGATTGAGGATTGCCTGTAAATAAATAGCCAGATTATTCTTGGCAGAAAAACTGATAGACCCAAAACTTAAATCTTTTTAGAGTACTTAACCTATTTGAAACACCTTTTGTGGGCTATAACAGATTGCTCTAACCATGAACACCGTTGAGAATCAACCCCCAACTATCAAGGACATATGTGTTGAAAATGAGTTGAATTGTACAAATCCCGTGATTGGGTGTCTTAAGGAACGATGCTTGTGTATTGTCCCATCCTGGTTGGTTTGATGCTATGGGGACTGATGATGGCAGATTGATTTGATTGTAAGCAATACTGAACATTTGTCTTTGACTGATCAGAACATGTTTTGTAAGGGAGAGTAGTTGCTTCAATGTTATCAGATTTTGGGGAATCAGGTTGTAGTGAGTGGTATTATGTTTGTTTTGATGACATTCTTGGGGCGTCCTTTCGTGCTAAGGGGACGTTAAGCCTATGTAGCACCCTTGTTGGGATATCTTTTGCCACCGACGGTCTTGTACGGGTGGGTTTGACTAATCGATCTCGAGTCGGCCACTGACGGTCGTGAACGGGTGTGCTTCGATTCCGAGACAATTATTCTTTTGTTTTGTCCGGAAAGTCATCCTTTTGTAATTTGTAGATGTTTAAACATCCAAGAAACTTTGAAAAACCCTGATTGTCCGTAAGTGTGTGAATTCAGTACGCTTTGTGAATAACTGCTCCGTGCCGTCATACTCTGTGATTGGGGCTTTGAGGATGTGTAAATTGCGTTTAACACGTGGTTGTTTATTTTAGTATTACCTTTGACGCCATGGGGATTAGTATATGAAGCGCCTTATGCTTTTGACAACTATCGAATAATGCGAGGGAGACTCGATGGAACAGAGAATTGAATACTGAACTGAATTGGAAACCGTAAATTGTAAACTGTTGAATGAATTGAGAACACGTGTATTATGTTAGAAATGGACTGCTTCAGTGTTATTGTACTTCACAATTGGTACTATGGGGATACATGAGTTACGTATGTCGTGTGGTGGATTGTTTCGTTGTTATCCTTGTTGACTCGGGGATTTGTGCTCGGATTCACTTTGAATTCCCGAAGACTTTTGATTAACCTTGAATAACTGTGATGAGAAACTGAATTAAATACCAAATTGGATTATGAATTGCGGAACTACTGAAGAATGAATTGAACTTTTGTGACAAGAAAATGGACCAAACTCCTATGGTAAGGTTAGTTGGCATTTGAAATAAAAATGTTGGCGACCTATTGTGAAGAAAGAAATTGTTGGATTTGTGCCTAAATGTTTTCGATGCCAACAAGTCAAAGTTTAATAACGGATATTGGCAGAACTACTGCAACCTCTCTCTATTTCGGAATGGAAATAGGGATATGTGACTACAAATTTCATTGTGGGGCTACCTTGAGCACTCAAGGTGTAAATCCCGTTTGGGTTGTTGTGTGAGGACTTACTTAATTTGCTCGTTTCCTCCCTGTGACATTTTCGTATGATGCTTGTAGACTAGCCACTGTTTACATCAATAAGGTTGCTTGTTTGTATGGGTCCCAACGTCATTGTTTAGGCAATCGGAAATGTGTTTGAATTCTGACAAGCCTTCAAGAGGTAATGGGAACTGAATTGTGATTCAGCGCTACTTTCCATCTGCAAGTTGATGTATAATTATAAAGAACCTTTTTTTTTTTTTTTTTTTTGATTCTGGGAGAAATGCTCCAAATGTATGCTTTAGATTTTCGAGGAATTGGAAAAATCTATCCATCGTTGACAGACTTTGCTTACAATAATAGCTCACACTCTAGTTTCAGTTTGGCACCATACAAGCCTTGTATGGAGGAAAGGCGGGTCTCTGACTTTGAGAACAGAATGTTGCTTGATTTTGAGACTAAGTGAATGGCTATCGAAAAGGATTGGAACTGTCTAATGAAAAGTGTTCCGAATTGTGTTCGACTAAAGGTAAATTAAGTTTGGAGGACCAAACTTCCTAAAGGGGGGAAGACTGTGATACCCCTGTCCCGTAATTAGCTAATTGGTCCTTAATCTGAATATGATTATGTGTTTAGCATGATTTTGTGTGCCATTGTGTGATAATATGTGATTTTGAATTTGTATCTGTTCACCATAGGAATATCTGTTTGAATAATCTGTCTTGGAAATTAAATTGGAGGCCTTATCGGCCACGGAACCCGAAATTGATTACGCCATTGTGATCGGTATAATTTTTAGAGTCTACGGTGGAATTTAATTAAAAATTGATTCGGGTCAAATTGAATCGATTAAATTGGTGGATTAGTACCCAATTACCTTATTATTATATTGACTTAGTGGGACTTGATGTATTTGAGCACTACACCTCATTTCTCTCCTTTAACTCATTTTGACTGATTCTTGGACTCAATTTGAGAGAGAGAGCCGACTATAGAGAGGGAGAAAGAGGGATTGTGCAATTGTGGTCTTGAAACTTGGGGATTGGAAGTCTAATTCAAGACTTAATCATAGATTGTGAGAATCAAGCTCCTAGGTGAGTAATTCTTGGATTATAGTTTGTAATTTTTGTGTGCTCAAACTAATTTGGTGATCAAGAGTAAGATTGAAATGAAATTGAGTTGTATTTGTTGAATTGAAGCTTAATATGTGCATGCATGTAGGAAATCACCTTGATATTGCATGTTTGAGCACAAATATGTATATTCCATGTGAAATGTTAAAGGAAACTCATGTCTTGATCACCCTTTGTGTTATCTAAGTAGAGAATGTGGCTAATTCATCACATGCATGTACAATTTGAGAAGATATGAGCTTGATGGCATGAGTTTGTTATGTTGGTGTTGAGTTTAACACATTTTGGAACATGCATGTAGATAAATCAAGAAATTGAGCTCCATAATGTTATAATCTTGCATTGGTGTCATGTTAGTATGATTATATTGGGATTTGGGTCATTGCATGCAGGTATTGTGGCTGGAAAGTCGAAATGAAGCTCAAGAACACAATTAGGGTTTTCGAAATTTTGAGGTCGCTTCGGCGGAACATAGCCTTTCGGCGGGAAAATCGTGCTCCCAGCACTTTTTTGCAGAGTTGGAGGTGTGCTCGAGCGGGATATCTCACGCTTGAGTGGGAAGCTATGTAGACAGGCAGTCCGCTCGAGCGGCCTAGTTCACGCTCGAGCGGGAATTTGAGGTAACCAGCTTTTTTTCAGGCTTAAGGGTCCGCTCGAGCGGGGAAGTCTACGCTTGAGCGGGGACCCTGTTTTCTGAAATTTTGAAAATGCATTTTGTGTTCTGTTTTTCCATTCCCTTTCACTTCTAAGCACTCTTCGGCATACATTGAGCATTGTAATTAAGTTAAGGAAATAAGAATAAAGCCTAAAGAGAAATATGTGAATTAAAGAACGGATTGAATTATTTGTGACCCATATGTGTTATGTGATATGTAGGGTCAAGCTCCAGGGCAATTCAACCAACCGATCACTATGAGTAATATCTGACATATGTTATTGTCCAATGGCTACTTCTATGTAAGTTTTGTAAAGTTCATTAATTTGAATGGTGGACACAGTTTTATATGAAAGGCCTATGAGCCAGTTTGATATAAATGAATGGACCAAAGGTCGTTTTGGCATAAATGAATGGACCGAAGATCGTTTTGGCATAAATGAATGGACCGAAGATCGTTTTGGCATAAATGAATGGACCGAAGGTCGTTTTGGCATAAATGAATGGACCGAAGGTCATTTTGACAAAAATGAATGGACCGAAGGTCGTTTTGGCATAAATGAATGGACCGAAGGTCGTTTTGGCATGAATAAATGGACCAAAGGTCGTTTCGACATGAATGAGTGGGCCGAAGGCCGTTTTGACACAAATGAATGGGCCAAAGGCCGTTTTGACAAGAATGAATCGGCCAGAGGCCGTTCTGTCATGAATGAAAGTCAGAATGGGCCAAAGGCCAGTTTGTCATTTAGATGGGCCAAAGGCCAGTTTGTTACTTGAGTGGGCCAAAGGCCAGTTTGACACGAATGATAGTTTGACATAAATAACAGTTTGACACGAATGATAGTTTGACATAAATAATAGTTTGACATGAATGATAGTTTGATATAAGTAATAGTTTGACACGAATAACAGTTCGATCTGAATAATAGAATGAATGGGCCAGAGGCCGTTTTGACATGAATGAATGGGCCAGAGGCCGTTTTGACATGAATGAAAGTCTGAATGGGCCAAGGGCCAGTTTGTTATGGAAAGAGGAATGGGCCAAAGGCCAGTATGTTTGGAACCACGGTCACTTGATCTAAATTATGTATATATATGTTAAATAGAAATATGAATTGGGCCCAAGGCCGTTTGGAGCATGTTGTTCTGCATATCATTTGTATAACTTCTGTATTTGATATTATTCACTGGGCTATCGCTCACACTCATTCATGTGTTTGTAGGTGAGCCAAGAGAAGTCCAAACCCAGCCCCAGTGAAGTCTGTCAGGAACAACAAAGGTTTTGGAGAGTCAGCCCTTGTGTCTCGCGCACGAGACCCGTCTTTGCCATTTGGTCATGTATTATATTTTGTCATGTGGGCGAGGACTTTGTGTATATCTGTATATAGTTGAAAGGGGTTGACTTAGACTCGAATGATCCTGTTGTGCAGAACTTTTTGGTACTATGTTTTTGTTGTGAGTTATTAACGTGCCTATGTATGGTTTGTTTTGATGTGCATATAAGCACGGCTCTATGGACAAAGTTTAAATTTTTGTTTCCGTTGGCCCCTATACTCTGACGAGTTACGTTTCTTTTGGTTTGAGGCCGTAGGTAATCTCAGGATTACTGGCCGGTTATGTCCTTAACCCATAGGGCGGGTTCGGGTCATGACAAAAGGCCTCTTCCTACGGTCGGTATAACTCTTTTGGCGACTCTGGGCTGTAACAAGCCTCCTACGGATAAGCTCAACTTTCTCCGTCGTTTCCTTCACCAACTCCGGGCCCAACAAAGGTGCATCACCCACCTCAGCCTAACAAACTGGAGACCTACACGGTCGGCCATATAAGGCCTCAAACGGTGCCATACCAATACTAGACTGGAAATTGTTGTTGTAGGCAAACTCCACCAAGGGCAAGTGCCTCTCCCACATCCCACTAAAGTCAAGGACACAACCCCGAAGCATTTCCTCAAGGATCTGAATAGTACGCTCGGACTGCCCGTCAGTCTGAGGATGATAAGCTGTACTAAAGGTCAACTTAGTACCCAAGGCACTCTGCAAACTCTGCCACAACCTGGCAGTAAAACGAGGATCTCTATCTGAGACAATCATCACTGGGACCCCGTGCAATCTCACTATGTCCCGAATATACAAGTCGGAAAGATGATCCACCGAATCTCTCACGCGCATAGGGATAAAGTGCGCCGACTTAGTCAACCGGTCTACAACCACCCAAATAGCATCACTACCCCGCTGGGTCCTCAGAAGACCTACAATGAAGTCCATAGTGACATGCTCCCATTTCTACTCGGCAATAGGTAAGGGTTATAACAAACCCGCTGGCCTCTGATGCTCGGCCTTCACTTGTTGACAAGTAAGGCACTTAGAAACGAAAACCGCCACATCCCTCTTTATACCCCGCCACCAAAAACTGGCGACCCAAATCTCGATACATCTTAGTGCCCCCCGGATGCACCGCAAGGCATGAATGGTGAAACTCTCGGAGTACCTCCTCTTGGCAGGACTCCGGCACAAACAAACGGTCTCGGTATCTCACACTCAGGTCGGGATACACAGACAAACCCTTCTCAACCTTCCCACTGCAGATCTTCTCTCGGAGGGATTCTACCTCAAGGTCACCTCCCTGTGCCTCTAACACTCGAGTCACAAGTGTAGGCTGTGCAACAACAGAAAACAAGGCCGTAGCCTCAACAGATTCGCCCAAAAGCGAATCGAACTCGCCAAGTGCCCCCAACATCTCCCATTCCCGGATGGCTATACAAGCTACATCACTAATGGATTTCCTACTACGGGCATCGGCCACAACATTGGCCTTTCCCGGGTGATAGTGCAACGCAAAATTGTAGTCCTCAATAAACTCCATCCACCTTCTCTACCTCAGATTCAAAGTCTCTCTGTGTAAACAGATACTTCTAACTCTTATGATCCGAGAACACCTCGAACTTCTCACGATACAGGTAATGCCTCCACATCTTCAAGGCAAAGATTACTGCTGCTAACTCTTGGTCATGTGTAGGGTAATTCTTCTAGTGTATTTTCAACTGACGTGAGCCATAAGCTACCACTTTCCCCTCTTGCATCAACACACAACCCAAACCCTCTCGTGAGGCATCACAATAAACCGCATAACCCAATCCCCTCTCCGGAATAATCAAGACCGGAGCGGTGGTCAATCTAACCTTCAACTCTTGGAACGACTTTTCACAAGTCTCACTCTATACAAACTTGACCCCTTTCCGCGTCAACCTCGTCAACGGCGAAGCTAGCCTGGAGAAATCTTTCACAAACCGGCGGTAATACCCAGCTAACCCGAAGCTGCGGATCTCAAAAAACACTATTAAGTGTGCCCAATCTTGCCTTGCCTCAATCTTGGATGTATCAGCAGACACCCCTTCCCGGATACCACATGGCCTAAGAACTTGACTTCTCCTAGCCAGAACTCACACTTCCCAAACTTGGCATATAGCCTATGGGCTCTAAGCAACTCAAGCACCATTCTCAAGTGTTCCTTGTGCTCCTCCTCCAAAGGTGAATAGATAAGAATGTTGTCCACGAAAACGACCACAAATCGATCTAAGAATTCCCAGAAGATCCGGTTCATCAAATCCATAAAGACTGCCGGTGCATTGGTGAGCCCAAATGGCATCACCAGAAACTCATAATGGCCATACCGCGTACGGAATGCCGTCTTAGGAATATCCTCCTCCCTGACCCTCAACTGGTGGTAACCCGATCTCAAGTCTATCTTAGAGAAACAACGGGAACCCTTCAACTGGTCAAACAAATCATCAATACGGGGCACAGGGTATTTATTCTTGACCGTAGCCCGATTTAACTTTCGGTAGTCGATACAAAGTCTCAAGGAACCATCTTTCTTTTTAGCAAAGAGGGCCGGTGCTCCCCACAGCGAAACACTAGGGTGAATAAAGCCCTTATCCAGCAACTCCTAGAGCTGAATCTTCAACTCACTCAACTCGGCTGGGGCAAAACGATAAGGTGCCATAGAAATCGGCACTGTGCCGGGCACTAAATCAATGGAGAACTCAATCTCACGGTGATGTGGCAAACTAACGAGATCCTCGGGAAAAACATCCGAATACTCACAAACCACTCTCCGTAATACAATCTGGGTCTTATCACACTCACCACTCATGAAGCTAGCAAGAAGACCACTAAGCTCACTGCACCCTCGCGGATCAAACACCGGTGGCAACACACTACCAACCCGATCCCCCAATAAATGGAAACACTCCCCGCTCAAGGTACATACTGTGACCTTCTGCCGGTAGCAATCAATAACAGCCCGTTATGACGATAGCCAGTCCATACCCAAAATAACATCGAATCCCAACATGGGCATCACTACAAAAGGAAACGGAAGCTGGCTACATCCTTGTTTCAAAATCAACTCACCCCCGATAAGCGACACTACACAAATAGGAGATGCTAACTGTGCTAACTCCAATCCCAAAATAGATGCAAATGCAACAAATACAAAAGAATGAGATGCACCCGTATCAATCAATATACTAGCAACCGAGTTGCAAAACAAGAAGGTACCTCTCACAACTGATGGAGCAGGTACAAGATCTGTGTGATAACATACCACGCTACAAGGCCTGATCCACTGCTCACCCCTCGGAGCATACGCTGCCTGTTGGGACAGCCAAGCTCTCGGATTGGCCCTCGAGGCTGCCTGTTGGTGGTGAAAACCCTGCGTCTGCCTAGAACCAGATGCGCCCGAAGTGGCACTCAACTGTGGGAAAAACCTCTTCAGGTGCCCAGGCTAACCACACTGATAACAAGACAAGGACTGGCCCCTGCCCTGACTCTGGCTCTGCGGTCTAGCTGAAGATGAAACAGCTTTCTGACCTCCTCCCCTCTGTGGGCAAACCGAAGCCTTGTGGCCCGGCTAACCACACCTGTAACAGGTGAAATCTCCCTAATTGCCTCTCCCCGAGCTTGCACTCAGCACTAGAAAGGTCGATCTAGCAACGCCACCACGAGGCTGGCGAGGTTAGCACCTCATCTCCTGCCATCACCACGACCATCTGGCTCCTCTTGGAGCCTCTCATCCTCCTTCCTCCTCCTGCATCATGATCTTCATATGGATTGCGGCATCAACGGACGCCCATAATCTCAAATCATAGACCCGCCAACTCTCATCTTGAGTCCACACCTCAATCTCCTCTCAAACTCGATACAGCAGCGTTCCTCGGACGCCACAAGTTCAGGTGCGAACCTGGATAAACTAGTAAAAGTAGCCTCATACTCAGCCACCGAAGAACTCAACTGCAAAAGCTGGCATAACTAGTCTCTCAGCTTCTCCCTAACTGCTGGAGAAATGAACTTCTCCTGGAAACCACCCACAAAAGCCTCCCAAGTGCCATCCAAACGACCCTTCACGAATTTCCACCACTGACCCGCATCCCCCTTCAACTGGAAAGATGCCAAGGTCACTTTCAACGCCCCGTCCTCGATGCCAAGCATCTCAAACGTCTTATTCATCTGCTCCAACCACTCGTCAGCCTTAAGTGGCTCCTTTGGATCCACAATAAACTCGTCCGAGTTAGATCGGAAGAACTCCCTCTTCAAGAAGGAAGGCCCTGCCTCAACAACCTGGGCCTGCACTTGAGCTTGAACTAGATTCTCAGCTCTGAGAATACCCATAGACTCCCTCAAAGCATCGGCTATCCCTCGGGCTAAAGCGTCCATAGCCTCCTGACCTGCTGGCTCGGCCACATTGGCCTGGCCAACACCATCTTGCTGCTCCGGAATGTCATCCGGTATAGGCATCTCCTGCCTCCTAGGCCTACCTCGCCTACCACCACGTCCTCGTCCTGACATCCTAATAAAGGTAACGAAGAACATTAGCACATTCACAAATGTGCGGCTTATAACACTTGCGTCCTAATGCATGGACAAGCGTAATTCACTCACGTAAGCACATAAACACATAAGCACTTACAATTTCATTTAGGATAGTGATAGTCGGCGTTACTAGAGTTAGGTTAGAAACAGCATTGATGAAGTGCTTTCCCAACAAGACTCACAGAAACCCAAGGATCCAATCAACATCCTAGAAACTAAATCCCATACCCACATAGTCACATAAACATGTTATCAAATAAACACATAATGTCACACATAGGTCTCTAGCAAGTGAGACAAACCCATTGTGATACTAATCACTTCCCACGTACCCAAAGTATTCAAACCCGGTACGCTCTGATACCAAGTTGTAACGTCCTCAAAATAAACCCACAAATCAACCAACAATAGCATGCTCAGACATAAGAAAATGAAGCATAATTGCATTCCATCAGAGTGATCTTTACAAAATGTATTACATGTTGACATCAAAAGTAAATGCCCTAAAGGCTTACAACTTTCCAAGTCAACACTTAGTTACAGAAGGAGTGCTAACACTATACAAAGAAAGCCCTTGGCTTGAGATACATGTAATACAACCAAAAACACAAAATAGTCCAACAGTTCCACGCCTCCCAAGCTACGTCCTTGGAGGTGGCATGTTACCTGCTCCTGAAAATCATGTCCCATATAAGGTGAGCCACAGCCCAGTAGAAATATACTAAACCAACTATAAACAATGACTAAAATGATAGCATTCAACAAATGGTCCTTACTTATTTTCCAACTCATGCCAGATTACCGTTTCATGACAATCTTAACCATGTTACATTTCACTTTCCATTTCTTATTCAACTTTGAGTTTGAAAACAAGGCTCAGAACCTGGCCAAATCATTTAATGAGATCATAACTCATTACTAAAACACCTTCAAAATTCACGACGGATACACATTTTGGTGTTGTATCATTTACACATAAACCACTTCCTTACTTTACAAGTGATACACATTTTGGTGCTGTAGCGATATAACATAGAATTACTTCTATACTTCACAATTGATAATGATATACATTTTAGTGCTATATCATATCAAGCATACACTTCCATACTTCACCATGATATACATTGTAGTGTTGTATCAATATCACACAAATTCCGATTTAGAGGTCCATCCCCTATCTTCCCCTAAATCGTGGAGTACATCCCCTATCTCCTCCCACACAACACAATGTATATAAACACAGATCATATACATAATCAAACAATACATAAAGTTAATGTATTTCTCAACCGTCATATTTGATGACACATTCCATTGATTAATTTTAGTTTGCCTAATCATCATGCGTTGTCTACAACAATCAAGACTATCCTCCACCGATAGCCCAAAACAGTTATTTCTAAACAAGAAATAAATGCACCACATGGATAAAATATCAACATTTGTCTAGGTGAACGATAAATAAATTCAACTACACCCTTCAATCCCAAACCTTTCCAATTTTAATATTTCTTATTCAATTTCTCATTTCCCAAAATTAATTTGTCATGCAATTAGGGCTTTTTCCTATAATTACAACACCAACCCTAAGGTTCCATTTTCCATCAATAATCCAATACCAAGTCCGTTTTCCAATGTATTACATACATAAGAGTTTATATGTTTGAAAACCCATCTTTTGAAAATCACACAAAGGCCCCAAACTTTCTTGAAATTACCCAACAACCCCCAACATATCGAAATACCAAAGTTTAAAGACAATGCTCATAAGAATCCCTACCTCGAAGTTAGAGCTCGAATGGAGAAGAAGACCAAAACCAAAGTGCTCCAAACTCCAAACTTTTTGAATCAAAACGAAGCCCTCGACGATCAACACAACTTTTACAAAGGCCGAAGGAAAGGGAAGCACCCTAACTAGATCAAACCCTAGAGAGAAGGGAGTTTCTAGGAGAGAGGTCACAAAATATCTTTTAGAAAGTAAGAGAGAGAGAATGCAAAAAGTGATTAGAAAAATGCCCAACTACCTTACGATATCACGATAGGTCGCTCGGCGAAAACCTGGCGCAGCGTCAAGAACAAAAACAGGTCTGCAGCAGTGCAAGAACAAAAAACATGGTCTGCTCGAGCACAAGAAGGCTCGCTCGAGCGCGAAGACACAAAGATAAAGCACATCCCGTCGAGCGCGAAAACCAGTCTGCTCGAGCGTAGAATCGCGTTTCCTACAACTTTCACAGACAAAAGCACTACCGCTCGACGCCAAAAGGTCGCTCGGCGCAACTTCGCTCGAGCATAAGAAAACTTCGCATAAGCGTGAAAAACACACTGCGAAGTTTTGCGAGGCGCGAAATCTTTGGGAGTGTGTAAACTCCGCAGAGCGCCAAGAAGACCCGCTCGGCGGTCAACCAAAAAAACTCCGCTCGAGCGCAGAATGACCAGCAGGCGTAACACCAAAACTACGGGCAACAACACTTGAGACCAAAACTCAACCTACCTATTGAAACCGTCCAACACATCCAAAAATCCAAACATAGGGAATTAAAGGATGACTACAAGATATACAACCACCAACTCCACGGAACCAAAGTCAGGAGTACAACAAATCTGAAAAGGAACAGGATGGCTATAAGATCTTACTACGCACTAATAATCATATCTTTGTCGCGATGGCCCTAACAACCTCTCCATGATAGCTTGATGTTCCAAGTTCTCATTGTCTAAACATTCCAAGACTTGCCCAAAAGTCCTTGCAATTATATTACCCTATGGATTTAATTCATCGAATGAATTAACAATGATGGGATTATGGAATGTCAATTTGAAAGTTTATGGAACCCAAAAAGTGAGTGTTTCATATTAATACCAATGTCTAGAAGATTCATATTAATAACAAAAATAAATAATAAATAAAAAAAAATGAAGGAAAGGAACAGATAAAGGGGGAATGAAAGATGCTGAAGGAAAAACTAACCTTCACCCATTTTACTCAGAATATTGTTTGCAAGTACAAGTAAATAAAATATGTTATTGGTGAACAGATTACAAATCAAAGAAAAAACTGAGAACATGGATCCACAAATAATAGGACATATCTAAACTGAAGATCAATTAGTTTGTTATTTTCAAAAATAGTTTTTAGAAATGAGTTAGAGAACCATTTTCTAGGAAGCACCATAACACTATTTTCTGTTCTCTGTTTTGTGATTTCTAGTTAGGAATAATATTATGAACACGCACACCCAAAAAAGCAAACATGACTCCTCAAAATTTTCACAACTTTTAGAAAAAAAAATGTTTGAGAGCATTTTGGAAACCACTTCTTAATTACATGATGTGTCCTTTTGAATCTTTTAAAAGTAGACTGGACTAGCCAGTTTGCATTGGGCCCGAACACAGTTAGGATAAACCTGTGGCATCCTTTTGAAAGAAAAACCACCTTTTTCCACAGAAAAAAATACAAAAAACAAAAATCAGACAGCCAATTTAATCCATGAAAACTGCTCATAAGTCAACAGAACTAGGCAGTCCAAATATCATACAACTAAAAAAATTAGTTATACAAGAAGCCAACCATGGTTAGCCATGAACCACATTGAATGAGCGCTATCTTTGCCTCGAGCAGGTTTTGAGTTTATAGTCCTTTTTCCTGGGTAACTACTCCTTTCAACCTTCGATGTTTCCAAAACTTCTTACTCATCCTTACATTCTTACTGCGCCATTGAGTCTTTCCTATTTGATTAGTGTTCATATGGTTTTCCATCCCTTTGCGATGATATTGATGTTGTCCATTGTCGATAAGTTTCCAAGAACCCTTTATGTTGTCTACGAAGAGGCTGCTGAGGAGGTAACCCATTAAGACCTATCAATCTAGCAATAACATTCGGTGGCTGTCCATCAACGTGTACAGTCACGAACATACACTTAGCTATGTAAACACAGAAACTACACTTAGATATGTAAACACAGAAACACAGAAACAAATTAAAACACAGAAACGCAGAAACTCCACTTTTTTTCCTTCTAATCTTCATTTCTCCTAAAAACCTTCACAGTGCAGGGTGAGTCTAGACCCATGAGTCTTGCGACTCCTCTGGGGGTCTTGACTTGGGTTTTGAAATTCTTTTTTCGGTTTGCGAAGGTGGTGGTGGGGGTGGTAGGCATGTCGGTGGTGCGGTCGGATGGTTGGGTTGGGAGGCTGCCGTCTGAAAGAGCGTGGAGGATCTTGGGAAAAACACTTGAGCTTGGAATTGGCCATGTTTGAGAGAGAGAGAGAGAGAGAGAGAGGCAACAAAACTATAAAGGCTTGGTTTCGTACAATATAGAGGGAGGAGTGAGTTGTGGAGTCATTTTACCAATTTGAATCTAATTTCCGTTCTTATTTTAAGACTTATTAGGTAAAATATTTATTAAAAAAAATTAAGATGATTGGATATTAATTGTTATATATTTAAATTAAATTTATATTATAAAAAATAGATAATTATTTTTAAAATTATATTTGCCGCCTATTTTTTTGAAACAAATGTGCTTTAAATATATAGCTACTGATATTCAATTATCTTAATTTTTTATATGAATGTTTTAATTAAAGAGTTCCAAAAAATGAACTGTTCAAATCATCGGAATTGATTCTAAAATAGACCTACTAAATCCATACTCTCTCCCAAATCGAATAAAAAACTTAAAAAAAAAAAAAGCCAAATTCTTTCTGATACCATGACATGGCTTATGTTTTAATTATATGTACACCCAAAAAAAAAAAAAAAAAAGTTCCAGATAAAACATGTTGAGTTATTTTTTTTCAGGTAGTTAAATAAATGGATAAATTATAAATACACATCCGAAATTTATTTAAAATATGAATTATTTCATGTGATTTTAAAAATTATATCATGTCCCTTGAGGTTTTTTACTTCATAATAAATGGTCATTTTACCAATAAATCGTTTAGTCACAGCTATTATTGATGTCAACAATATATTTCAATAAATAATTCAACCAATTTTATTATTATATGGTAGAACATTTAGAAATTTTATTTTTTACAATGATTATTTCTTACTCATTAAGTTTTTAAAATTTATTTAATTATTTTCCTTTCAAAAATCAATATGACAAATTTTTTTAATTCATATATTTTTATTCTAAAATAGTGAAATATTATAACTATGACATTTTTTTTTATAACAAACCATAATTTTAATTATTAATTGTTAATACAACAATTTTAATTTATCTATACTATATGTTATAATAAAGGAATATTTGAAGCAAAACACTTAGAAAAATGGCTAGTGAGAACAAAGGAAATGATGTTAAATTAGTACCCGCTGCATACGGTTCTATTGATTCAAAATAAACAAATCTACCAATTACATGGCGGGTAATTTCCAAAGCGCCCTCGTACTTTCTTTGGAGCTTGCACCCTCTAGCCAATCAAGCGTGCACTCTGCTTGAAATATTTCTCGACGAAGGAAAAAAAAATACAAATAAGAGCTTTATACATGGGATGAAGCAGATAAATAGTATGAAATAAACAAACAAAAACAACAGATCTTACTCTACACTAATAATCATATGCTGTAGCAGTGGCCCTAACAACCTCTCCGTCATAGCTAGACGTTCCAAGTTCTCATTGTCTAAACATTCAAAGACTTGCCCAAAAGTCCCTGCAATTATATGACCCTATGGGTTTAATTCATCAAATGAATTAACAATGATGGGATTATGGAATGTCAATTTGAAAGTTTATGGAATCCAAAAAGTGAGTGTTTCATATTAATACCAATGTCTAGAAGACTCATATTAATAACAAAAATAAATAATAAATAAAAAAAAGGAAGGGAATGAGCCGATAAAGGGAGAAAGAAAAAAGCTGAGGGAAAAACTAACCTTCACCCATTTTACTCGAATCCACATTTTGCAAGTGCAATTAAATAAAATATGTTATTGGTGAGCTGATTACAAATCAAAGACAAAATTGAGATCATGGATCCACAAATACTAGGACATATGTACGCCGAAGACCAATTGGTTTGTTTTTTCCAAATACTGTTTTTAGAAATGAGTTAGAGAGCCATGTACTAGGAAGCACCGTAGCATCATAACACCATTTTATGTTCTCTGTTTTGTGGTTTCCCATTAGGAATAGTATTATGAACACACACACCCAAAAAAAGAAACATGAGTCCTGAAATATTTCACAACTTTCAGAAAATATGTTTGAGAGCACTTTGGAAACCACTTCTTAATTACGATGTGTCCTTTTGAATCTTTTAAAAGCCATTTGGACGACTAGTTTGCATTGGGCGAACAGTTAGGATAAACACAGTAGCATCCTTTTGAAAGAAAAGCCACCCTTTTCAATAGAAAAAAATGCAAAAAATAAAAATCAGACCGCCAATTTAATCCATGAAAACTGTAGCGCCCTCAAATTAAACCCATAATTATACATTCATTATGCAAGCAAGACATATCATATTCCCAACATCAGAGTATTCTTACAAGAGATATTACATGTTGACCACAAAAGTAAATGTCCTATAGGCTTACAACTTTCCAAGTCTACACTTGGGTTCAACAAAAGTAGAGTTCTAACTCTTTACACAAAATAAGCCATTGGCTTGATATACATGTAATACAAAAAAGATAATCACAAAAAATCTCTCAGCCACTAAGCCTCCCAAGCTACGTCCATGGAGGTGGCATGTCACTTGTACCTGAAAATGATGTCCCATATAGGGTAAGCCAACGCCCAATAGAAATATGCTAAACATAATATGAGTAATAACTAAAACATTAGCATTTGATAAATGTTTAACTCACATAAATCAACTTATAACACATTCCAGTTCCATGACCAATATGTCCATGTTTCATTCCACTTTCCTTTATTTAACCAATTTTATTCATAATCATGGCTCAGAACCTGGCCAAACATGTCAATGAGACAATAACTCATATAAAAACACTTCCATACTTTACAATAGATACACATATTTGCTGTATCAATGGAGTCCATCCCCTATCTCATCCCAAATAATATTCGGTTTAGGAGTCCATCCCCTATTTCCTCCCAAACCGTAGAATACATCCCCTATCTCCTCCTACACAATGCAATGTATATAAACACTTATCATATATAATGATCATTCAAGACACATATTCGATCTATTTTTCCAACGTCATATTCAATGACATATTCAACGTGATTAGTTTCGGTTTTCCCTAATCAACATCACAGTGTCTACAACAATCAAGACTATCCTCTACCAGATAGCCTAAGGCAATATTTCTAAGCAGATAATAAATGCATCAACAGATAAATTATCAATATTTCTAAAGGTGAGTGATTAACTTATCCAACTCCACCATTCATTCTCATAACTCCTCAATTTCATTATTTCCAACTCAATCTCATATTTTCATAACTTTCCAAATTAATTCATAACAACAAATTAGGGCTTTCCTCCTTTTCTCAACATCAACCCAAAGCCTCAAATATTTTCATTAAACATCAATAATCTCATTTTAAGACCCAAAATATACATGTAATAGTCAAAAGAACAAAACCCTCTTTATATATTTTGAAACCCTAACCCCAAAATTACCCAACTTCAAGATTACATCAAAATGACTACAAGTTTATGTCAAAGACCATAAATATGAGTAGTTATCCCTACCTCAAATGGAGAGACCAAATAGAGAAGATGAAGGATTTCGAAGGTGCTCCAAACCCATAATTTTCGGATCAAAATGAAGAGCAAGCCAAACCCCACACTTTATATAAAGGGACTAAGGTAGAGGATCACTTGATCTAGATGATTTTGTAGAGAGAAGTTGAAGTCTAGAGTGAGAGGCTCACAAGTTTGGGTTTTGAAAAGTAAAGAGAGAGAGAGAGAGAGAAGTTGAAAAAGTGATCCAAAAAGTGATTTCACGGTTTGATATACAAATAAATGCCTTCGGCGTGAGCACTTGAGCGTCGGAACCACACTTCGCTCGAGCGTCAAAAGCGTCGCTCGAGCGACAGATGCACACTTCCAGAAGTTTTGAAGTCGTTGGTCCCCGCTCGAGCGTGAAAGTGGACGCTCGAGCATCCGATGACCTGCAGAACAAACTACTAGGAGATGAATAATCACGCTCAGGTGTCAAAATGCTCGCTCGAGCGGAGAAGCAAAAACAAAGGGCCCACTCGAGCGTTGAAACCCCGCTCGAGAGTGAAGGCCAAAATCTGAGCATCAACTTTTGGTTTCTAAACACAACCAACCTGTTCCCAACCTGCCCAACACAACCCAAAACTCAAATACAAAGAGTAAGGGCCAATGCGATATAGACAACAACGATCATCCACAGAACCAATTAAGTGCAGGTTACAATAAACAATGAAGGAAAAACCGAGATCGCTATAACTTTGCTCAAAGACAACAAGCTAGGCGTCAAATATCATACAACTAAAAAATTAGTTGAGTAAGAAGCCAACCATAGTTGACCATGAACTTACATTGAATGAGCGCCATCTCTGCCTTAGGCTGACTTTGAGTTTACAGTTTTTTGCTCGTAACTTCTCCTCTCAACCTTTGATGTTTCCAAAATTTCATACTCATCCTTACATTCTTCTTTGTGCCATTGAGTCTTTCCTATTTGATCGGTGCTCATAGGTTTCCATCCCTTTACCCTTTATATTTGTCTATGAAGAAATTGTGAGGAGGCAACCCATCAAGACTCCATCAATTTGGCAATAATGTTGGTGGTGTCCATCAACATACCTGATTACAAACATACACTTAGCTATGTAAACATAGAAACTACACTTAGAGATATAAACATAGAAACACAGAAACAAATTAAAACACAGAAACACAGAAACTCTACTTTTTTCCTTCTGATCTTCCTTTCTCCTGAAAACCTTCACAGAGTGCAGGGTGAGTCTAGACCCATGAGTCTTGTGACTACTCTGGGGTCTGACTTGGGTTTTGAAATTCTTTTTGGGATTTTCGAAGGTGGTGGTGGTGGTAGGGATGTCGGTGGTGGGGTCGGATGGTTGGGATGGGAGGCCTTGAGAGGAGGCGGAGGATCTTGGGAAAACACTTGAACTTGGAATTCTGTGACTTGGCCATGCTTGAGAGGAGAGAGAGGCGTGTGGAAAGGCGGCAAAACAGCAAGAAACTATAAAGGCTTGGCTCGGTACAATATAGAGGGAGGAGTGATCCGTGGAGTCATTTTACCAATTTGAATCTAATTTCCATAAATTGAACCTAATTTCCGTTCTTATTTTAAGATTTAATAGGTAAAATATTTATATAAAAAATTAACATGATTAGATATTAATTGTTATATATTTAAATTAAATTTATATTATAAAAATAGATAATTATTTTTAAAATTATATTTGTCGCCTATTTTTTTTTTTTTTAAACAAATATGCTTTAAATATATAGCTACTGATATTCAATTATCGTAATTTTTTATATGAATATTTTAATTAAAGAGTTCTAAAAAATGAATTGTTCAAATCATCGGAACCGATTCTAAAATAGACCTACTACATCCAAACGCTCACTCAAATTGAATAACAAACCTTAAAAAAAGAAAAGGCCAAATCCTTTCTGATACCATGACATGGTTTATGTTTTAATTATACGTACACCCAAAAAAAAAAAAAGTTACAGATAAAACATGTTGAGTTATTTTTTAGGTAGTTAAATAAATAGATAAATTATAAATACACATTGAAATTTATTTAAAATATGAATTATTTCATGTGATTTTAAAAATTATATCATGTCTGAAGTTTTTTACTTCATAATAAATGGTCATTTACCAACAAATCATTTAGTCACGACTATTATTGATGTCAACATATTTCAATAAATAATTCAACCAATTTTATTATTATATGGTAGAGCATTTAGAAATTTTATTTTTTCGATGATTATTTCTTCTTGATTAGGTTTTTAAAATTTATTAAATTATTTCCTTTCAAAAATCGATATGACAAATTTTTAAAATTCATATATTTTTATTCTAAAATAGTGAAATATTATAACTATGTCATTTTTTTTATAACAAACCATAATTTTAATTATTAATTGTTAATACAACAAATTTAATTTATCTATACTATATGTTATAATAAAGGAATATTTGAAACAAAACACTTAGAAAAATGGCTAGTGAGAACAAAGGAAATGATGTTAAAATTAGTACCCGCTGCATACGATTCCATTAACAGTTCAGAATAAACAAATCTACCAATTACCTATAGGCGGGGTAATTTCCAAACTGCCCTCGTACTTTCTTTGGAGCTTGCACCCTCTAGCCAATCCGAGCATGCACTTCGCTTGAAATATTTCTCAGCACGAAGGCTGAAAAAAAACAAGTAAGAGCTTTATACGTGGGATGAAGCAGATAAATAGTATGAAATAAATAAATAAAAACAACAGATCTTATTCTGCACTAGTAATCATGTAAGGACCCACATTTCATGCCTTAGTTATGCTTGCATGCAGTTATATGATTTGCCATGTTAAGATTTGCCTTCATGAATTCTTGCCTTGATTTGTGCTTATGTGATTTGCCTAAGTGTATATGTATGCTTTGTTCCTCCCTTTTATTGTTAAGCCTAGGTTGTGTTAAGCCTAGGTCATGCTAAGCCTAGAACTATCTGGGAACCCCTTTGCTTGACCACCATCTTCATCCGGACATATTGGCCGAGATGATTATCATCTGGGCCGAGGTGTGTATCGCCGAGGCGAGGTGTGTATTATCTAGGCGAGATGTTATCTTGAACCCAAGTGATCTTGTCACAGGCCAGTATGACCTAGACGAGGTGTGGTACATCTAGGCGAGATGTGGCGCACTAGGCCAAGTGTTGTTCTTCCTAGCGAGATCATTGTTCCTTGACTTCGGAGTTTTGTCCTTAGCAAGTCATTGTCCTTTGTTTGCCGATGTCTTGTCCTTAGCGATGTCTTTGCTTGCCGATGTGTTTTGCCACCAAGCTTGTTGTATCGCTTTGTCGATGACTTGTCTAATCTATCAGTCACCTTTTGAAGAACCAACCAGTAGCATACGTGGCGGTGAGTGTTAAATCGGCCGTTAGAGAGAAACCTATCATTTGTCATATTTTGTTCTAAGGAAGAAGCTCTAGGAGGAGGAGAGGAGTTCTAGAGAGTAGAGATCAAGCTTGATTCCTAGAGATCAAACCGTTAGATTCGTGTTCTAAGGTTAGATTCTTGATCTACTCATGTTTTTCTTTATGTATATGTTAATGCATTGCATGATCGAATATGTTTTGAAAGCCATGCATCGTTTTGAAGTTCGGTTTTAGAAAGAGAAAATGGTATTCATGTGTTCTTCAAGAAAAGTCATGTTTTGATCCGAAAGCTCAAGCCAAGATATATGTTTTTGTGTTTGTTTTCATATGATCTTCAAGTATGGGTGCCCAGGTCCATGTTTTCGAACTCATGGCATGAAAACCCAGATTTTGTATAAGCAAGTTATGATTTTGGCATTCATCATATTCATGTTCTTCATGTTCTTCACGGGTGGAAACCAGTTCAGACTTCACTTCAGAAGTGTAATGCTTGAGATCCTCTTGCCTAGACCTTACACTTAGGCCAAGCATCGTATCTCACCTTGGCCTACCTTGCATGATCACTTGCACTTGTCTTGTTTGAACCTCGGCATGCAGCCGCCTAAAACCGTGTAACAACCATACCTCGGCGAGGTGTGGGACCTCGGCATAGACACAGTTGGTGATTGCATGTCTCATTGACATGTCTGGCGGTGTTTGACTTCCAGCATGTTTTTCCGAGATCATTTGCATGTATGTAAGACTTGTTCTGAGAAGTATGTTCAGTAGACTTTGTCATGTGTTTGTAGGACTTGGACCTTGCCTTGATCCCGACGTCCCAAGAACTAAGTGAGTGGTGCTTTTAATAAAGCTATGTTATACGTTTTGATAAAAACTTTGCTTTGCTTTGTTTTGAAAGTATTTGTTAAGTATGAATGATTACCCTTATTTTATGTATCAAGTATAAGCTTTGTTTTGATGATGTCAAGTCCGTACGTGCCAGGGGACTTTAAGCATTAGTGGCACAAGTCCTTTCGTGCTAGGGGACTCTAAGCCTAAGTAGCATCGTCCTTTCCGTGCTAGGGGACGTTAAGCCTAAGTAGCATCGTCCTTTCCGTGCTAGGGGACGTTAAGCCTAAGTAGCACCCTTGTTAAGATATCGGCCACCGACGGACTATGAACGGGTGTGCTGATGCGCGAGTTATGCTTTTGTTTTGCTCGGAGAAAGTCCCTTGTCTTTGGAGGACTCTAAACTTCATGACACAATAAGGTGAAAAAAGACTCTGGCCTAAGTCACACAAGTTTGCAAGTTTTGTAAGATCAAGGTTGATGAATACGGTTCATCCTATGTTTCGATAAGTAAGCATGTCTTATTTGCCACCGACGGTCTTTGAACGGGTGGGTATGTTTTGCCAAGTATGTTACAAGTTCAAGTACATGTTTGACACAAGTTATGCTAAGTATATGTTTTGATGCAAGCCATGTTATACGTATGTTTTGAATAAGCCACGCTATAAGTGTCTGTTTTGAAGAAGCTATGATATATGTATTGTTTGTCAAGGACCTCGGGAATCATTCATTAAACCCTTTATTACTTGTACCATTCACTGAGTATCCAAGCTCACCCTCTCTATGTATATATGTAGGTTCCAAGCTAGAAGTCGGCTACGCCGAGATGTGTGTTTTGTGCCGATGTTTGCATGCATGTTAGGTCGGCATCAAGGATGTCGGCAACTGTGAAGATTATGTTTTTAATCTTGTACTTCCTGTATTATATTTATGTCGGCATTTTGTGTTTAGGTCGTGATCTTATCTTGACGTCGGCGATGACGAAGATGATGATTCTTGACTTGTATTCATTATGGATTTGTATATATTAACATGAAGCCTTTTGCCAAGATGTAATGTATATTTTATAAGTTGTAAAGTTATGTAAGGATGTATGCCATTTCATTTGACTTATGCACAGCTCTTATGGACCACTTGTATTTTAAGTTATTGCTTCCGCTCTTGTTAGCCCCATATGTATACTCTGATCGTGTGTGATCTTGTAAGTTGGCCTTTGGTAATCTCGGATTACTGGCCATCACGGCACCATTCTACTAGGGGCAGTTTGGGGTCGTGACAAATCATATGCTCTGGCAGTGGCCCTAATAACCTCTCCATCATAGCTAGATGTTCCAAGGTCTCATTGTCTAAACATTCCAAGACTTGCCCAAAAGTCCCTACAATTATATTACCCTATGGATTTAATTCATCCAATGAATTAACAATGATGGGATTATGGAATGTCAATTTGAAAGTTTATGGAACCAAAAAAGTGAGTGTTTCATATTAATACCAAATGTCTAGAAGACTCATATTAATAACAAAAATAAATAATAAATAAAAAAAAAAGGAAAGGAACAAGTAAAGGGAGAATGAAAAAAGCTGAAGGAAAAACTAACCTTCACCCATTTTACTCAGAATCCTGTTTGCAAGTACAAGTAAATAAACAATGTTATTGGTGAATAGATTACAAATCAAAAGAAAAAAGCTGAGAACATGGATCACAAATAATAGGACATATCTAAACAGAAGATCAATTAGTTTGTTATTTTCAAAAGCAGTTTTTAGAAATGAGTTAGAAAACCATTTTCTAGGAAGCACCATAACACTATTTTACATTCTCTGTTTTGTGGTTTCGATTAGGAATAGTATTATGAACACACACACACCAAAAAGCGAACAAGATTCCTCAAAATTTTCTGGCTATGTTAGAAAAAATGTTTGAGAGCATTTGGGAAACCACTTCTTAATTACATGATGTGTCTTTTGAATCTTTTAAAAGCGGTGGACTAGCCGTTTGCATTGGGCCCAATTTACGTTGGGATAAACACATAGAATCGTTTTGAAAGAAAAACCAGCTTTTTCAATAGAAAAAAACACAAAAAACAAAAATCAGACAGCAAATTTAATCCATGAAAACTGCTCATAAGTCAACAGAATTGGGCAGTCCAAATATCATACAACTAACAAAATTAGTTGAGCAAGAAGCCAACCATGGTCAGCCATGAACTTCTGTTGAATGAACGCCATCTCTGCCTCGAGCGACTTTGAGTTTATAGTTCTTTTTGCTCGTAACTTCTCCACTCAACCTTTGATGTTTCCAAGGCTTCATACTCATCCTTACATTCTTGCTACGCCATTGAGTCTTTCCTATTTGAACGGTGTTCATAGGTTTTCCATCCCTTTGCGATGATGCTGATGTAGTCCATTGTTGATTAGTTTTCGAGAACCCTTTATGTTGTCTATGAAGAGGCTGCTGAGGAGGCAACTCATCAAGACCCATCAATTTGGGAATAACGTTCGGTAGCCGTCCATCAACGTGCACTGTTACAAACATACACTTAGCCATGTAAACATGGAAACTACACTTAGATATGTAAACACAGAAACACAAAAACAAATTAAAACACAAAAACATAGAAACTCTACTTTTTTCCTTGATCTTTCTTTCTCTGAAAACCTTCACAGTGCAGGGGTGAGTCTACCCCCATGAGTCTTGCGACTGTTCCTGGGGTCCTAACATGGGTTTTGAAATTCTTTTTTGGTTTTGAAGGTGGTGGTGGGGGTAGGGATGTCGGTGGTGGGGTGGGATGGTTGGGATGGGAGGCTGCCGTCTGAGAGGCGTGGAGGATCTTGGGGCACTTGAACTTGGAATTCTGTGACTTGGTCATGTTTGAGAGGAGAGAGAGAGAGAGAGGCGTGTAGAAAAGGCGGCAAAAACAGCGAAACTATAAAGACTTGGTTTGGTACAATATAGAGGGAGGAGTTATCCGTGTAGTCATTTTACCAATTTGAATCTAATTTCCGTTCTTATTTTAAGACTTATTAGGTAAAAGATTTTTATAAAAAATTAAGATGATTATATATTAATTGTTATATATTTAAATTAAATTTATATTATAAAAAATAGATAATTATTTTTAAAATTACATTTGTCGTCTATTTTTTTGAAACAAATATGCTTTAAATATATAACTACTAATATTCAATTATCTTAATTTTTTATATGAATATTTTAATTAAAGAGTTTAAAAAAATGAATAGTTCAAATCATCGGAATCGATTCTAAAATAGATCTACTAAATCCAAACGCTTTCTCAAATTAAATAACAACTTAAAAAAAAAAAGAAGCCAAATTCTTTTTGATACCATGCCAAGGCTTATGTTTTAATTATACTAGCGGTCGCGCACACGCGATGCATGTGCAAACTCGTTTGGAATTATAATATGAAATTTACATTAAATTTTTTAATAATGCACATATAAATCACATGTATAATTATGTATAATGTAACATTTGATATTAAGATATTTGATAAATGAAATAGATGTACACTAAAATTTGTTCAAATTTTTTTTTAAGAAAATATAATATTTACTAATCTTAATTAAAGAAAACTCTAGAACAAAAATTCATATGAAATCTCAATTTGGTAAGATAAGACTGAAGATCTTACAAATCTTGCAAAAAATATATAAGATATATGTAAAAATTAATTTACAAACAATGTACATTGATTAAATTAGAATTTTACGTTGTTAAAATGAGACACAATTGTTCACATGCATACTTTGACTAATAGAGTACAATAATAATTTTGATTTTGTAATTGGCTCATTATATATAAAGGCACAAAATGTAAATATTATTGAAGTTTTTTATAAATGAAACTAAAAAATTTTAAAAATACATTTTGACATCAAATGGAAAAGAAATCCCAAACTTTTTAAGTCTAAGTCTAAATAATTACACACATTTTATGCTTCACAGTTTTTTAAATATATATATATATATATATGAAATGAATATAAACTTACAAACACAGATGTTGATATAAACCAAGAAAAATAATGATTGATTTATTTTAACCTAATAACACAATGAAACATTTTATTTTGTAAATTTTATTTATAGAAAGTATAACTAACGGTATTACACCAAAAATTTAAAAATTAAAAAATACAAACTCAAGACACTCATTTTATATGATTTTTTAAGACCCTTTGGATTTAATTTTAAATAACATACAAACAAAATTAAGTGAACAAACATAGAATAAAAATTTATATATGCAAACTCAAGACACTTATTCCATTTTTTTTTTAAATTTATATATTCAATCTAAGGGAGAAGTAAATTAGCAATCAAATTCTAACCATACATTAACATAGAATAAAAATAGCTAGTGAATAGGATGAGATCACACAAATTTGGGTAATTGAGGTTGAAATAGAATTGAAATTGAAGTGACATCAATAACACAATAGAACAAATAAAATCAATGTTAAGCTGAAAATATACCCTGCATCTTGTAAATGCGGTACTTGATATCCTCTTAACAACCTTCACTGTGCATGTAAATCTTCAACACGACTTCAACTTCCTTTGGCTGCACCTGCATTATCAATCAAACTCTCTAAAATTTTATTTTAGAACCAAGAACAGATATATGTATACAAATTTATGTAATGAAATTAGAATTGAACCTCTTGTTTCTTCGCCCTATTGTTTTCTTCTTTCTACTCTGAGAATGGGGGAGATGAGTTTGACATGTTTGTTGGATTTCTTTGGAAGCCTTTCCAGAATCTTCTTTGGATCCGCTTTTTTCCCCTTCACTATCACTATGTGATTCTTCATATCAGTCTCGATTTGTTCAACACCTGAACATCGTCAACAACCAACAAAACATAAATCTCTTAACAAATTGAGAGAGAGAGAGAGAGAGAAATTGAAAATTGATCGGAAAAAGTACCGTCGAAGCCTCTCAAGTACTTGACGATCTTATCAGCACATCCCTGGCAATGCATGTAGACTCCCAACACAATCACTCCCTTTGGATTCGGTTTGTTTTCTTTGTTCTCTTCTTTGATCTCTTCGTTAGTGTTCTCGGCGTTGATTTCTTCATTATTGTTTCGCTGTGGTTGATTCTCTGCTTGTTCTTGTGTTGGCCCCTGATTGTTATTGTTCTCTTTCTGCACAAAATGAAAACAGCGCTCAAAATCAAATCATTGAAGATGTTGACACTGATTTAACTGCACAGCAGTTTGGAGACGTGGGGAGTAACTGCAAAATGCAATGAAATATTCAAAACTTTTCAGTGAAGATATTGTAACTGCAATAAGGAGACGTGGAGAGTGGGAAGTGGGAAAGTGAAATTGATTGTTTTATTTTATGATTTTACCCTTAATTAAAACTGTTGGAAGTGTAAAAGGTTAAGGTCATTTTAGGAAAAATTGAGAAAAGTTTTTTAGGAATGGCTTCAAGACACCAAAGTTGGTGTTGGCTTTTAATAATAGAATAGATGTACACCAAAAAAAAAAAAAGAGTTACAGATGAAACATTTTGAGTTATTTTTTTTAAATAGTATAATAAATGGATAAATTATAAATACACATCCGAAATTTATTTAAAATATGAATTATTTCATGTGATTTTAAAAATTATATCAAGTCCCTTGAAGTTTTTTACCTCATAATAAATGGTCATTTTACCAATAAATCATTTAGTCACAGCTATTATTGATGTTAACAGTATATTTCAATAAATAATTCAACCAATTTTATTATTATATGGTAGAGCATTTAGAAATTTTATTTTTTACGATGATTATTTCTTACTCATTAAGTTTTTAAAATTTATTTAATTATTTCCCTTTCAAAAATCAATATGACAAATTTTTAAAATTCATATATTTTTATTCTAAAATAGTGAAATATTATAAGTATGTCATTTTTTTTATAACAAACCATAATTTTAATTATTAATTGTTAATACAACAATTTTAATTTATCTATACTATATGTTATAATAAAGGAATATTTGAAACAAAACACTTAGAAAAATGGCTAGTGAGAACAAAGGAAATGATGTGAAATTAGTACCCGTTGCATACGATTCTATTAATCGTTCAGAATAAACAAATCTACCAATTACCTGTAGGCGGGGTAATTTCCAAACTGCCCTCGTACTTTCTTTGGAGCTTGCACCCTCTAGCCAATCCAAGCGTGCACTCCTCTTGAAATATTTCTCAGCACGAAGTCTGAAAAAATACAAATAAGAGCTTTATACATGGGTGTAGACGTCCGAATGCCGGGAGGATGAGTCCGTTCTGTTCATCTTGGGCTCACTGATTCGGACTCAAATTGTCCGATTCTTGATCTGAACCAAGAGTCTAAATCCAAGCCGTCGTTTTGAAAACAGATTTTTTTTTTTAAAGAAGTGCCAAACATGGATTGCTTTGCCAGATACAGAGTCACCACCTAAATATTTTAGTATTGGCAAATTTAGGAAACCCTGACTCGTGCCTAAGGCCACGTGTCCGTCATCACCAAAGTTGCCTCGGCTCGGGAACTTGGGTACGATTGGGGAAGGTCACTTAGTGAGCACCCTCGTTCGCCCGATCAAAGATCGGCCTCTACTAAGCATGATATCTAGTTTTGAAAACATTATGCATTCTTATTCCGGTTATTAGCCTAGATTTACTATGTGATACGCACAATATACAAGTATAGACTGGATCGCTTGAATTGGAACAAAACATTTCATGTTTGTTTTTGAAAGATGGTTTGCTACATAAGTAGTATTAAAATGCAGATTTTGCCACCCTCGGGTGGGCTTAGAAAAGATGGTTTTGCCACTATTTAGTGGACTTAAAACTCACAGTCAATGCATTGTCCCAATCCAAATAACCCAACCTTCACCCACAGGCATTCAGGCAGTTATATCACATAAGCAAATAGCCTCATGGTAAGCATGCTATCATGGCAATCACTCACACACATGCAAGGATGCTAAAGCGTAAAAACTTACCGAGTACTCCAAGCCAAAACAGAAACTATTTTAGAAATCCATGCATGATCCTAACTATACAGAAATGCCTAATGCAACACATGTAGGAATGCAACTAAGATAGGCTCGGCTATTCTAAACATGGCATATGGGATGCTACAGCTAACAAGTACTCAACTTGGAATTGAAATACAATGCAGTGAGTTATGATGCGAGCAGTGCATGCAAAGCAGATGAATGAATGCAAACATGCTATCATCTTTGAATGCTAATTGAAACATGCCTAATCTAACCATCATAAAATTTGGTAAATAAAAGGAGAGAAAAGCGTAGGGTTGGAAGACATACATCACTGCATACGCACACTTATTACAATTGTGCCCTCACTCGGAGGGTCTAAATAAATAATATATAGTCCCAAATGAATAATTACAGTCCGAATAAATACAAAATCCTAATTAATTAACAAATTAATCTAGGAAAGCAGTAAATTAGCATGCTGGCTAGGGACTGCCTCGACTTTGCTCCGGATGATGAATGATGCATGTTCGGGTTGCCTTGCACGGAAATCTATTGCGATACCCCAATTAGCCTCTGTTTACAATTAAGCCCGGAATATTGCGCGAAGCCCCAAAAGATTGCCGGTTTCTGATTTGCCTTAAAGACCCTCGAAGGACAGCAGCAAAACCATCACTTTTATGAGCCAAGAAACCTTCAATCAGCCCAAAAATAGGTTCCAAGGGACCTCAATCCAATGGTGATCAACTTTGATGAAGGAAGTATATGCAAATAAGAAGTATTTCTTTACTTCTATGCACAAGAGGGCAAGAGAGAGATAGAGAGAGAGAGAGAGAGAGCCAACTAGAGAGACAGAGATTTTGATCTGAAATTTGTAGAGAGAGAAGGAGTTTTAGTGAGAGAGGCTCTCAAGCTTGTTGAAGAAGGTTGTCTCCCCTTGGAAAATGGGAGATATATCATCATATATAGCAAAAGCAACACTAAGGTCGAAAATATCTGAGCTAGGGACAATTTGGAGGTTGTGGAAGACAGCTAGAAGGAGAATATCTATCAATTTTGGGATTTACGGGCATAAGTGGTGGCCTACCACCTTTTATGGTCGACTGCTACTTTTAAGGACAAAAATTGGTCTGGGAAAGAAAGGTGGCTGGCGGTGATTGGGAAGTCCAAGGTGGCCGGCGGTGTCCAAAAAGCCGGAAGTTAGCTTTCAATGGCGCAAACCTTGCATTACAATTCCTCTGTGAAAAAAGTTATACTGTTTTGGTGAAGCCGCGTAGATTGGTCCAGCAGGGTGATGCCCTACTTCAATCAACCATATCTCCCTCGTCCGGAATTGGCTTTAGGAGATTCTTGAGTGCAAAATGAAGCCTCAGAAGTCTTCTTTCCAACGGTGGTGGCCTCATAGCTTGATTCCAAGTATGCAAATGAATAGGCCCGATTCGGCGAGTTGCTCGACTCTTTCTTAACAGTTCATGCCCATTTTCTCCCCCAAACTGGGTTTCTTCCCTCTTCTCTTCTTTTCTTCAACTTCAAACCCCTAAGTAAGGTGTTTTGAAAGATTTTTCAAAGATTTCATCTCTCTTTCATTCATTTACCTTTGTTCTTGCTTGGTTTTTATCAGCGCAACATTTAACAAAATCACGGCGTTGGAACATCGTAGAAACTTTATTTCAAAAGCGTTTTGAAAGAGAGGGTTTTAAGGTCTAAAATATTTTGATCAAGATTGTTTTGGTCCAAAGAAGGCGTATGAAGTTGAGCTTTGACTCTCTCCTTGCCGAAGAAACTGAACCTTTCCCTGCATCTTTCTCCACCATGTAAACCATCGATTCGTCCAAGTCTTAAGGCGGTCAAAGATGGGGTGTCTCTGATTGCCCCTCTTTGTGAACTTCGGAAGTCAAGTGGCGGGAGTGAATGTCAAAGCCTAGAGGCGACCCATTTTGACAAGGCGAAGACTTGGACAAACAAACAAATCTGAGACAAATAAATGGATTTGCGTAGAAATTTGCCTCGTATCCTTTGCAAGGAATCAAACCCGGCGTAGTTCGGGGCAAGATAAAATGATATCGGGAAGATTTTGATGATTGGACTTATCGCTCTGTGGCCGGTTTGAAGATTGGACTTATCGCTCTGTGGTTGGTTTAAAATTGAGGATTTATGCAATGCCTTTGTAATGTAGTGGCTAAAATGCAATGTAATAGCTAAGAGGCGAAGGTACCTTCTGAGGGCAATTGGCAATGACTTACCTCATCTTCTTTGGGATCTTTCACTTCTTCTTGGTTGAGCTGAAGTCTTGCTTTTCTCCTGACTATGGTCATGACTTTCCTATTCTCCAACAGGTGTGAGACTAGGTTGATTCGGTATCGAATTGGCGCATACATATGCTATCTCAATCTATGGGGCTGCCATCTGATTTCAAGCGAGGATATACCCCTAGATATTTAAACTAGACTTTAGTCTCGAAATCTGAACCTTTGCGTTCTGGGCAAGAGCCATTGAACTCTAGTTTCCACCGTCTCAATTGGTCTCCTAGGAACTCACTACTAACAGGCGGTGGCTATACGGACCATCGAAAGTCGTTCGACACGACAAACACCAAAGGAATTGCACCTTTAGAGGATTTAAGGTCTCCTAGACGAAAAGCGCCTAAGATAGTGCGATGAAATGCAAGTAAAATACAAATGCGATCATAAAACAACGAATGATGATCAGGATTTAAGGTCTCCTTAGGCCAGGAGGATTTAAGGTCTCCTAGACCAAACAATAAAATAGATATGATGCAATGGATGTAATAGATGTGATGCAATAGATAATAGATGCGATGCAACGAGAGTACAATGAGATGTAAAATTGTGACATCGCCAACCATATTTGGACTCGTGAGTGGAGGAAGAACAAAGAAAATCAATCGGGGCGCATTCCGCAACCTAAGATAAATTCCAAACCATTTGAAATCGTGTGAGGAAGGGCAGCTCAAACCACGTTCAAATCGTGAAAGGAAGTCTAATAATCCGCCCGGCGTATCTACAAGCAACTTGGGATAAATTCAAACCGCTAAAATCGCATAAGGCAGGACACTCAAACCCTTATTTGAAATCGTGAAAGGAAGTCAATAATCCGCCCGGTAGCGTCTACAAGCATAACTTGGGGTAAATTCAAACATTGAAATCGCATAAGGAGCAGGACACTCAAACCCATATTTGAAATCGTGAGAGGAGGTCCAAACAACAACCGCCTAGGTGTGCCCTAGCATAACTTTGAGATAAATTCCAAACATCTTTGAAATCAGCGTAAGGAGCGGGACATTCAAACCACTATTTGAAATCGTGAGAGGAGGTCAAACAACAACCGCCAGTGTGTACTGCATAACTTTGAGATAAATTCAAACAATTTGAAATCGCGTAAGGCGGGACACTCAAACCATGCTAAAATCGTGAGAGGAGGTCCAAACAACAACCGCCAGTGCGTGCACAACATAACTGAGATAAATTCAAACCATTTGAAATCAGCGTAAGGCAGGACACTCAAACCACTTTGAAATCGTGAGAAGAGGTCAAAACAACAACCGCCAGGTGTGCACACAAGCATAACTGAGATAAATTCAAACACGCTAAAATCATGTAAGAGCAGGACACTCAAACCCATTTGAAATCGTGAGAGGAGGTCAAACAACAACCGCCAGTGCGTGCACAACGCAACTGAGATAAATTCAAACAATTTGAAATCGCATAAGGGCGAGACTCTCAAACCATTTGAAATCGTGAGAAAAGGTCAAAACAACAACCGCCCAGTCTTGCGCACAACACAACTGAGATAAATTCCAAACCTTTTGAAATCGTGTGAGGAAAAGAACGCTCTAACCAGCTGAAATCGTGAGAAGAGGTCAACACAAGCTGCTCAAGTCTTGGCGCTAGCATAACTGAGAAAGTCGGAGGACAACGATCCCAAGCGCTACTTAAGCGTCAAAGGAGAAATAGTGAAAGATTACACAAGATGCAAATCAATGCAAGTAATGAGTGCATGACAAAACAACGAGGGTGCGAGGCAACGCACGTAAAGGTGAGGAGGACAAGGCGGGTGGAAGGGTGCAAAACTTTGGAGCAGGCTTGATCCTGCACTTGAGGTAGAGCCACACTCATACGTCGGAGCACTGTCAAGGCTTGAAAAGGTACATCTGGAATACAATCACGGAATTTTCTAAAGATGAAGCACAGACAAATGCTTGGATTTTCGCTCTTTTCTTTTGCTTTGTAGTCTGGAACCTATATAGCTTCAGATTGGTCTGGTTCTCTTGTTCTCACATGACTGGGTTGAACCTGCTTTGTTTATGAAAGAATCAAATCATGTTTTGCACAAATGCGGAGAATGTACGGCATTTGAGCATAAAACAAATCATTTTGAAATTGAGAAATGAGTATAAGTTACATTGGGTATTGAGCCTCTGATGACCATAGTAAAAGCGACTCAACAAGCGAAAACAAAAGGTAAACAACTGAACACATCGAGTAACACTCGAAGCGACTCAAAACAAAATTGAAACAAAACAAAAGACCACGACACTCAAGCGTGCACGGGGAGCTGTTTCCTTGGGTAGTGTTTCCCCTTTCTTATTTGTGATCCTCACATCACTCAACCCTCAGGCTCTGTTTTCTCTGAAAAAGCCCCTTTCCTCACTTTTTCTCTCAGTGCACATCTCTCTATTCTTCAATCTCTCATTTTTTATCCCTCCCCTGGGTGGTTGATGGATAAGCAGGAAGTTGCGGGCTCTCTCCTCTGGTATTCTACCAGATTCTCATTCTTGTTCTAGCGATGAGTTTTTTTTCCTGAGAGTGCGTACTTTTTGGGTGTGTAGCAAATCTACAGCTAACATTGGTTAACGATGCTACTGGGGGAGTTTGGACATGATCAGATTTTTCCAGATGAGGGAGTGGAATATCTTAACTCATTCCAGTTCGTACTTCGCACTTGGGTTGATACCTCGCTGCTCGGAGGGTGAAAGAACTTTCAGCCCTTTGTTGTCGCCTTCAGTTGTGCCTTTTCTGGCAGGTAGAGTGCCCTTCTTCGCAAGTATGGTGCCCTTTCTGGCAAGTATGTTGACAATGGGGAAGAGACAGAACACCTGACTCAACTATGCCCCTAATTCATCATTTCGACCATTTTTTTGTTTTTGGCTTTTTACTAAAACAATTTTGACCAAAATGAGAGTTAGATTAACATGCTTGTTCAATTTTCTAATTTAAAATCATGCAAGTCAGGCTATGAGCACTGAAAATTTTCCTTTTTGGGTCGAAATGGTCGACTTTGAAAAATGGAATACTTTTAGAAAATTAGTCAACCTCGGTAAAAATTCTCAAAAACTATTTGTGACGACCCTTTGCGAGCGAGCACGGAACCTACTCTTGAGATGCACAACCTCGGATCCGAAGGAAAATTGCCCCTTTCTGAAGGACCTTGCATAACAGCGGAAAAGTTGCCCCTTGTTTGAATAGCACCTGGCGCATCTTAGAGTAACGAACACAACCAAATCCTCGGATCTGAGGCGACAAAGATGACGGAACCATCGCATGGACACAATCAATTTGAATTGTTTCTGGTGGACTTTAGAATGTAGTTGCCTACGTATCCCAAAGATGGGAATCAAGCCTTACGTAGTTCGGGGTTAAGGTACACTCGGGTATTAACTCTCTCATTTTACGCTCTAACTTTTGCCAAGGCCACCCTTTCTGGGGTTTTCAACCTTGCGAGTTATGTTCTTTAATTCTTTTTTCATTTCCTTTTTTGATTTTCTTTTTTTGTTCTTTTCTTTGCATTTTTCTTTTTTTGTTCTTTTGTTCTTTTCTCTTTTTTTGTTCTTTTTTTTCTTTTCTTGCTCTAACTTTTGCACAGGCATACTTTCGGGTTTCGGCCCGAGCCTCTCAAGGATAAAAGTGTAGCTTTGTCCATGTCGAATGGTTTTGAGATCTGAAGTCATCTGAATCGAGGAGAATGGTTCTTTGTTCTTGGCGATCAGGAGTCCATCCAATGAATTTGAATCGCCCTAGTGTTGTGGATAGGAACTTCGGTTATCCTTCAACAATTCTTTCTTCTTTCTGCCTTTTGGGATTTGGCATTCTTGCCGATCTTCGTTAACGAAACATCAATTTTTGAATCTTGAACACCTTTGACATTTTGTCCCTAGTTAGAGGGTGCTTGATCTAACCATAGCTTCTTTTGATGACATTTGATCTTCTTGATCGACTTCCTGCCCTAGTTAGAAATTGCGTCAAATCTGCCACCACAGGTCTCACATCGTGATTGACCGTTGAACATTCTGAATCGAGTTCAAGGTTTTGAAAGCGGAGAATTGAGTCTCGGGTTGAGGCGATCCTAAAATTGCACAATCTCAGAACGATTCTACAGTCTTAGCAGGACGCATAAAACATTTTTGAAATCTTTTAAGGAAGCAACCGGTCGCTCATGGCGAAGGCGATGTAGAACCAATCTTGATCAAGCAGGATCCTTCGTACTCACACTAACAAGCATGATTTCATTCATTAAGGCGTAGCATGCCTCTCTTTCTCTCAATTGATCAAATTTTTGCAAATCCAGAAATTCCTTCCTCTTCGTTTTCAACTGCGGTGTTCAAAAGTTTTGAAAAACTTAGGTCAATGCAATAATTTGAGGCCTGAAAGAAGCGGTGGAATGCACTACCGTTTCATTCAAACTTCTAGCACAAGCGGCACAAAGGCGGTAAACACAAGGATGTGAAAATCATTCTTGTTTCATTTGAATCTGTTGGCACAAGCGGCTCTGTGGAAGAAAGCAGACTCAAGACAAAGCGAAAAGACAAACACAAAACAAGATAGTGATGTCAGGTAACACCCACAAAATCACCCGACTCAACAAAATAGGGTGACTCGGTACAACAAGGCAGACCCAATGACTCGATGAAAAAATGACTCTGTACAAACAACAAATGACCCAATACCCAAGTCGAGAAAGTACAAATTAACAACATTAATAAATGTGCTCAAAATAGTGCATGCCATCCACCATATCTGGAGTAAGCGGGTGCCATCATGGTGGTTCATCCCGATCACATGGTCACATTATCCCCCAAGTTCACCGATCTAGTCCGATAGACTTTGCAAAGCTTGGCGGCAATGACCCCATTATCAAATATATCACATACTTCATGGCAAAGGCAAGCGGTTTATCGGTAGTATGGCGGTTCTTGATGGAAGAGCATAATCTTGGGCGACATCATGCATAAGGAAGAGGATTTGGGAGGCCGAGGCTCAAGGGGTTTGAGATGGCCTTGTCCAACAAGGACTTGGAGAGCTTTGGACAAAAGGCATATAGAGGGCATGGAAGACCCTCGACCTCGGGGTTAGTACTTCAAGGTTTGTGAATTTTCTTTGGGCCTTTTGATAAAGGGATTGGCAGTCTTGCTTTGGTTTGTTGATCTCTTCGAGTGCGGGATTATAGTTGAAAGGCGTTTGATACAATGACCCTTCTCTCGGCTTGCCCTTGATTCAGCGCCCCCAACTTGAGTGGCGAAAATGTAGTCCGGTTTTTGCAACAACTGCGAGCACTTGCTCTTTATTCAGTCCCTCGGCTTTCAAAGCCTCAACAGCCAACAGAAGATATTCATGGGGATCCATGTCCGCCCCTATCTTGTTCTTTCCACTCGCCTCCACTTTGCCAATGGATTGGCATTCCTCAAATCTTGTCGTTCAAGGGGGGAGCCTTTTGACATGAACTCCACTGGTATGTGATGTGGTTGATGATGGAGCCAATGTCCCGGAGGCCGTCTGTCACATTTCTCTGAAGATCTTTGATCATTCTCTTATTTCGAAGTAGTGGGCTCACGGGTTTGAGATGATTGGGGTCGAGTGCATCCATCATGCATAAGTCCATGCTTCTGGAATGAACACCTCGGGCTTGGGTAGATGAAATTTGGGGTGATGTATATCTTTGGGTCGTGGGTGGGCGATATATGGATGAGGTTGAGATGTAGAGGTGTGGTCGATTAACGTAAGGTCCTTTTGGTGGAGCTAGGGTCTCTTCGTCAATAAGATCTGAATCTTATGGCGGAGGCGGATCTAGTTCATATCATGGCCGTCTTTGTTGATGGAAACCTGATATTTAATTTGGGCCATATCTTGGTGGAAGAGGGTTTGGAAGGGGTTGGGGTTCTAGAAGTTCTAGATGCCTTTCTTCTCATGACTTTTTCAAAGCTTGAGAGAGACTCATGTAAAGAGGATGGAATTTTTCGGACTTGGGGCGAGTTGAAGTGGTTGGTTTTGGCCATTGAGGAAGTGGTGATAGTGTCTACTTACGGCGTTTAGGTTGTGCTACCATCAGAAGTAGCATTAGAACTGCGAGCAACATTCCTCTTCAAGGGCTCATTATCTTCTGCAAAGATCCCTCGTCTGATGGCATCCTCGATTTGAACCCCCATTTCATGAAGAAATTTGGAAAGGTAGCAGGTAGAACGACCATCTTTTGCGACAACTTGCCATGCGATTCGAACAATCATCTGATTTGATCTTTGTCAGAAGGCCTTGTAGTAATCATTGAGGCCTTTGCTCTCCATCTTGTCACGAACTCTAAGAAACCCTCATTTGGCTCTTGGCGGGTGACTTCGAGATCACGAGTTGTGACCTCGATCTGTGTGTTGTAGGAGTATTGAGCAATAAAGGCCTCGGCCGGCTCTTCGATTTTGTTTCTGAGTTCTCCAATTTTGCATACCAGATTGCGGCTATCCCAGACAGGGTTCGGCCGAATAGTGACAATTTCTGGGTTGTGGTCAAACCCATTGGCCTCAAGATATCAGAAAACAGTTGGAGGTGTACCATTGGGTCTTGAGCCATCAAATCGTCGATATCACGGCATTTTAAACCGCTCGGCAAGGTCTGCTTGAGTCGGTATAACCATTCTCTATATCGGAATAAGCGGGCCTGAGACTTTTGAACAATTTCTCAAGCTTGCTCACTTTCAATCTTTGTGGGGTCAGTCTCAAACTCAAAGAGAATCTGGCGGGTTGGTGGGTGTTTTAGGCGGTGGGGTAGAGGCAGGCGGAGGCTTTGCCTAGAATGTCCGGTATCATCTGGACGTGGGTTGCCTCCAGTATGGGAACTCTTGGTGGGAGGAGCTTGGTGTGAAGTAGATACTCGGTTCTTTGCTCTAACACAGAAATTGTCTCTGCACTGTTGGGCTATGATCACGACTTTGTTGCTTGGCGAATTAAGCAGCCGGATAGCGTCTTCTTTGCATTGCTTTCATATTATCCTGGGTGGCGCACCATCTCTTCTAAGCGACATCTTGTCTGATCGATTGAACCACGGTATATCTATCTCTGCGATGAACTCGAAATCTCAACTTTGGTGTTTAAAACCCTTGGTGGTAGGCTCTTTGTCTTGGTGATGCATGGCCGAGATTTTCACCTGCCTCTGGTAAAGGAACGATTGCCCTTGAACTTAATCTCGACCCGACAAAGTCTATCAACACAAGTTGATTGTGCAGGGATATTGGAGCCTACGAAGCTATGATTCGGGACTACCCTAGCAAAAGGGAAAAGCAGAGAGAACATCTCGACTGATTTCATGATAACCCATATGGTGAAATTTGAATGATTGTGCCCCTGAAATTCTACATGATGATACCCTCGAGTAAATGAATCCCAAAATACTAAGCTGGTGCCCTTGAACTGATGCCCAAACTTGTGGCTGATACATGCATTCTGTGAGGCACTCTAAAAAGCACATAATAGATAAGTGAGAGCCAAAACACCCTATGTTGGGGTAGGGTTTCCCTGTTCTATTTTGTCGGAGCTAGGGTTTCATTACACATGGCGGTTTCAAACAACCTATGTCGGGTAAGCAACTTTGTCCTAGCTTGGAATGGTCACTATGGATTCGAATATGCACTAGGTCGAATGGTCAAGGGTGCTGAGTGAAAACCGGGGTTTGTGTTTCCATCTTGGCGAGGCGTGCTTAAGTAAGCCTTATGGCCTTGACCTCAGCAAAGCTCGGGAATAGCGAGATGGCAAACCACGGTGTCCTAGCACCAATGCACATGCAATGCAAAGAAACACATAAGTGTAATCAAAACAAGGTATCATGAGTTTGAGTCAAGTTCTCTAAATCCCAATGATGCGCTTGTAGAAGCGTCCCCGAAGCCCGGGAGAATGAGTCTGATACATTCATCTTGGGCTCACTATAGTTCGGACTCAAATTGTCCGGTTCTTAATCTGAACCAAAGAGTCCAAATCGGCAAATCGTTTTGAAAAACATATTTTTTTGAAAGAAGTGCCAAACATGGTGCTTTGCGGAATCTGATCGCCACCTAAATATTATAGTTTTGGCAAATTTAGGAAACCACGACTCGTGCCTAAGGCCCGTGTCATCATCACCAAAGTTGCCTCGGCTCGGGAACTTAGAATGCGATTGGGAAGGTCGCCGTGAGCACCCCTTCGCCCGATCAAAGATTGGCCTCTACTAACCATGATATCTAGTTTGAAAACATTATACATTCTTATTAGGTTATTAGCCTAGATTTACTATGTGATCGCCTGACATACAAGTATAAATGGATACTTTGAATTGGAACAAAACATTTCATGTTTGTTTTTGAAAGATGGTTTGCTACTGCAAGTAGGCTTAAAATCTTGATTTGCCACCCTCGGGTGGGCTTAGAAAAAGATGGTTTTGCCACTATCTAGTGGGCTTAAAACTCATAGTCAATGCATTGTCCCAATCCAAATAACCCAACCTTCACCCACGAGGCATTAGACGGGTTATATCACATAAGCAAATAGCCTTATGGTAAGCATGCTATCATGGCGATCACTCACACACATGCAAGGATGCTAAAAGCGTAAAACTTCACAAAGTACTCCAAGCCAAAACATAAACTATGTTAGAAATCCATGCATGATCCTAACTATCTGAAATGCCTAATGCAACACATGCGAGGAATGCAACTAAGATAGGCTCGGCTATTCTAAACATGGCATATGGGATGCTCTGACTAACAAGTACTCAACTTGGAATTGAAATACAATGCATTGAGTTATGATCGTCGAGCAGGTGCATACAAAAGCAGATGAATGAATGCAAACATGCTATCATCTTGTATGCTAATTGAAACATGCCTAATCTAACCATCATAATTTGGTAAATAAAAAGAGAAAGGCGTGGGGTTGGAAGACATACATCACCGCACACTTATTACAATTGTGCCCTCACTCGGAGGTCCAAATAAATAATATCTGATCCCAAATGAATAATTACAGTCGAATAAATACAAAATCCTAATTAATTAACAAATTAATCTAGAAAGCGATAAATTAGCATGCATGCTAGGAATTTGCCTCGACTACTGCTCGGATGATGAATGATGCATGTTAGGGTTGCCTTGTGCAAATCCATTGCGATGCCCCAATTAGCCTCTATTTACAATTAAGCAGGAATATTGCTTGAAGCCCCAAAAGATTGCGGTTTCTAATTTGCCTTGAAGACCCTTGAAGGACAGATGACAAAACCATCACTTTTACGAGCTAGAAACCTTCAATCAGCCCAAAAATAGGTTCCAAGGGACCTCAAGCCAATGGTGATCAACTTTGATGAAGGAAGTATATGCAAATAAGAAGTATTTCTTTACTTCTATGCACAAGAGACAGAGAGAGAGAGAGAGCCAACTAGAGAGAAAGAGGCAGAGATTTTGATCTGAAATTTGTAGAGAGAGAAGGAGTTTTAGTGAGAGGCTCTCAAGCTTGTTGAAGAAGGTTGTCTCCTTGGAAAATGGGAGATATATCATCATATATAGCAAAAGCAACACTAAGGTCAAAATATCTGAGCTAGGGACATTGGAGGTTGTGGAAGACAGCTAGAAGGAGAATATCTGTCAATTTTGGGATTTACGGGCATAAGTGGTCGGCCTAACACCTTTTATGGTCGACTTGCTACTTTTGAGGACAAAAATTAGTCATTGGAAAGAAAGGTGGCGGCCGGTGATTGGGAAGTCCAAGGTGGCGGCCAGTGTCTAAATTAAAGCCCAGAAGTTAGCTTTCAATGGCGCAAACCTTGCATTAAAATTCCTCTTGTGCAAAAGTTATACTGTTTTTGGTGAAGCCGCAGATTCGGTCCAACGGAGTGATGCCCTACTTCAATCAACCATATCTCCCTCGTCAGGAATTGGCTTTAGGAGATTCTTGAGTGAAAAATGAAGCCTCGAAGTCTTCTTTCCAACGGTGGTGGCCTCATATCTTGATTCCAAGTATGAAAATGAATAGGCCCGATTCGGTGAGGGTTGCTCGACTCTTTCTTAATAGTTCATGCCCATTTTCTCCCCCAACTGGGTTTCTTCCCTCTTCTCTTCTTTTCTTCAACTTCAAACCCCTAAGTAAGGTGTTTTGAAAGATTTTCAAGATTTCATCTCTCTTTCATTCATTTACCTTTGTCCTTGCTCGGTTTTTGCAGCAACATTTAACAAAATCTGGCGTTGGAACATCGTAGAAACTTTATTTCAAAAACGTTTTGAAAGAGAGGGTTTTAAGATCTAAAATCTTTTGATCAAGATTGTTTTGGTCCAAAAAAGGGGTATGAATTTGAGCTTTGACTCTCTCCTTGCGGCGAACCTTACCCTGCACATCTTTCTCCACCATGTAAACCATTAGTGGCGTCCAAGTCTTAAGGGCGGTCAAAAATGGGTTAGTCCACTATTATTGATGTCAACAGTATATTTCAATAAATAATTCAACCAATTTTATTATTATATGGTAGAGCATTTAGAAATTTTATTTTTTACGATGATTATTTCTTACTCATTAAGTTTTTAAAATTTATTTAATTATTTCCCTTTCAAAAATCAGTATGATAAAATTTTAAAATTCATATATTTTTATTCTAAAATAGTGAAATATTATAAGTATGTCATTTTTTTTATAACAAACCATAATTTTAATTATTAATTGTTAATACAACAATTTTAATTTATCTATACTATATGTTATAATAAAGGAATATTTGAAACAAAACACTTAGAAAAATGGCTAGTGAGAACAAAGGAAATGATGTGAAATTAGTACCTGTTGCATACGATTCTATTAACCGTTCAGAATAAACAAATCTACCAAGTACCTGTAGGCAGGGTAATTTCCAAACTGCCCTCGTACTTGCTTTGGAGCTTGCACCCTCTAGCCAATCCAAGCGTGCACTCCTCTTGAAATATTTCTCAACACGAAGTCTGAAAAAATACAAATAAGAGCTTTATACATGGGACGAAGAGAATAAATAGTATGAAATAAACAAACAGAAACAACAGATCTTACTCTGCACTAATAATCATATGTTGTGGCAGTGGCCCTAACAACCTCTCCATCATAGCTAGATGTTCCAAGTTCTCATTGTCTAAACATTCCAAGACTTGCCCAAAACTCCCTGCAATTATATTACCCTATGGATTTAATTCATCGAATGAATTAACAATGATGGGATTATGGAACGTCAATTTGAAAGTTAATAGAACCCAAAAAAAGAGTGTTTCATATTAATACCAACGTCTAAAAGACGCATATTAATAACAAAAATAAATAAAAAATAAAAAAAAGAAGGAAAAGAACAGATAAAGGGAGAATGAAAGACGCTGAAGGAAAAACTAACCTTCACCCATTTTACTCAGACTCCTATTTGCAAGTAGAAGTAAATAAACTATGCTATTGGTGAACAGATTATAAATCAAAGAAAAAACTGAGAACATGGATCCACAAATAATAGGACACATCTAAACCGAAGATCAATTAGTTTGTTATTTTCGAAACACTGTCATTATAAATGAGTTAGAGAACCATTTTTCTAGGAAGCACCATAACACTATTTTACATTCTCTGTTTGTGGTTTCCAGTTAGGAATAGTATTAGGAACACACACCCAAAAAAACAAACATGAGTCCTCAAAATTTTCACAACTTTTAGAAAAAAATGTTTGAGAGCATTTGGAAACCACTTCTTAATTACATGATGTGTCTTTTTGAATCTTTTAAAAGCGGTGGACGGCCGGTTGCATTAGGCCCGAACACGGTTAGGATAAACACATAGAATCGTTTTGAAAGAAAAACCGGCTTTTTCAATAGAAAAAACACAAAAAACAAAAAAAATCGAATGACCAATTTAATCCATGGCTGCTCATAAGTCAACAAAAGCTGGGCAGTCCAGTATCATCCAACTAAAAAATTAGTTGAGCAAAGCCAACCATAATTGACCATGAACCACATTGAATGAGCGCCATCTACGCCTCGGGCGACTTTGAGTTTATAGTACTTTTGCTCACGTAACTTCTCCTCTCAACCTTTGATGTTTCCAAAACTTCATACTCATCCTTACATTCTTCTTTGGGCCATTGAGTCTTTCCTATTTGATCGGTGTTCATGGGTTTTCCATCCTTTTGCGATAATCTTGATCTGATCCATTGTCAATAAGTTTCGAGAACCCTTTATGTTGTCTATGAAGAACTGGCGATGAGACCCATCAAACCCATCAATTTGGCAATAACGTTAGGTGGCCGTCCATCAGCGTGCCTTTATTACAAACATACACTTAGCTATGTAAACACAAAAACTACACTTAGATATGTAAACCACGAAACACAAAAACAAATTAAAACACGAAACCAGAAACTCTACTCTTTTATACGATCTTCCTTTCTCACGAAAACCTTCCTAGGAGTGCAGGGTGAGTCTAGACCCATGAGTCTTGCGACTACTCACAGGGTCTGACTTGGGTTTGAAATTCTTTTTTTTTTTTTTGGGTTTTGAAGGTGGTGGTTATAGCGATCCGGTTTTCCTTTTACGTATTTGTTGTACTCGGACTTTGGTTTCGTGGAGTTGGTAGTTGTATATCTTGTTGTCATCCCTTAATTCCTTATGTTTTGAATTTTGGATGTGATGGGGCGTGTTTGAATAGGTAGAGTTGAGTTTTGGTCTCAGAATATTGTTGCCCAGAGTTTTAATGGTGTTAAACTCGGCGGGGTCATTCTAACAGCTCGGCGGAGTTCACTCCGGTATTTACCGTGTCTCTGCAAAACTTCTGCGGGTGTGTTTTCGCTTTCTGGCGGGTTTTTCGCTTGGCGGGTTAGCTTCAGCGAACCTTTTGGCGCTTTCGGCGAGGTATTGTTTAATCTTTGAAAGTTACGGCGAGGAATCTACGCTTTCAGCGGACTATTTCGGCGGATATGCACTTTATCTCGTGTTTTTGGCGCTCGGCGGACCATGTCTTTTGTTCT